>JAWNOJ010000021.1:20710000-21235000 GCA_035046065.1 Chymomyza procnemis | reverse complement strand
TCGCATTCGCAGGAGCTCAAATGTCCGACACCCGGCTGTGATGGTTCGGGGCATGTAACCGGCAACTATTCATCGCATCGCAGCCTCTCCGGCTGTCCGCGTGCCAATAAACCCAAGAGCAAGCCACGCGATGGACAGGATTCAGAACCGCTGCGTTGTCCCATACCCGGTTGCGATGGTAGTGGTCACTCGACGGGCAAGTTCTTATCACACAGAAGGTGGGTGTTGGTAAGCAGGTTTTGGTAGCTCTACTATAATTACGCGCTTACTTGCAGTGCTTCGGGCTGTCCCATAGCCAATCGTAATAAGATGCGCGTACTGGAGGCCGGCGGCACTGTGGAGCAGCATAAGGCTGCAGTGGCAGCCGCAACAGCCATGAAATTCGATGGTGCGTTAGGCAACACTGGTTCTTAGTTGTGCCGAAATGATGCATTTTGTTTTCTATGCTTGCAGCCTGTACCACTGTAGGCGGCCAGGGTATCAAGAAGCCCAAGTTCGATGAGGTCACCATGGTTTATCCCAAGGGTTATACAGGTATGTCTAATAAGCTCTATAGCGCTCGCTGCCTTTCTTTCTCTCGTTCTCTCTGTCTCTCTCTCTGTCTATCTCTCTTTCTAACTCTCTGTGTGTCTTGCTTTGTTTGTCACGAAACTATTTAAGTATTTCTGTTTCAAAACTGGGCTTCTTCTAATTGTTGCTCTGTTCTTAAATTATTATAAATTTTCGGTTGAAATTTTGTGTGCGTGTGCTAACGTCTAAAGAACAAGGAATACTTTATTTTTGGTTTTGGTTTCGGAACAAAAAAATGAAAAAAAAAAAATTCAAATACAAAAACAACGTTAGAGAAACAACCCAAAAAAAAAAAATACCAAAATTTCTTATTATTTTCGAAAAAAAAATGCATACAAAATTGCTTTCTTTTTAGTTTCTTTACAACTAAAACGGGCTAAACCTGTACACAAAACAAACAACAACAAACAAAAAATCGTATATATGCAAATAACTGTACTACTTACTATATTGTTGCAAAATTGAGTACTCCTAGTTTTAAATTCTAATTTAATTCTGTTTTCCTTCTTTTTGTTTCGTTTCATGGTTTTTGTTGGCGTTTTTTTTAGATTACGCGACGTTTTGTATCGGTGCCGAATATCTACTGTAAATAGACAAAAAAAAAACAATAAAAAAAATACCAAAGAAACCAAATCACATAAACAAAAAAAGAAAAGAAAAAAAAAAACAAGTCACATAATATAAAAAACAGCTAAGAAATGCAACCAAAAATAAAATGAAAAATGCTGATTTACCAGAAAACTGAAAAAAAAAATACTACAACAAAATTCAATACAATCACACAAGCAAAGCTCTCATAAAATGAACAAAGGTAAGCCGTTCTGCTATCCCGCACACCTACATACGTACAGCTCCAGAACCTCCCACAAAAACACCCCCCCACACCCTCACACACCCATCCACACAGACGCACCAACTGTACCCACTTTCTAAGAACAAAAAAAAAAAAAGAATACCAAAAATACTAAATATACCAAATGCAGCTGATAATGCAACTGCCGATTGATCTGCTAGCACACGCGCACATAGAAAAACCCCCCAACGTGAAAATCTAATATATAAATATATATATATGCAAAAAAAAAATATATATTTGACGGATTCGATAGCTCCTAAGTCGTTGGAGTCGCCAGCCAGCACTACCCAACTAACACGTCACTCCTTCTCTTTCCTGCACTAGGAGGCGGCCTGGATATTGTCATGAGCAGCGGCGTCGGTGTGCCCAGTGCCAGCAATGGTGTCGTCGGCGTTGGCGTTGTCGGCGTCGGTGTCGGTGTTGACAGTGCCGTCAATCGTAGTGTTGATAAACCTCAGTCCGGCAATGGCGATAACAATCATGGCGATGATCTTAACTCGCTGGAGGCGGAAATCTCGGAGCTGCAACGTGAGAATGCACGCGTCGAATCGCAAATGATGCGCCTGAAGTCCGATATCAATGCCATGGAATCGCAGCTGAGCACCAGCGATCGGGTACGTAGGCTCAGGTTCGTTGAGGCAACAAATTATGAGTATTCTAGAGCAAGTTTTTAACATTAGATTTAAGTATTTGATTTGGTTGATTAGCAGCAAGGTGCAGCAACAATTGGGTTTACGAATTTCCTGTATTTGTGTAAAGTTGAGGGATCAAGTGTATACGCTCAAAATGGTATAAGTATTGCAAAACGAAGGTGTTAAGAGCGTTTCTTTCGAAATAATAAATGGGTTTTGGGTTAAGCAGTTTTTTGCGCAACAAACCAAATATTATTTATCAAGAAACACAAATAAATAATCGTTTTAAAGTATTACGAAACATATATGAAAGCGTTTTTAAAATTCAGAGAAGTTGGCCGAATTGTGCACTTCGGTTGGTAAAAATCTGATCTCGTACAACTGATATTTGCTTCAAAACTCTTCCTAAATATTATTTTTTGAAAATTTTGCAAATTTTCCTACAACTTGGAAGTCTTTTTTTTTTAATTACCCAGAAATACTGATTCTTTTTTAAGATCCCCGAAGCACTGAAAATTTAATGCATTTTCGAAAAATAGTTACTTTTGGAATGGAAACTACTAGTAGCTAAGCGTCTTTTTTATTACTAAAGCAATCTGTTCTGTATGGAAATATGAAGATTTGATTAATATTTAAACAATAATTTTTTTTTATCTCAAAAACACAAAAAAAGTATTGAACCAAATTGATAATATGACAACAATATTTCAAGGCCAATCTTTCTTTTTTTCGTAGTTAAAGTTTTCTAACTTTCCCCGATGGTCTTGAATTTTTTGGCCTTGAATTCAGATGCAGCGTTTTAAAATATTCAAATTCTTTGCTCTACAAGATATCACATAGACTTTCAGCCAAGATCCTTGGAGCTATTTTCTTGTATCTAAAATCGCTTTGACGGGAAAAGGAAGTTTTCTGACGATCTCGAGCAAGTTTATTCTAATCTTTTCAAAATAGAGTTTTTTTTTTGCTTTTGTATTATTTCCTGTATAAAGTCTTTTTCAAAATCTTCTCAATATTGCTTTCTAACATTCTGGAGCAAATATTTTACATCTTTTTTTTTGCAAATATTTCCAAACTCGAATGAAATGTAAAAATAAAACATTCTCAGGCAAGTTTTTCTTCAACTTATCAACCATATTTTCAGACTTCTTCATAATATTTTCCCCAATCTTCTGCTTCTTCTCAATGTTCTTGTTGGCAGCTTATCCAAGTCTTCTTAATATTGTTTTTCGAATGTTTAGAAAAGTTTATTTTATAAAATTTTCTCAAATTCGTTCAGGTGCTTTCATTAATATTCGTGTGTTGCTTTTTCAAAAAGATTACTGGGCTCAAAATTGCTTTTTTGTAACTTTCAATTCTAATCTTCTAGAATGAAATTCACCAGAATTGATATAATCTCTAGTTGCACATGATCAAGATATCAGAGATTTTTTTTTTTTGAGTGCTGTCATTTCTTTGGACGTAGTTGTAGAACTATGAACAAATAAGAGACCAAAGTAATATCTAATTTGAAACTTAGAAGTAATTCACTTCAAATTCGCAACCGGCGACTATTTCCATAAGAAAATTGTAACTCTTCATAGCAAAAGTTTTTCATTATGAACTATTCGTCAAAAAATAGTTTAAAAATTCAAAATTTCGAATATCCACCATTTCTTCTAATACCAAACACAAAATTTGACCTAGTTCTGCTAAACTGAACTTGAGCTTTCTCTCAAACATTTTGATTTTCGGCGCAAAACTTTTCGCATAACTCATAAAACCTGTTTTTTTTTGCGCCTTCAACCCCCCTCACCTAGCTACTTTGTGCGGTTTTATGTTTGGTGTATTTCGAACTTGGCGAAAAACTTTGTTTGCAATATTTTTTCGAGCTCGAACTCGAAGTCAAAACTCGAACTTTATCGGCAACTTGAAGTTGAAACGAGACTTTGTCTAGAGTTTTTTTTTTCTCGTCCGTGTTGTTGGGCCACAGGGGCTGGGAAGCCACCTGTGTGAGTGCGCGTTTCTAAGTTCGCTTAAGCAGTTTTCAAGGACGTCTCTAAACTCCAAGTCTTCCCAAGAAATAAGCAGTAAAAAAGCACTGCAAGAAGAAGAAGAAGACGAACAAAAGAAGGTTAAAAAAAAAATATACCGACAGAGAATCAAACTTAAGGCAAAAGTCGCTAGCAAAGTTTTGCGGCAGCCCCGTGTTAACTTTCTTTGGCGAAAAATATACTTTAACCCAAACATGACAAGAAACTTTTTGGTGCTGCCAGCGTCGCAGTCGGCGTAGACGCTGACGTCGACGCCAACGTCGCCGTTGTTAAAAAAACTTTTATTTTATGTATTTAAATTATCGCGGCTTTTGCTTCTACGCCAGCCGGCGTTGAATACGCCGGAACTTCTCTCTAAATGAAAGTTATGCTTGTTGTTGTTTTTTTTTCTCAGAATTTTATATTTGTTTTATTTTTTCTTTTTATTTTCAAAACTAACTTCCGTTTTCACTTTGAAATAATTGCACCCTGTATAACTGCAGAGATAGAGGGTCAAGGGTATTGCAGATGTAGATGCAATGTATGCAGCAATTGTGCGGGGAGAGAAGTTAGTTGAGCGTAGTCGAGAATATGCTTGTTGATCAGTTTGGGATGTTGAGATAATGGCGATGGAACCAACTGTTCCATATGCACAGAAGACAGCTTCTATCTGGAAATGTTTTTTGTTAAAATGGCATGCCGGAATTGCTTCCATGTTTCTCGATTTAACATTGATATATTGTAATATTGATATCCCTCTTGGCTTGACTATTGCGCTTCAAGTGAAAGAGATCTTTATGAATGGCTATTATCGGAGAACAGAGACTTCCAGTTACGAACGGCGTTGTCTATGATCAAGAGAGATTTACTTAGGCAAAAAAAGGTCTTTTTATCGGCTAGTAAGTTTTTACAGAAAAAAATTTTGAAAAAATCTAAAGGTAACGCTTTTTCCAACAAACTTGTCTGCAGCAAACTTTTAAAAGTAAAACTACAACTTCTTACATTTATTTTACTTTTTGCAGTTTTTACTTCAAACTCATACAATTTGTTTATGTTCTTCGCACTTTTATTCCATACACTCTACTTGATAAAGTTATAAGAAATATAATCTTAATCGTTGATTTTATTTAAGTTTGTTCAAATTTTTAACTACTCGGTAGCGTCCAAACTGATCTATGTGCGGCTGATCCTTTTGGGTATCAGCTTGTAAAATCTAATGTAGCTGCTACTTCATAGAAGAATTTATGTTCTTATTAGGAATCTGGTTATGACACAACAAAAAAGTTAAGGCAAACTTCCACTTTTGCAATTTCGCAGACAATAGATTTACCGCGAATATACATCCGATTAGATGAACTTAAAAGGATCTCATTTGAAAAACCAAAAAAACTTGTTTAAAAAACTGCTTCGTTTTTCAAATTACACAAAGATATTAAACTCGTCACAAGAGTGTCAAGGTGCTCGAACAGAAAATAAATCAAATTAGTATATTCTACTTGACTATGCTGACATCGCTGCAAATGTGGAGCATAGAAGTACCTCCTTAAATGTTTTAACAAATTAATCTTGAATCTTAAGTTAAAATTTGTCTTAATATATTCAATTTTTAGACAAAATACGTTTGATATTCAATTAGTAGTAAAAAGTTGACCAAAAGATTATGTAAGCTCTACATACGAAACTTCTTCAAGGATTGAACAAATCTTGCAATGCATAACTTTGAACTGCTTGTTTGATTGTTTACAACTTCATAGACATAAACGGCAAGCATTCAGTCGACAAGGGAACATAAAATTTGCATAGAAACAAAATGGCAACTCTGCCAAACTGACATTTGCTTTATTGCTTTTCTTTTTTTTTTATAGGTTTTCACATTATTTTCCGCTTTTACCAATAGCCGGTAGGGTGCGTAGGGCCTTAAACTTATCGCCGGTTTCCACAAATCAAGGAATTTGTTGAACCAAAATAAGTGCAAGCAGTTTTCCTTTCCTTTCCTTTACGGTTTTACAAATTTATATCTATATCGGTGAAGGAGCAGCTAAGATCTTCGTTTTTGCACTCCACATTCTTAGTCCAAAGCTTCTAAAAATAGTTGCACAGTAAAAGCGGAAAATATTGGTGTAGGGAGTTGTGAATAAATAAAGCTAAGATCGGGCGGTTTGAATTGAGACAGAACTTTCGGTATTTGTTTTCGTTATTAGTTTCAAATTTAAGAATCTTTACCTTATTTATTAATCAAAGAAACCATGACTGGGATTTGGCTGTAAGCTGTAGTTTTTTTTAATTTTCAAACAAATATTAATAGAGTTGTCACCATGATTAAGTCTTCGAGCAATGTTAGAATAGTCAAATGGAGCAAATTTATTTTGAATTATTTTATATCTTGACATTTTGTCAGATATTATAGGAGATCACTGAAGCATATTTTTTTCATGTTATCTGGTAACCTCACCTGTTTGTAAAAAGTGACAAAGAAATTGTTTAAAAATATTTGTTATCGTTTTATAGTGTTGAAAAATGGTATAAAAAATTAATTTTGGTTCATTATCTTTTTAAAGTCTATTACTGACAAATTGTAATCAAATAAGCTGCGTAATGTTTAGCAGAGCTTCTGTTAAAACTAAGTTCTGCTTTTTCTTAGCCTTCTTTAGTGACTCTTTTAAGTTCAAATCCTTTTTCTCTTTTTTTCTTAACTAAAACAGTAATCCTGCCTTAATACTGCCTAATCAGTCATAAAAACTGTGTGTTTTTTCGATTTCAATCGAAAACTTTGCCAAATAAAATTATAGCTGCAATATTTGCAGTGCAGCCCCAACAAAGCAGTTCGTTAAACGCAGCCAGCATCAGACATAAAGACAGACACAGAGGCACGCTGCACTGCTTGCATAATTTTTGCCAGAGTTGCCAACATTATTGACAGCTTTGGCTTGCAAATCAATTGCATGCGCTGCACTAGCAGCAACAACAACAGGCAAAAGTATTTGGCAGTTTTTTTGCGTTTTTCAAAATGGCGGCACACACACACATTGCTGAAACTGTGCTGGCAAAACACGCACGAGCCAATCGCTGACGTTGCATGCCACAAATGCTGCACTCGAGCATTGCATCGAGCAGCGAATCAGCAAGCAGCAGCCACCCCTAAAAGTCTGACGACGATGACAATGACGACAGCCGCCGCAGCAGCAGCAGCAGCAGCGGCGGCAACGAGTACGAGCCAGGACGAGGCGCTGACGATGACGAAAACACGTACCGTGTACAGTGAATGCACGCATTAAAGAACGTTCACGCTACTACTGCTGCTGCTGCTGGTGTGGCTCTCATGTGTGCGTGTGTGTGTGTTGTGGTCATGCGCAGCCAGTGAACACCGTACATGTGCTAGGTAACGTCGTTCTCGTCCTCGTCATTCTCGTCTATATTGGATTACAAATCCCAAAAAACTTCAATGCGTCTTCGCTCAAGATAACAAGTAAGGAAATAAAAAAAAAGTCGTCTGACCATAAAGGCGAGGCTCGCTCGTTGCGCATCGTCAGGCGTTCGTGCTGCCAATTCGATTTGCCCCTAAGAGCGTCGTTTCCCCAAGTTTCAAGAGTTTTGGACGCACACACACATACACACACACGCACACGTAACCTTTTTGGCCCCCAACCAGTCAGTGTCAGTGTGCTACGTTTGCTCCTAAGGGGATGGCTACATGCTCTGGGGGTGTGTAGAGTCGTGCACACACACACACACACACATTTGTGTGTGTATATGTGCAGAGGCGTTGTTGTATGGTTCCACGTAAAGAAAAAAAACTTTAGGAAAAAAAAGAAAATAAATGCGCCAACATTTTTGGGGAGGTAACTCCATAGCAGCAACAACTACTGCCACGCTGTTGGCTGCCAGTTGCTGTGTGTATGTGTGTGTGGGGGCAGCTCTAGCTGTGTGTGTGTGTGTGTGTGTGTGCGTGCGTGTGTGGGTGGCTGCCAGCTTCGTGATACGTTTCGTTGGCTTTCTGGGGCGCCACCCCCTAGTTCGGGATACTCCATGTCCTTTTTTTCTGCTGTTGCTGCTGCTGCCGCTGCTTACGCTTCCCTTCTTCTGCTTCGTTGTTGTTATTGTGCCTTATTTTTTTTTATATAATTTTCTTTATTTTTTCTGCTTTGTGGCGCATTCTTATTGGAATTTCAATTTCCATGTACGCCTCGTATCCTGGGCTGTCCTCTGTACATATATATATATATATATATATCTATATACTGTTTACCTGCATATGTGGGTGTAAGCATATGGAGACGAGCATGAGTGCTGCCGCTATGTACCAAGCAGGCAAGAAAAAAAAGCAACCAGCAAATACGAAATGCGCAAGGATAGTAGTGTAAGTGACTCCTTGGAACTCCTCCTATAAACTTCATAGAACACACATATGAGACGAGATGTCAATGTACCAAGCACAGAGTCCCTGACCCAACAACCATGCCTTCTGCATTTTGATAAATGCTATTCACACAAAAACACACAAAATTGAATTAAATTTGTTAAGACACAAGCAAAAAAATAATGAAATATATTTATATGGAAGGTAACTAACGATCCTTTTGATGGAACTTTAAAAAGTTATGTACAACAGAAGTTTTTTTCTTTTTTTTTTTATTTATGAGTCAGAGATTCCAGTTTGTTAAGCATAAGCAAACGTTCGTTGGTCTTAAAATAGTAGTATTTACTCTGGCATTACTAGGAAAAAAAAAATATATAAATTTCGAAATTTGAAAAGAAAAACAATAATTTGAAAGGTTAGTGCTCTCCTACGTTCCTCAGAAGCATATTATTTGCAATGGGGTTCCACTGTAGTAATTCAAATTCATTTTAAAGTCGAAAAACAAGTAAAATATTTGGCATCCCCTTATTATAGTGAAAACGGGCAAAAATCTCTTGACTTAAAAGGATTTATCACGCGTTTTAAGATCCTGCCGCTTACGGCAGCACTCACTTCATTCCCACTTTGAAATCGTTTAAAATAAATTTATCGAAATTATCGAAGTGTGCTGCGCCTTGCTGCAAACCCGTTAAAACATAAGACTCACTCACTCACAAGATTTGCCGAAAACATTAACCACTTCAAAAGTCACAATTATGTGCCGCGCTCCTGCATACCGTTTTCCACTAATTCAATCTTTTTCTGATTCTCTCTCTTTCTCTGCGCCGCTTGTAGGAGGCTTCTCCACTGAGTGCTCATCAACAGCGCGTGCTGCCTGCGGTGACTGGCACAGCTGGAGGCGCAGCTGGCACAGCAGCCAGCGTAGTAGCCGCCTCACCCAGCGGTCAGTCACCCTTTGCGGCGGTCTCATCCACCACAGTGATCAGCAGCAGCGCTGACCATGATCAAGCTATAACCACTACCATAACGCCCAGCGGCGCGTTGCGCCAAAGCAGCATCAATGCCAGCGTGGGCTATAATCCCAACGTGGGCATGATGAGTCATGCCGATGCCAGCCAAGGTGGCGTTGCCGCTGCACCCAATACCAATATAAACAACTACTACGAGAGCTTGCGCAATAATGTGATTACACTGTTGGAGCATGTGCGTCTGCCACCGCCACCACCACCACCGCCGGGCAGCGGCAGTGTTAGCTTGGCCAGCAGCAGCAGCGCTGGCGGCGTGCAGTCGGCACAAGTACTGGACAATAGCAGCTTGTGTGGCAGTGGACAGCTTAGTGTGTCCGCTTGTGCGCCCAGCATGCCCGAACATACGGCTGCCGCAGCAGCGGCTGCCTATTCTACGCTGCTGCCACCACCACCGCCTAACGCAGTTAGTGTGTCCACGGCGGCACCCATGTATGGGCATCATGGCAGCGCAAACAGCAGCGCTGCACCACCACCGCCACCGCTGCATCATGCCTACACAGTGCATCATCCGGGCAGCTATCCGCATCCGCATAGCCATCCGCACGAGCACTTTGACTCGTACATATCGAAGCTGCAGTCGTTGTGTGTGCCACCCGATGTGTATGCGCTGCCCGAGGATAGCGTGAGACCCGTCTACAACTCGGTAAAGCCCAGCATGCATCAGGACTATAGCAAACTGATGCCTACGCCCATTTAAGTGGCAGGTTTGTACATAGACTGCTTGGAGCGCAGACTCTGACCTTAGAGCAAGGATATCGAATTGGATGCGGCAGAATTGCAAGCAGTTCTTGATACTAAAAGTCCTTTCATTTTTTTTCCTACGTTAAGCATAGTTTTGAGCTGTTCAACAACTAGGATTAGGCGCTTCTCGTGTTGATACATTGTATAATATATTACGAAAGGAAAACCCAAAAAGGATACTTCTATAATAATGTAATTTTTTTTTTATTGCTATTGTATATGATACCAACTAGTACGTTAATATAGTCTAAGGTGGAACCTATAATAGATGTTTGATCCAAATTGGCATTATCTATAATAATTGTAATATCCTTTAAGCAGTTGAAAACATTTCGGCTTGTCGAAAGCAAAATGCGCTGGAAGAAATGAACGAAAGTTGTGCGAAATTTGCTTGAAAGCGATTATGCATGGTGTGAGGGGCTTAAGAGAGCGCGTTAATTACAACTTTAATATTGCAGCTTTGCTTATAATTTTGGCCAATAATCGTTATATATGCAAAAAGTGTAACATTTTTCACAGCACAGCTGCCACTGTTCAATTAAGCCGACTTTCAAAGTGCAGCTCATCAATGCAAAAATGCGCTGCGCAAATTTGCTTTTAAGCGATTTTAGTTGCTCTACTTGCAAGCTTAAAGCGCACAATGCTACTAAAGCGCAGAATTAATACATTTGACAAAATTAAACATTTTTATGATATTTTACGTGCAAAGCAACACTTATGATCGCTATATATGCAAAAATAGAAAATTATTTACTTAGCTACGCTTATGTTTTATAGCGTCGCAGTTGCAAATGTCGGTTTTTTGCAATAGAAATGCGTTAAAGTAAATAAAAATATGCAAATTTGCTTTTAGGCGATTATACAACATACGCTTGTAAGTGTACAGCGCACAAATGTACTACCAAGCGCTGTGAAACTTCTATAGGCTGCTGCTCTCTTTTCTCCATTTTGCTTGCGATACATACGGTAATAATTGCTTTATATGCAAAAATGCGCAACATTTCTAATCAGCGCATTTTGCGCAAAAAACGTATTAAAAGTACTAACACCAACAAGAAAGCGAAAAATCAAGCAAAGATATTATCAGTATATTAAGTAGTATTTTTTTTCTGGCTGTGTGTGTGTCTAAGCATAAAATAAAGTTCCCAAAAAATCGGGACACATTTATATCGAACTCTGTATTTATATAAAGCGCAGTACGGCAATTTTTTTCGGGCAATGAACCCTCAAAATAAAATGGCCACTCTATGCACTCCAGCACACACGCGCAAACACACACATCCGTGTACTTAGCAACATAAGTTTTAATGTTTAAAATATTAAGTATAAAATATATAAATATAAATTAAATAATGCTACAATTTAATACGGGCAGTATGCATTATTTCAAAGCAAAAAACCTAAAAAAAAAAAATAATTGAAAAGAAAAGAATAAAAAATTCAGTGCAATACATTTAATGAAATGAAATTAAAATTTAAGTAAGCGTAGTTGAATTTTTTTTTGTAAAACCTATAAATATATTTGTTTCTAAACTAAACGCATAAAATTAAAGTAAAAAATAAAACAAAAAAAAAACAAAAGCGAACTAAAATTTAGACGAATTTTAAAACTAAAATTAAAAGAAAACAAAAGACAAAATAGCAGGCTTAAAAAATAATAAAAATAAATCATTGTATTAAATAAAGTAAATAAAATTAAAACAAAAAAAATGAGAAGCAAATCCAAAAACAAAAACTATTAATATTAAAAATAAAATTATATATAAATATATATATAATATGTATAACAAACATTATGTAATTTAAAAGACATTTTATGTGATCATTGTGTTTTTTTTTTAATATTACAAAAAATAAATAATTCGAATACAAATAAAGGATCTATAAATGAGATATGGCGTAGTTTCTTTAAAACTAAAGAACTCTACAAATATGCTGCCAAGCGGGGTAAGTATTCGGGAAGAACGTAAGTATTGATTTCATTTTATTTTCACAATTACTTTAAAAACAACCACCAGTATTCATTACTAGCAAAACTTGCCACAAAATTTGGAATTGATAGATCTTTCGGAGTTAGCTCCTGAAATGTGACAGTTCAAGGAATTGGATTAACAGCAAAACTCACATGCAAGAAGCTATATGGCAATGGTTTGAGTTGGATAAACATTAAAAATGAAAAAAATTTTAAAAAAAATCATAAAATTCTCTTAACTCTCAAATAAAGGGTGTTTTTTTTAGAGCTGTAGAACTTTAAATTGCAACAAAACAGCGGTAGATTATGCGACTGACAAAAATTTGATTTATCCGAAAGATAATCTTGTGGCATTACATTTTAAATATGCTTGCTGGCATATGACCGCCACGGCTGGCTCGAATGTAGTCCAATCTGTACGTCTAATTTGCAATGACTTTTCCAACATCTGTGGCAGTATATCGGCAATAATACGGCAATAATACGGCAATTTGTTGATTTCCAAATCCTTCAGCGGTTTTGGCTTATTCACACCACCATGACGTGTTCAATAAAAAGATTGTGATGCGAGCTGTGTGACATGTTGCGCTATCTTCTTGGAACCACAGCTCCTGAACACCATGGTTGTTCAATTCAGAAATAAAAAATTTTGTAATCGTGGCTGCATACCGATCAACATTGTTTGTAACGTTCTGGACATAATCGTTTTTGAAGAAGTACGGACCAATGATTCCACCACCCCAAACAATCCGTTTTTCTCGATGTAACGTTGTTTCGACATACACTTCAGGATTAGCTTCACTCCAAATGCGGCAGTTTTGTTTTTTGACGTAGCCATTCAACCAGAAGTGCACTTCATCGCTAAACAGAATTCGCTTAAGAAAATCGGGAACAATGGCTTCTGGTTTTGGGACCTATTCGACGAATTTACGCCTTGCTTGATGATCGTTTGGCTTCAGTTCTTCCACAAGTTGGAATTTGTAAGCACGCAAGCCAAGATCTTTCCGCAAAATCTTCCATAAAATGAATGGACACAGATCCAAGGTCTGTGCTCATTCAGGCCTTCCTCAATGCTACGCTCCACAGCAGCAATGACTTCTTCTGTTCGCACCGTACGGCTGCTCTGGGATGCGAGTTATCAATAAGAGCTCTGATGGTCGATTTTGTCGACGATAAAATGGACGTAGTGCGCGACATGTATTTCGCACAGAACTATTATTTTCGAAATAAAAAATAACACTATTTGCGAGCGTTGTTCAGGCGTGAGTCTATTCATGAAGAGTTACCAAACCAAACTGAGAACCAGCTTGAACAGTAAGTTCTATACCTCGAAAAAAACACCCTTTATTTGCAATTTGTGACAATTATTTGCTAGAAATCGACCAAAATTTTTGAAGAAGTATATTATTATACAATAAGACTTCTTCACAACATTTCTTTTGTCATTGCTACCAGATAAACTTGTAATTTTTCAACTCTTTCGATTTACAATAAAAATAAAGATTGTGTTCACAAAAATTGTCTTTTCGAAAAACGAAGTATTTTAGATCAGCTGAACTCTCATTTTGATGAATAAATAAAACAATTAGGTAGGAAGAAATTTTCAATGAAAACTATTGAATATGAAAATTTTGTCTGAACTTTTATAATAAATTATTAATTATTCCCAAAATTATATGCAAACAAGTTCAATCTGTTTTTAACAGATCGATCAATTTCTGACTTAAAAGAACTGCATGTACCAGGCGAACAGAAATTTTTCAAAACTCAGAAGGCAACTTTAAATAGGTAACCAAAAGTATGCTACGAAATTGTTAAATGTTATTAAATATTTAATTATTGCTGCATACTTTCAGTGCTGCATGGCTACAATAGCCGCCTACTAATACTTTCTGTGCACCTGGTAGCTGGTCTCTCTGAAAGGTGAAACTTAGCCAGAATGGGACTGCAAAATTGATTGATTTTTTTTTTTAATGAATCGGAGTTCTATTTCTTGGTCACAATGCTATAAATTGGATTGCTCTAAGAATACTAAAAAAAAGACAAATAAGCATGATTCATAACTTTATGATGGTTTTTTTTTGAATTGATTCAAAGATTCTACAAAAAAAATATATGTTTATTTAAAATATTTTTTAGTATTTTTAATTAATATACTTACAAAACTCATGGCGCTTACAAGAAAAAATCGGACAGACATCCCCTGTGTGCGAAGCGTAAAGGCCAGACTGTGTCCCCATAATTGTCTCGATCGGTGATCAGTTGCGAACAACACTCCAGCGCAGGCAAATGCCATCAAACTCCAGGGAAACTGCTTTACGCAGAGAACAGTGTATACGACCGGTTGATAGAAGCACGTTCTCCCTTTGAACAGCTCTCGTAGCTAATAGGTTTTAATTTATAAAATAAATGATGTAATGATTATACATTTTAGCGTTTTAGTTATTATTTTTTTTTTTCAAATAAGATTTTTAGCTATCTGCAAGAGTTTATAGTTCCCAAGTTTCCATTTAAAAATACATATTTTGCCTTTCCCTCAGGACGATGTGCAACAGTATGATAGAGAAGGATTTATAAGATTATTTAATTTTTGGCTTTTAGAAAAGTTAAACGAAGAACTGCTTGGGAAAATGGAGGCTACTGTATTATATTTTATATATTGTACAATGGAAAGATAAAGTGGAGCAGCACCTATGTTTTCTGGAAGTAAGCAACAGGTGGCGGCACACCTAGAGCTTGTGTGTTGCAACCGTCCCATCTCGTAACTCTAATTGGCTAGCGATCTTAACATCTGCTAAATGGTATGCAAATTTCAATGGAACTCAAAAATACAGCCTCGGAAGTGCTCCATTCACTAATTTGTAGTTTTTTCTAGCATTGGAATACGCAATGCTAACAGCATTCGCAGGCACAGTACTTTTCTTTAAATTTTTGAAATCACTTAATTGTGATGATAACCAAATTCGCTCTAAATTCAAAAGCTTATTAATTCCGGTGCCTTCTTTCAACTCGTAAATCCATAAGTATATAAGTTCTTAATTTTTGCAACACTCTGGCAACACAATACATAGTTTATTTTCCAATTGATATAAAATATTTTATTTTCAATTTTCATTTAATTACTGTGCTCACTGTAAATATCTTCCACATGAAATCCATAAAAATAGTTTTACTAAACTATCTATCCCCCATTCGAATCGGATATGCATTATGCCAAAGCTAAATGGTTTTTAATGGGCAGACTGTAGCTTTACGGCCGCATCATGATTTGCTCTGGTCACACTATGCATAAATTACAGTCATTTTTGTCGCTAATTTGGCACACACACACACACACGCACGCACCGAGGGTCTCTCTTGCACTCACTCTCTCCCATAGCGGCAGCGACGCAGCGTAAAACAAAATGAAAAATGTGTTGCTTTTTCTTGGCACCGTTTTTAATTTCAATTAGCCCAAGCGTGGACATGTCCAGTGCGTGCAGCATGAGGCGGGTCTGGCCAAAGGGCTGACTGTGGGGCGCCCCCCCAAAGACCAACGTGCAGTGCTGCCCACTTGATTTATGTGGCTTCATTAGACATTCCGCACATAGCCAAACGGGGTTTGTTTGTTTCGCTCCCTGTGTGTGAGTGTGAGAGAGTCCTTCTAAGTGATTGCGAATAGAGGCGCTGCAATTAGAACAAACGGCAACAACAAACCGTAAAACGGTCCATACGTCCTTTCAGCTGCCCGGCTGTCCAGCTGTCAGTTTTCAATGCTTGGAACTGATGTATGTTTTGGGGGTTAGAATAAAACGTTTCTAGGCATTTTATCGTTAGTTTTGCTATTGACCAGTACGGAATGTTTTTTTGGTTGCCATCAACACGTTTTATGGTCAAAGTGGCATTACACAGCTGTGTGTGTGTGTGTGTGTGGGTGTGAGCCAACAAAAAAGGGTCAAAGCGTGCGCTGTTTGTTCGTGTGAGCCGCAAATATTTGCATAGTTACCTTTAATGTGGTTCGACAGCGTTTTGCTAGTTTCTCGGATCATGGAACAAAGTTAGTCAGCAAATGAACAAAAGTTTTCCCAACGCACGCAGGCATGGACTTGTATGTATATGTAGGTAGTAGTGTGGGCAGAATTCCTCTTTTTTTTTTGCTAGCTGAGTAGTGTTTACAGTTGCAACGGTCAGGTCAAGCCGCCATTGCAGTTTATCTCAAATGAAATTTTCTATTCTTTTGACATTCTGGAAGACTCAAAGTAGCAACTGAACTGAACTAGAGCAGTGGCCTGCACAAGAGGGTTACAGCTTAAGATTGTCAACAATAGGACTTTTTTGTTGAAAATTGTTGGTTTTTTAGTGTTTGGTATGCAGCAGCTTCGAAACAGGTAGGTACTGACGCTCAAAAAGTGAAGATTAGGCGTCAAGTGTCGATTGAAGAGTTTAAAGACGCAGTTTTCTAGTGCGTAATAGTACGCAGCAAAATCAACTTACCAAACGCTTTCACTGTGTTTTTAGAGCTCAGTACGCAGCATAGCGAAATACTTTCGATAGCCAAAAAAACAACTTATGCTCGTTACGAAGCAAAATGTTTGATACATTTACAGCGCCTTTTGATTATGAAACAGCTTAAAAATCTTGACTGTTTCAATGATTCCACATAAATGTTGGTGGTTTCTTGCTAATACAAGTTTTTGCTAGCAAAATTTTGCTTGGTATAAACCTTTGCTCAAGCTGTGCTGGCAGCATTTGAATTATATTGATTTACTTTCTAGCAATTAATTGCGTTCTTCAGAAATTGTACCCTTTGTTTATGATACTGTCATAGCTTTCTCCTCCGCCCTCCACGCACAGTCCCACACACCCCCACACACTCCCACACACATGGCAACAACAGCAAACATTGATTTCATTTGCATAAATAAGCAGCAAGTGCAGCGGTTGCTTGATAAGGACACTGACTGCCAAGCGCTTCATAAACTATTGCCTACATTTGGGCGCTGCCTCTTTGCCACATAGACATTCAATGTCCTCGGCTGTATGACCTACCCTCCCTCCCCACTCAACCAAGCAAGTTCCCTTCCCGCACAGCATATATGGTGTATGGCAGTCAAAAAACGCATAAATTAAAAAAAAAAATTTGAAAATACACATCTACAGATACGAAGGCAGATACGTTCAGTCGGAGGCACAACATATCTAATGAAATACTGTAATACATTCGCAACCCTTTGGCACCAAGGACCCGTGTGTCTGCGTGTGTGTATGTGTGTGTTTTTTTATTTTATTTTTTGTTCCTGCCTGACTGTCGCTTGCTACCAAGGAAGTAATAAAGTATCTCAAAAGCAACTTATTAACCATGCTGACAACACTGCCGCCAGCCTCCGGCAGCGACAACTCTGCGACAGTGCAAACTCCCGACCCCACAAAGTAGCGAAAACCCCCACATCTTTCATGTTTGCTAATTGCAAGTCGATTTTTCATTTCTCATGAGTGTCGCCGTTGACTGAAGCCGTTGTTTTTTCAAAGTCCCCAAAAGGATAAGGGGTATATATACCGAGAGATAGAGTTAGAGCCTGAGTACTGACTCATATAGGTGGTAAAGAGTCAAAGCAGTAAATGAAATAGACTTTCGGAACTTTTTATATAATAAAGATAATGTGTTCGGAAGGACACAGAGTTGCTGTATGCTGCTATATAATAGAAGTAGTATATGATTTGAGAGATGTGATATTTTCAAAGTTATCTATACTTTGGCGCACAAAATTATAAAAGATTTAAATATTCTTTGATTTATTACAAATAATGTTGTAAAGGATTCTTTAGAACTTGAACTTCAAAGTTGTCCGTATGTATAGTGCATCAAATCCAAAAAAAAATCAGTTGATATCCTGTTTTTATCGAGATATACCCATGATTTGTCTTTGAAGCGATGATACAATAGTCAAATGTAGTAAATAAGAACTTGCTGTTGTAGCCAACATGTGTCATTAAGAGTTTTTTCACTTCTGAACTACTTCTTGAATCACATTAGGGGAAGGAAATTTTGAACCCAAAGGTTGCTGGAGATAATATGTGGATATTTAACGATAACCGCAAGAAGATACTATGCCAACCCGTCAATTTATTTGCGACTAATCTTAATATATATTTCGAGCTACATTCATTATTTCAATGAGGATTTCAAGAGATTAATATATTGTAAAGGGTATATGCAGATAAAAATACAAAATATATATATATATATATTGCTTTCATTAAAGAACTTAAGTTGATATTCCCAAACAATACTCTATGTGCTGATGAAACTAGGCGAAACCATTGAATACATGGTAAATGGCCAAAACAGCCGAAAGATATGATATAATGATTTTAAGTGATGACAACGAACATCCTGTATGGCTTAAGGGATGCCCAATTACAAAATCCAAAATTATGCCGAAGTTTCTTGAGAACCTAGTTTGAGCGATTAAGGCGCTCTTTAATTTATCAGACAGTTTTGAATCGCTTAAGGGATTGCATACGTTTTGAAATTAAGTATCTTGCATAAAAACAAAACAAATCTTTAGTTTGGACTAGATTTTGTATGCTACCAACAGCAAAAAAGCAAAAAAATACGCCATTTACCCAGGAAAATCTCTGTCCAAATTTGAAGAAACCGCTATTCAGATTCGGCTATAAGCTGTAGATACATGTTCTCTTCGAACAGCTATTAATAGAGATATATTCCGGAGTATCCTAATTTTGCTTAAGTTGCCGTTTATAAGTTTTTCGAATTCCTCTTTGAAAAAACATTCATTTTTCCCTTATACTCGAAAATAACACAAAATAAACTTAAACATCTACTACCCATTTTTTCTAGGCACTTTTAATGACCCAGCAATCTTAGAACTGTTGACTGCATTTTGCATTTAATATTTAAATTGTTCCCAAATTGTTTTTTCTTTTCGTTCCGATTGGTTTGGGACAGTTCCCAGAAGATCGTAAAAAATCACATATTAAATTAATGCTTGAAAAAAAAGGAAATTGTATCCTTACCAAATGCCTAATTTAATTACAAATTCTTTGCTTACTTTCATATTCATATTAAATTTTCATTGTGTTTTATGGAAAACAGCCAGTATACTGCGTATGCGAGCAACTGTCAGGATACAAGGATATACGCACATATGTGTATGCCTGTTTGTATGTACTTTGCTTTCAAAAGGCACCTGCTGCTGTCATTGCGGCACAACCAGACTTGGTCTAGTATGTTGCTTAAATACCCAAGGGACCTCAAGTCGAGTCCTTGCTAAATGCTCTCCCACACACACACACACACACGCACACAGACACACATGCTTACTGATTGTCCATTTAATGAAAAATAGCGCTCATTACTGATGCTCATTAGCAGCCGCAACATCTGAAACTGGCTTTGGCATTTGCCATTTCCCCATTTAGTCTCTCTCCCTAGCCATGTCCTGCCGAACCACATCCTGACTAGCCTGTGCCACCACCGCACTGCCACTGCCATCAGGCATTCAACGAGTGTCAACTGGCAAATGATTTGCCATTATTTACTAATAAAACTCATCGAATTTTTGCCATACACACACACTGCCCCGCCCACTGTGCGCTGTCGCAGCCAGTCATATGCCAAACTGTGGGCTGGATCTTAATTCGAAGTGACTTCACGTTTATGCCAGCAAAAATAACCTCAATCAATGGTGAGAGCAGCACAGGTGCGGCTCAGCAGTGGGGGTAAGTCGAAGTGTGCCCCAATCCCAAAGCTAACGTTTCACCCCCCCACACTCCCTTAACCAGTATTGCATGTGCCAAATATTGAGCATCGATGGGCAGTGTGATGTGCGGTCCCAAGTGACGTTCGTTTTTGGGCTTTAGTTTAGTTTTGGGATTCGCATTGTCGGGGTTTGGAACACACACTGGGCTGTCATTCAAACTCTTTCTGCATTGGCTTTTCTTTGCGTTTAATTTCGTTTATTCATTCGAATGACCACAAAATGACATTTGCATTTGGGCAGCACTGGTCACTGCTAGTTTTGCGTTTCAGCTCCCACATGCATGCTCCCTGGGGGAGTGCGGACGCCAAGTGATAGCTTTGGACATTTGGCATTTTGCATGTGGCAAGCGGGCAAGGGGCGGTGCCGATTTTTTTTTTTTTTTGGTATAATCTTATGATGAATGCCTTTGTTGCTGGTGGCACATTTGCAAAAATTTGTTTTGACAATTGAAGGGTGCTTGGGTTCGGTTGGAAGGGCTGCATTGGTATGTTTGCAAAATTTAGCTGCTTTTCATGTCCTTCAAGTTGTCATAACAAGATATACATATATTTATATATGGAAATTGTAAGCTGAGTTGTGACTAGAGAGACAGTGAGAGAGGGAGTGGCAGTGGGAGAGGGCGAGGTATTAACATTTCTTTAAGAAATTTATTTGAGCTCGGATTCTAATGAGACACTGCTTTCGATTGCAATTGCTTCAATATGTTGATTCAAGTCCGGTTTGCTTTCATACAACTTTCGGATACATTTTGACAAATTCTTTTGCTCTAATCGCATCCTTATAAGTTTGACTGATATTATCTGTACATCTAATGTTCGTTTGTAGCAAATTACTCAAGTTCGCTTTGAGAAAGTCATTCTTTGAAGAAAATGTAGGTTGATTTGACAGAATTTACGAAAGTGCAATGAAGAAATAATCTATACAGTCCTGCAATGCAAGTCGCAATAAATCATTGAGAAAACTTTGACTTTTGCTACATAAATGAGCTTAGTTATGAGCTTTGTTTCGGGTTGTGAAATTATCTGCGCACATAAGTGATTACTTCCGAAAGGTGTTTTCTTTTGATAGGCTTTCAACTTTCGAGATGCTTATCGGTACAATTGATTGTATTTTAAGAATTCTTCTTACTATTTTATTTACTAAGACTTTGGAACTCATTAATTCACCACTCTAAGATTTCTTGCTTTTCGAAATCTATAGGTAATTTAATTTCCAAAATCATTTTTCATTTGTAAGAACTTAAAGAACTCTTTAAACTATTTAAGCACCAAGAAAAGGTTCTGTAGAATGTGCTTTACACAGTAGTCCTGATCATATTCCAACAAAAACGAGAAAAATGATTTATCGTGTAAAAGTTCCACAAAGAAATAATGCAAAAACTACAGAGAGATTTCCATGATGGGTAAACTGAAGCTGTTATCTCTAACATGACCAAATTCTCTCCATTGTGTGCCCTCGCTACCTTCATAAATGTTTTAAGGACTTTCAGCTCTATCTTCAACTCATTAAATGTAACGGATATATCTGAAAAGAGAGCAACAGCAAAGAAAATATTGTTGTGATTGTATAGCATTACGTAGCGACATATGCCAAATAATCGATTTGACTGATTTTCATCTTAAACTTAAGATTTTATTTAAGGTGCTTCAGCAAGTTTTCGTTCGTACCGGCTTTCGGGATTTTATACAGACAAGTAAAAAGAAGGACATAGCTATGTTGACCTCTTAGGCCTCCAACTTCTTAGTCTTTAAGCTATCACACTACATCTTTTGTATCCTACTGTACTAAGCACAGCAAAGAAACTAAAAAAAGGTGCATCATATTATGTGACATATGCAAACTTAAGAAGTTGCTGTATGCTTCGACTTTCAGCCCAGCCCCTCTCTATTGCTAATAACTAATTTCAGCTGAATCCAAGATTGCAAAGAGATTCTTGAAAAGGACTATCTCGACAGTTAAGGCAAAAGTCTTCTGGAAAGACTGCAAGCCACATTGCAGCGACTTGTTGGAGGAGTTATTGACTGAGAACCGTTTTCTGGCTCTAAGTCGACAAACGCTCCAATGTTACCTAAAGTAAAATGAAAGAAATTGATTTATCAAATATTTTCTGTAACCTTTTAAGACGTTTTTATCTTTTTTATCATTGTAACTATGATCGATGGCTCTCAGCCAAAACTTCTTGCACGAGAAGGCTTTTCGTATGAGCTAGACGTTAACGACTCTATCTATGGCTCAAAATTTAGGCGGGGCCTATGACACGAAGACTTTTGGCAGAAGCCTGAAGCGAGCATCTTAACTTAAAATCAAGGCAGAACTTTGGACACGAAGTATTTTCGCATGCGAGCGAAATATATGGCTTAAAACTTAGGCGGAGTTTTCGATACGAAGACTTTTCGTACGAGCTTGACGAGAGCTTTTAACGTTCAGCTTATCTCCGGCTTAAAATCTGGCCGCCTTTGTAACATTAAGACTTTTCATATGCACCCGCCGATGATAACGACAAATCGATGAGTTAATGTCATTTGATACTGCATCTAAGGCAAAAATGCAGGCTTACTTATAGTTTGGCGCCGTATGTTTTAGAAATTTTAGGCTCAGTCAGCAACGGCTAATGAAGTTAGTAAAATGATATGGAATTTCATAATGTTCTACAAGTGTTGCTTTATTTTCCTTGCCTGGTATAACTCAATTAAGAGAAGATGCCGTTGTTGAAATTATATTGGCTTACAAAATGAAGAATAGTTGTTGAAGCTGCTTTGTCTAAAACTTTGCCAATTGTTTAAGCTTGGAAATTGCTGAAATTATGTAGAAGGGTGGATCATTTTATTTAAAGTCATACATGTCTTTGAGCATTTAGAATCTTACTTCGGATCTTTGTCTTTGATCTCTGATGCAGCTAGGAGTCAAATGTTTAGGAAATTAGGATAACAAGAATCCCTTTGATAGTGTAGGGTTAGTTTTATATGAAATACTTTCGTTCCCAATAACTCTTAGCGGAGTTAAAAAATTTCTTAATCTCGATGGCTGCTGGCTTCATCCTTTTATAAACATTTTGGCGTTACCATCCTCCGCCCAGTGCTAACTTGTAATATTTTCTGCTTATTGTTGCCAAAACTATTCCAAATTTACTTTCTCTATGTTTTCAAATTTTGTCAGGACTTGGCCATGTGCGGGTGTGTGTAATTAATTTTTGTGTTGACTCGGCAAAGGCTCAACACCAACACCAACGTCAACACCAACAACGACATCAACAACCCGTGCAGTCAGTCCAATGTTTCATCTAACTGTTAGCTGGCAATTTGTGGCAGGCATTTTCCAACACTCTTCAACTGTAACTGTAGATTTTTTGTTGTATTCTCTTTTTTTTTGTAGTTGTTGTTATCATCTTTGTCGCCGTCGCCATGGCCATTGCCTGTGCCTGTGCCATTGGCGTCGTCTACGTCTCCTTTGGCTGCGCCGTCAGTGTGTCCAAAAAGCAATTAGCAAAGTTTTCAGTCATTTGGGCGTAGATCCAGAGAATTATCGTATATTTGCCGGTCATCATCAATCTGTTGCAGTTGCACATAGTCTCTCATCAAGCAGGGCAAGGGCTTGCGCGGCATAAAAAGCCACAACTTGCACCTACAACCGCACCCAATTGCTTGGCAATAATCTAAGCCGCAGTGGGGCGTTAATTACGCAGGAACCGCACCGAAGCGTAGCATTCAAGGACTCTCTCGCATTGCAATTATAGTTTGCATTTAAAATATTTACTGCGAAGCGACCAGACCCACCAGTAAGATGTTGCCACTTGTGGCACGAGTACATTTTACTGGCATTTGCAACACCATTTACCATTTATTGTATGATTAATGGAGTTGTTCCGATGCGCATTGTATCTGACAAGTCATTAAGCAGCTTTTTTCTCCAAGTCCTCCGAGACTTAAGGGGTTCCACTTAGAGGCAGCCACTTCACGTGTAAGCAATGCTGCTGCATATGTTTTTTCGCAAGAGCTTGAGTATTACAATGAACGGGCAGCCGCCCATTGTTCTGCCCATGAAAGCAACCCTTTGGTATTAGCTTAAGCTAAGAACTTAGATTTTACCAGAAACACATTTCAGATTTCTATCCTCAAGGCGGATTTTCGCCACAAAAACCGATTCGATTTAAGTGAAAGTCCCATGCCTAGCTACTTATAGATACCCCAGCTTAGTATCCTCTACCACGGCTGCCCAGTACTATCCATAAATAAAACTCTTGGAATTGTCGTTTCCCAATATACCACTCTTTTTTTCTTGTATTTTTCTGTTTAAGTGTAAGCTATTTAGTAGTTAGTCTTCGCATTGATTTCAACTTGCTTTTTATTGAATTTCTGTGGCATATCCAGCTTCCATTTATAAGCATTCAGGAAACCCGACAAATCCTTTGGACGTTCTGTTACCAAGTCATGAAAAGGACTCCACTTTTGATCTCAATTAATTGAGTTTAGACGCGTTCAAAGGCATCGCATTGGTTTCAGGATTCAGCTCTTCGACTTATGTCTAAATGAAATAATTTTAATTAATTTTACGAATTCAGCAGAAAATCTTTGTGCAATCTTACAATATTTTTTTTCGATTTTCGAGTTTTCTTTTTTTGTATATTTTTATATTTAGTTGTGTTGATGTTTCTAGTTGCATGCAAGTTTTGTGAATGTAGTGAAACACTGCACGATAGTTGTTAGCTGTCAGAACTAGTAAGCAAGCCTACTACATTTTATGAAATTCTAAGTGATTCGTAAAGAGTATTGACTTCCAATATGAGACGATTTTGAGGCACACTGAGTTGGTTTCGTGTAGTCCGTTGGAGAGGGCGATCATTGTAATATATTACTATACTTTCGTGATAGATGGTGCCAACAGATATTTTATTTGTGTTCAAAATATTTCCAAATGCAAAACTAAAACGAACGCCAGATATGGCGACAGAAGATACGATTTGAAGCGACACTTCAACTGGATTGTAAGCCGTTGTAACCCCAAAACGAGACCAAACGCCTTAACTTAAAATTAAACTCTTTCTCTTCTAAAATTTTTGACAATTTTGAACTTAAAACTTATAATAAATAAATTACATACTCATCCAATTCACTGCACAGATTTCTGTTAAAATATTGAAAAGGGTAGCGTTTGAAAACGATCGCAAAGTAAGAAGATATTATCAGTTTTAATGCGAACCTTTGCATGTAAATTATTTTGCTACTGCGGCAGATTGCGCGGATCTCAACTTTGATAGGCCATACGCTGATGAGTCGCGTTTTAAGGCTACCACAATCCCTATCACAAAACTTCTTGCAAAATTTTTAATATTTTTTCGAATTCTTCGTAATGAACGCATATTTTTTATGCAAGCTACTTCTGATCAAATGTATATAAAAATTTCTCTCAATTATCACAAGCGAGCGAAGCACACATAGAGCTAGTTCACTGATCTAGGGTTGGGAGCAATCTTCATTCAAATTTGTGCCGCAACGTAGACAGCACACGTAAGGGAGGGAACTTTTACAGACGCTTTCTACAAGAGTTTCTATAAGAGTTTCGTTTACAAGACATAATAATACACTATAAATATTGAAAAAAAAAAGATTTTTCAATTGTTATAAATTGTTTCAGTTTTATCATATTTTAAATGCTACCCTCACAGCTTCATTGAAAGCTTTGGAGCTTAAATGCATTGTTTGAATCTTTGGTTTTAGTTAAGTTTTGTACTGTACAGCTTTTCTTAAGCTTCAGCCTACTGTATCCTTCAGTAAATGTATAGTACTTGGTAAACGCACATCCTGGACACAAACCAAAGGAGACGTATGGAGAACTTTTTAACAAAAGAACGCTTTATATAAGCTTTTATGACAATTAAACCAACTTAAAGAAAAGCTTGAATACTTTCTGATTGAATTAACTCCCTTTACTTTATAGATAGATACATTTCCATTATGAACCCTTTCCCGAGAACAGCGACCTGCAGTTCATAGCCAAATATGAACGGCAATATCTTGTGCTAGGCAAAATCACCAGTGCTGCAGGGTGTAATCGTGCCCAACTATCACCCTTAAGAGGCGAGTACGCTAGCGATGGACACACGTTTAAATATTATTGATTTAAATAAACGCGTAATTTATAAGAAAAATTAATTTCTTTCAGAACAACAAGCAATCAATCAAATTTTCCCATGTTTCGGCATTTAAGCTGTTAGAACCACCATGACAAAATGCAGGAAACAAACCCAATTTCTTATCTAATCCGATATGGGACATACATAACGCTGAACCCGCATTGAATCAAAGCATAGAAGGACTCTTACTATTCGCTGCGAAAAAACTGTGTTGCATGTTTCTTCGTAAGAGCTTGAATATTGAAAAATATTTTTGAAAATAGATTGGAAAAGTTGAGATTTCTTGAGTGATTTAAAAACAATATGGAACTTCTAAACTTAGTTTCGTATAGATTGTTGAACTAGACAGCAAGTCCTAACGTGCTGTATTGCGACCGGACAATCCTTACAGCAAAGTGCTAATTGCTTTCAGTAATAGTCTGGCCTCTCATCATATATAACTATACTTTTGTGACCGCTAGCCCAGATATGGGGTCAGAAGATGCGATTTGAAGGAGATCTTTAACTAGCACTGTATGCCGTTGTAATCCCGATACAAGGCCGAACCTTTCATCTTAACACTAAACACTTTCATATTTAGTTATTTGTCAAAAAAAACATAGAATTTTCATTTTATTTTCATTTCCTTTTTTTAAAGGACTGTTATTAAAATAAGAAGAATCGACTGTTTAAGAGTAAAAACTTTCTGATTTATAGAATAAAGCTTGAACCGGCATATTATTTCAGTACAACAACCATTAAAAAGCTTTCTTTGAGCTTTTTGTGTAGTAATTTCAAGAATACCCTCAAATGTCGGCTCTCTCTACACATGACGTCACACGCACATTGTTGCGGCAGTTTTATCTATAAAGGTTTGGCTATGAGCAGTATCGTTGATACGAATTCCGCACAAATTTAGTCTTTTAGCTCTCTAGTTTATTGCCTTAAGCCTGCACGTAATATAATTCGGCCAAAACAATATCTTTAACATTTAAATTTTTGTGTTCAACGTTGGAGCTTCATATTTTCGCCTACAGCTGCATCATATCTAAGCTTCCCGTTTTTATACTCTTTTTTTCATTATAGGAAACTTAAATTACCTAACTATTAAGGTTTGGTCGTGGCATTTAAAAACTTGTGACGTCACACCACCTTAAATTCGAAAGCACTTGCGCTCATCAGGCCTGCGTTTTGCTTTACCCCCAGTTCCAAGCTAAACTTTAACAGAGCTTTCGCAGCTTAAAGCTTTTTGTGCTTAGCCAAGACCAAAACCAGGACTCTAACGTTGCACAAAATGAAAACAATTAAAAGTTGGTCGGCGCACTTTTAAAGTTACACCCTCGAGGGGCTATCATAGGTGCAGGGAACCGTTTTAATTGTTTATTTTTGCGAGTCTTTAGAAAAACATTTACCGCGATAGCCAAAGGTTAACAACCTCAATAATATAAATATAAATCAAAATTAGATCTAGATAAAAGCTTTAAAGGCAGTTGTTTCGGGCGGAAACGGAAAGTACTCGAGTTTATCGGTGTGCTTAAGGGAAGAATATATGGAACTCAAATGAAACAAATGTGTATTTAAGCAGAATTTATAGATTAGAAAAGGAAGAAGTGGGCAAAGATTTTTTAATTTATGGCAAAAGGCGTTTTCGTGCTGAAAAATGAATAAATGCTAGCTTTTGCAAGATTTACATTTGCGCTGGGATAAGTTTGAAAAACAAAAAGGGAAAAAATTATTGTAGATTGTTTGGGCCCAAAAATGACGCACAGAAGAAAAATGGTTTATAGTTATGATTTTCTTTAAGCTAAATTGTTAAAAATAATAATAATAAAAAATAAATTTTTTCCATTGTTTGCGTATTGCTATCGAGCGCTGTGGACTGGGTGCTCTTTGGAAGAAAGAGTTTTTAAGAAACTTCAGGTACTGACAAAATTTTAAATTGAAATAATAAAACTCTAGAGTTTAAGAGCAAAGGTTATATGAAAAAAAAAACTAAGAAGTTATTTTATTAGACAAAAAAATGCTTATATTATTTATTTTGTTAGTTTCATTTAAAGCTTTCGGATTATGAGATTGAGGATTTTGTATATTGAAAATAATACATTCAATTATGTAGAAAATAAGTTTTGTTCATGTAAAATATAGATTGTTTTTCTTTTTAAGTTTTAATATGAAAATTTAAAAAAAAAATAATATGTTATTCTTTTGGAATTCAAATTTAATTCTAAGTCTGAATTTTTTGTTGTTACAATATAAAAAAATTTAAAAAAAACTTAAAGTATATATTAATATGTACATAAAATAAGTAAAAAGAAGACAAAAAAATTGACTATAGCAATATTTACCATTAAAACTTTTTTTTTCAAAAAACATCAATTTGTGCTGGTTCATAATATTGACCTCAGATCATAAGAAACATAATTTTTGCCGAAAACATTAACTATTGATTTTTTACATAAAATATTATATATATATATATATATATATATATATATATATATATATATATATATATATTTTTAACAATTTATATATATATATATATATATATATATATATATATATATATATATATATATATTTTAAAATACTGAAAACTTCTACATTTTTGAAAAGTAATGATGCAGTAACTCGACAATAAAAATATAATTTATATAAATTTAAATCTAAATATATTTTTAATAATTTGTACTTTTCAATACCTTTTGGCAAGAGCAAGATTTCAGCTGTTTTATTTTTAACTAAAAATTCTAAAATTTGTTACTTACCAAAAGTTATAAAGAATTGCAAATAATCATTTTAATATAATAAAATTATAAATCAAATATATAAAATTATAACATAAAATATATAAAACGCTGCATAGGCTTCAAAAGTTCATCTTTCAGGCTTCCTGGGCGGATTTTTATTTTTGATAATAAAAACACTATCGTAAAATCGCTTAACTTTAGAAAAAAACCTTTTTTCCCCCAGAAAATTGAGTCCAATAAAAATTTGTAGATTTTAAATAAATAAACTTTTGTATAGCTATAATTATTTCAGGAATTATGTATATTATTTGTATAACAACTAAAAAATAGTATTAATTATTTAAGAAATACGTATTCGAAGTTTGCAACTCTTTCTTGATAGCTTAAAATCTTTAAATTTAAGATGACTACATCCATTCCATTACGTCAACTACTTATGCTTAAAGCTTTTGCCATTATATTACTCACAGTTCCACCTTGATATTATGACTTCGTGACCTTTGAGTCTTGGTAAAATCCTTCAAGCTACTCATTACTAACTTGTGCAAGACTATTCCGGAAGTCACCGAGATGGCTTTGTAAGAAAATGTTTTTCGAAGCTCTCATTACAAACAACTTGCTGAACCATTTCGTCGGAATTCTCTGCTCTGCGCATGATTCGTAGAAAACGTCTTTCACTTGCTAAACTGTATTCAAAGTTTCAATCGCATTGCGAGTAGAGCAAAAGTTTACTTGGAAATTTTGATGCAACCGGATAATGTCAGAAATTTCTTACAAATGCGCTTTAATCTCGATAAACGCTGTGTTCGTCATTTGGATGTATTTATGTCTTTTCGAGTTAAAAGTTGATTATTTTTATCATTCAAAGTGGAATAAAAGAGGCATAAATGAAAATATATGCTACAATATCTTTTGATATATGAAATATATTATAATCATTTTCAGGAATACTCTGTGTAGGGTTATTCAAGGTTGAATTGATTGCTTCAAAATAAATGTCAAAAAATTGCTGATTATAAAAAGTTACTACAAATGATCAAACAATTTTGAAATCTAGCCTCATTAACTACGGCTCATGCTCTTTTGCATATAAACGATTATAAACCTAGCTGCGCATGTTTCCTTAGCAAAATATTGAAATATATTGATATAATATGAATATTTTGCTAAGATTATTAAAGTATCATGATGCATCATAAATCTACTTAGTATATTCGTAGTCAAGCCGCAATAAAAATCGTTTATTGCAAATATATTTACTCCTTAAGACCCTGGACAGATTTAAAATGTTTGCGTTCATAAATAAATTAAATAACATCTATCATGTAAACAATTTTTAGTCTAGTTACATATATTCCGGAGAAAATACTTGTTTTATAGCTTAGTTCCTCATGTTTCTTCGAAAAAGATTTTAGTATATGGATTGAATATGAGAAATATATTGTTCTAGAACAATTCAGCGTATCACCAATATACTAAGGATATTCGCAAATATTATTATTAGTAGCAAATTATATTTTTTGCTTTAGTCTCTGCCCGTATTTAAAATGTTTGCAACATGTAGAATCGCTTATATTAATTAAGAAGCTTTTCTTTCGAATAGTTGCACATAGTTCCGAAGAATATTATATTACTTTTCATATAAATTATCAAATATTTCAACAATGAAGTTCACAAAAATCGTTTTTATGCCATTTAATTTATTTGTTATTTTAAATAAATATCAAAAAACCGATTACAAGATCAATTGATTATAATGCTTTGCATTTAACCGATTATAGACATATCTAAACGTAATTTCCAGAAAATAGATTAATTCTTTTATGTAACTTTTCCATAATAACTACACTTAGCTCACAATAATCGGTTTAATGTAGCTAGTTTATTTGTCTGATTTGTTTTGAAAATATACAGATTTTGCACTAGGTCATGTAGGTAGCTTTCTAATAAAATAGAATTTTAAGCAAGCAATAAGTTTTTGCATATAACCGATTATTGCTTATATTCGCATAATTTGCAAATGCAGCTATGTAGTTGCAATCTTCAATGCAATGATCTACACTAAGCAATTAAATTAAAGTTACAATTTCATAATAATATGAGTTTCATAAATGATATCAGCAAAATGCAATGTTCAGATGTCTAAAATTCAAAAAATCGTTTTAAAGAAAATTCACAAAATTTTTAAAATTTCCTACTTTTCAATATAAAGATAAATAAGAAGCAAGTTCTGTTATAATTTAATAGCATTTTTGACTTTTGCAATATAACAGTACTTTCTGCTTTTGCATATAACCAATTAATGCTAAACTGCAGAAATATGTACTTCAAACAGTCCCAAAAATGCACACGAATTGCTTCAAACTAAAAATTTAAACTGCAACAAAATAACTACCTTCAAGTTTGCAGCATTCTTAAGCTGCTTAAGTTCAAGTCCAACAAAAATAGATTTATTGCAAATTAATATTATTTTTCATCTTTGGAATAATACTTGCAAATTGCAGAAATTCTTATGAAAAATATTTATTTTTAAACAAGTCAAAGCATAATTAACAAATTAACATGCTCTTTGCATATAGCCGATTATAGCTTGGCGAAACACAACGTCTCCTTTACTGCTGCCAACGTATTAGATTGCAATGCGCACTCATTAAGGATTTAAGCCATAATTATAATTGAGCTGAATTCTGATTAAGACGCATATTAAATTAATTCAATTAAATGTACATCAAATCGCTTAAATATCACTGAACATTTAGCAGTGTTGTATAACGATGCACAAGTTGTCATTGTGTAGGCGTTTTTGCAATTACGGTGAACCAACTAAAATGCTGCAAAACTTGCTTATCATTCGAGTTAATAAATATATCTTTTGTATGAAACTATGAGGCGAAAACACATCGTACACACTCACATTTTGTAGATATATATGTAGACATATACGGATATATAGGGATATATAGGGATATATATATATACATATCTAGTATGTAGCTGTACGGCTGCTGTTACCATAGCTGCAGATGCTGCCATAAGACAAGTTTATTTTTTTGTTCGAAAGCCTAATTAAATTTTGCTTTCTGGAAAATCGGAACGATATGAAAAACGTTGGAATAATTGTTGTAGATGTTGTTCTTGTTTTTTGCATTCATGTTTTTGTTGTTGTGGTGATTTGCCTAGTCGCTATCAAAGTTGTTTTTGTGCTGATTGAACGAGGATAGTTTGTGAAGTTAAAGACTTATGGGTCAGCGTTTGAGCTTAGTGAGTAAAAATGGAAGTTTTGTTTTCGCTAAATTGTGAAATTATAAATTGATTTAGGGAAGAGTTAGTCTAGAGTTAGCAGCAGCTACGAATTTGGGACTTCTCTTTGGTCTTATTATTAGACTTATGCTCTTTATTTCTAAACTGCGTTCCCATACAGGATGTAAGCGATAACACGAAATTTATTAAAAATCAAAATTACCATTTGATTTCTTTTCTTTTTTTTTAATTAATTAATTAATATTTGCAACCAAGTTGAAGTACTCCTCTCTGTTGGTACTTAGGTGAACAAGATCTTCAGCTCTTCTTATTCCTGTCCATGCTCTGATGTTGCGTAGCCAAGAAAGTTGATTGCTACCAATGCCGCATCTGCCCTCAATTTAACCTTCCATAATGAGTTGAAGTAGTTGATATTTGGGGCCATTTGACATTACACTACCAAAGTATGCTGCTCTTCTGCGTTTGATGGTTTTAAGAAGTTCGCTGCTTTTATTGACTCATCTTGGGACTACTTAAGAGATTTTAAGCCTTCATCTGTATATCCACATCTTAAAATTTTCTTAAAAACTTTTCTCAGAAATGTATTATTTCTCACATCTAAATTGCGTATATGTTTATCAATACATCATATTTCACCAAAAGGAAGGCTAACTTACATAAAACAATGAAAATACAGTTTTATTCAATAACCAGTATTTTGTATGACCATCTTTTGCGACCAACAGATCTTTAACTCGACGCGGCATACTGTCAATACTTTGAATCTGCTTCTGGAGCGCAGTGTTGTGTTTCCAAGCATCATTGAATATTTCAATCCACTCTTTCTGGGTTGTAGGGGCTTTCTTTCTAACTTCAGATATCATAAACTTCCAGACGTTTTCGATGGGATACATGTCGGGAGACTTTCCTGACCAGTCGAGTATATTTACTTTATTTTTGGTTAAAAATGTTATAATACATTTGCTCGATGGCATAGCGCACCATCGTGCATAAAAATTCGAGTTGGCAACCGGTTATTTTCGGCATTCATTGTTCCTTTGACCACGTAAATGGCCCCTGAGTCTAATAATATGGCCAGGAGCTGCATGTAGGGAAGTCCATTTTGTGGTTAAAAAACTAAACGTTAATAAAACGCTTTTTTATTTAGAATTTGTGCAATATTTTGATGTCAGTATAGTGCTTAGAAACACTGCTTTAAATTTGATTTCTGAGAAATGTGAGGTAATAAGGGCAATGACGATGAAAGCAGCAAGGACCAACTACTGCCACTGTTGGTTATTCACTTAGAAGTGACTTGGGAATTTTTTGCTGTGACATATTTCAGACTTTTGCTTGACCTTACAATTCGAGAGATAAACAAACGATAGATTGCGTTTGTGATATATGTATGTCATTGAAAAAGTGTTTTAAAATCTTATTATAAAATGAATAGCATACAAATTTTTAATTTATAAATAGTTGTGGACCAAAAATTTGCAATGTTCTTTATACTGCACTGGGGAAGGGAAATCAGTCTAATTATCACCTCACAAAAGGTGCTTTGGCGTATTCTCTGTGAAAGACTGAAGTCGTATGCCAATCAGTGTGATTAGATCGTATCAATGCATCTTCAGATCTGGTATACGCATCATAGAACACACCGGGCCATATTCTGGAGAAAACTTATGAGCAACGGAACGACACCCACCATCTCTGTACGCAACACTTGAAAACCGAAGCCAGTCTTCTTAATTATTTGTTTAGAAAACACTGGCTTGAAGTTCAAAGTGCGTTGGCCCTAAGGTCAATGGCATTAGTCAAGCCTGCATTAACTGCTCAAGCTACCCTCGCTGTGGTTGTAACCACACAATGCACCATGGAAGCTGCATATGAACAAACATAACTGCAAGAAACGTGTCTATCTATATATATATTATATATATTTGTTGTACATATACAAACACACACACACACACACACACACACACACACACACACACACACACACACACACACACACACACACACACGCGCGCACGCACGTACATATGACAGTCTGTGTGTCCCTATGTATGTGACGTTTAAATTTATTACAAAACTTTTTTCTATGTGCATGCTTTGGTGTGCTTCTCAGTGTGTGCGTGTGTCCACGTCCCCTGTACATGTTCCCATGTCCCTATATATATTTTTTGGGTGTTATCTACAGGACGAGTAGAGACGAGATATGTAGTTGTTCTAAGCCACTTTTTAGTGGACATCGTGCAATGAGCAGCAAGTAAAGTCCGAAATTTGGTAAGCACAGCGAACCATGCTGCACCACACACCGCCACATACCACCACACACCACACACCACCCACAACATCTTTCTACAAACTTATTTTCATAGTTTTTAAACTCTCATTAATGAAATTTCAATGAAGTTGGCAACGCAGTGGGGTACTTGAAACTAGTTTGCGCTATTATAAAAATATTCTTCTTTTTTTTTGGACTGGCAATGCTGTGTTGCTCAGGAGCAGCTTACACAAATGACAGAAGTTTAATGGGAAAATTGTAACCATGGCAAGTGAGTAAAAATTGTGAAAATTGTGAAAGACAATGGCATAACAGTTTATTTTTTGAAGAAAGTAAAACCATAACAGCAGCTTTTTTGGGTTTATCATCTGAAATATAAATATTTAAAGTATTTGCTGAAGCGTAATTTCAGCTCAGCTGAGTCCGTCTATGCACAAACATTGTAGAGACTGCAAATGAGGTGACAAGCAGTTGAAATATGCAGAGTGAGGAAGCACTTATTATCCGGTAGCTAAGCTACATTCGTAGAAATCATAAATGTGTAGCTTTTTGTGGTTGACATGATGTGCAAGCGTGAATAAGGCAAAGACAAGCAGTAGTATGTCTGCTCGAGCTGTCTAATTGTTTTTTTTTTGTGTCATCTATCCCTCATCAACTGGCCCTCTGTCTGCTAAGTCTAAGCAATTCAGTGCTGAAATCAAGACAGGCAGCAGCTGTTCAAGCTGAAAACGCTTCAAAAAATTTCTTATTGTTTCTGAGGCTTTATTTTCAATTCTATATTCTTCACCTTGTATGGCTGAAGAACAGCAGAAGAAAGTACAAACTTAATAGTCAAGCAGATGACAGTCCAAGCTTAAAAGGTTTCACAGAATTTCTTATTTGGGATAACATTTTTAGGTCTATGTTCTTCTTCATCTTTTGTGGCTGAGATTAAACAGCAGAATATTCAAACTTAATAGTCTTCAGCTGCGGAACAGCTATCTGATCTTCTTCAATACTAGTACTAATAAGATTGTGTTTCAAATATCACGCAACAGATGATGAAAGTTCCGAGTAAAAACGCAGCCAAATCTTCTTTCAGCTTCAGACAGTAGCAACAGTTCTAGTTCTAATCTTGAGTATGTTCAAGCAGATCAGTTTTTGAAATTCAATTTTTAATGCTTTTATAGTTAAAGCTACTTACTCTTGAGACTTACTTTATGCATGAGAATATAATTAAGCGAATTGTACTCAAAATATATGTATTTTTAGCTGAATGCTGATTCTAGAGTTCTGTCTTTCCTATATATATAGCAACATACTTGGTTTCTAAGCTGAAGACAAGCAGTTGACAAAAAAATTATCAAAAAATTTCGTATTAACCAAGGTGTCTTATTTTGAGTACTATTTTTAGGCTGATGCTGTATGTTCAGTGCTATCTTTGTGGTCAAATACCAGCTGAAGACTAGCGGATAAACCGTCTAATTATTTTCTATTAACCAAGTCGGTCCTATTTTAAGCGTAAAATACATATAAATATTGAATACTAATAATTTTTGACCCCTAGATACGCGGCAGTCTAAGTCAGCCATAAAGATTGCTTTTTCTTAGGAGAAGACCATCAAGCTAACTGATTTTTGTAGGTAAAGTCACTGTAGAAGTCAAATCTTCCCAGTCTAAGATGATCAATAGCAAAACTACCCGCATAAAATTGTTGCTACTTGCTCTACGCCAAATAACACACAATTGTATTTAACTTCAACCAAGTCACCTTTTGCACCGCCTTCGACTATATCTAACCCAATGCCATCATCTAGTTCAATTCTACTTCATTTATAGCTTTGTTCAAATCCTTACACCGATCAACTTTCAAACAGAATTCTCTATTTACTGCTCAGTCCATGTAAGATAATTTTGCTTTAAACTTTTTGATTAAGGGGACCTCAGTAGCGTAGTAGTTATGTTGTTGCATTTAAGTTCGATCTAATAGTTAAAGATAGAAAGTTAAAATCTAAAAGTCTCTGTTCTTTTCAGAGTCATATACCGAGATAACTTCATGATCAATCTTCCGAGCAACCTCTGCAGAGTTAAGTGGAATCACTTTTTTTAGCCAAACTCAGCTTATCAAATCTAATGTCTTCAACTTACCGCAAACCCGCAGTCTGCTCTTTCGATAACTCTCTTCTGCAATCTGTTTGAGCTTATAACTGTCGAATGCTTCCAGTTACTCCCAGTACTTTTTCTCAAATCCTTAATCTCATCCCTAAACGGACTGCTCTTAGCCTTTACCCTCCTCCTTCTTTACACTTCAATTTTATCTTTGCCTATCAAATTTATTTCATTCTCTTGCCGCTCTAAGCCCAAGGAAGTTCTATGTTACAGCCTACACACGGCCTTGACATATATATATATATATACATATATATACAGCTCAAGGTCGTTATCACTAACCGCCAAGCTCTATCAACTTAAGAAAGCACAAGCAGCGAGGGTTTGCCAACGACGCCCCTCCACACCACCACCAAAAAAAAAACACACACACATTTATATTTTGCGGTCACAAGCTACAAGAGTTTGCCACTAAGTGTTGTAAAACGCAACAAGAACTAGAACTACTTTGTTCACCAAAGCATGGCATTAAATATGCTGCTCTTATTAAGAGCAACAATTTATTTTTTGGAAGAAACGAGTTTTTGAAATCTCTTTAATCTCTTGACACCGAGCTTAGTGGGAGCAAAGAAGAAGAATTTTTGGAGAGTTTAGGGCTGCTGGCAATGGACAGATGTGCAAAAGACCGCAGGTGTTGCCATATATATTTGTAGTAATTGTGTGTAGTAGGTGTGGGCGCATGGGTGTGTATCTGTGTGTGTCACCAGCTCAAAAGAACGCATACACACAGACACACGCACGCACACAGATACACAGATGCACACAGATACAACGTTGCTGCGAGCTCATTACAGACACAGTAGTCAAAATGTCGCCTTGTCACTTTGGAAAATTGCATCGTAAATAGCAGCCATGTGCATCGTGTGCGGGATTGGGTTGTTGTATGGCGCGGCGGGTTGAGGGTTGGGTGTGGGCGGGTAGCTCCGGCACATGGTTTGTGGAAAAGCGGAAAAGCGCGCACAACGCTCTCAAAGCAATCCTGCGAAAGAAAAAAAAAATAAATAAAAATGAGCAAAGTCAAAGTTAAGACGGTTAGACGGATATGCCAGTCGCTTTAATGAGTAAAATGAAAAGCAGTTGCAGGCAACTAACAACTTGCAACTGGCAGCTGGGCAGGATTGTTGCTGTGCTAAGCTGGTAGGGGTGGGTGATTTGTGTGCTGCAGTCACTGCACGTCGTCCCTTTTTGCCAACGATTGACGTTGGATACTCTCAGCTTATGTTGCTTGAGGAGCTTAGGAAGTGCACAAAAGCATAGCAAAGTGAATGAGTTGGCGATAAATTGATTATACAATAATATGCCTAGGTCAAACACAATACTTACTATTATCCTGGAAGAGTTCTGGTGGTGTGCGCTGGAGGAGACGACATCTGTGTGTGTGTAGAAATGTATATAGTGTGTGGCGGGGGTTATACATAGTAACCAGCTTTAAGCAATAGTTCAGAAAAGTTAAGCAATGCTGTCAATGTCGAGAGAGTTTGATGAAAAGTAGACAAAGGGCGATTACTGTACCAACAACCAGTGTTGAATAATGTTTTGTATTTGATTTTTAAAGCTATTGCTTGGATGGTATAGAGAGTTGCTGCAATAAGCATATTTCGCAAGCAAAGGCTGCATATAATGGCAGGAAGTATTTTCAATACGTATATATTGAATCCTGTCACTGCCAGCAGTAACGCCATGATTGTTTCCATCTGCCTGTGTGATTATAGTTCTTTGACTTCATTCTCTGATGTTCTTCATGGGTTTTCTTTTCCACGTAAAATGTTACTTTTTCTTCAGCGAATTTATTGTGGATTTTTTGATGACATATAAATGGGTATTTACCTTGAAGTTAAACAATCATATTTCGTTAATTATTACCTCAGTATTTCTTATTTCGAGCAAGCGGGGAAGCCGAAGTTTCATAAAGACCTGGAAAAGGTGTGTAAGATAAAAAAAAGTCTTAAAAATTACATACCAAATGTATGTATTGTTCATCAATAATAAAAATATAAAATATTAAAGCACTGAATGGGTCTTGATAGCTTAGTGGTGGCGCACTTGATTCTAAAAGTTAAGCTTGTCGGTTCTTTTTCACTCAGCAGCACTGGCGCATGTGTCTAGCACTGGCATAGTTAGCAAATAAATGGACGCTATTTACCTAGAAAAAGCTTTATTAATTAAAAACTACCCGTTCGGATTCGTCTATAAACTGTAGGTGCATATTCTCTTTGCCTTTGGAATTATGGTGCAAGGGGATTAAATTTAAAACTTACGCCTTAGACTCTATTGCTCAGGAGTTACATTTTTCCATAGGGATTCGCAGTTTTGCAGAGCACTTCTTCCGAAGTTGTCCTACTTACCAGCGCGCTGTTCACTTTCACTGACCAAATTGCACAAAATAAGTTGGATTGTGGCTCCTATACGGTCTGAGTAGGCACCATTATTTTTAAATTTATTACTTGTATGCTGTGGGGTCATTGCCCCCCTTATTTCTTTCCATTGGCGTTGCCTGCAACCGCAGCACATTAATCTCCATATCAGGCAGCAAATTAAAATCGAAGGCATGTCAAACTTTCTAACCGCAAATTAAATCCACAACCTACAAACTGACCGCTTCAACCAAAACCTTCTCTATTTCAATATTAATAACCTTTTGAAACCTTAAAGCCAGAACTTTACTCGATGAACTGAGTAGGTAGGCATATCCTTAATGATACTTCCATGGGAACTTCGTTCCCCCAATGTCACGTTTCGCAAAGCTTCATAGTTGGCATACAAGTCTTATCAGCCTCAACCGCATAGAGGCGTTGTATGGCAGGAATAGGCAGGAAGTCTATATGGCAGCACTCTAAAGTGTTGTATCTGTTTGCCAAGTATCAACTTATTGTTGTAGAATTCCATAATGGCGTATTACTCTCATAGAGTGAACGCTTTATGATATTAAACGCTCTGGGTAATATAGATAATCATAGATTCCAAGTTCGCTGTACGTTTTCTTGCAGAAAAACCAATTTCTTTGAATGCAAAATTTTGGAATCTAATTTCTATTTCAAGACTTCTAACTTTGTCCAATGTTAAGCTACAAAACAATTCAAAGCTACTAAAAACAAAATTTAAAATTTTTATAGAAGAAAACAACCCCCCCAAATAATTGTCATGCATGCGGGAAAATGCTGCTGTTATTTGCAAAAATATTCGGCTTCTAAAAAATTAAAAAGTCACAAACGAAACTAAAATTCAATTAATTTCACTTATTTAAAAATAAAACGCTATTATACAACACTGCTTTAATTAAATATTTGCGTGATATTCGTGATATTCAGCTCTAAGGTTAACAATTTTAAAAATGCCCATAGATGCAGTTGCAGCTGCGAGGTTTGCCATGAACATTTAAAGGACTTCATTTTGATTTTCGATTATTTTTTTTTCCTATTTTGTTTTTGAAGCTGGCAATGCCTTTGGGTCATGCAACGCCTGACAGAACAACAGCAACAAGATAATTCCTAAAAGTCGGATGTTGGCTGAAAAAGAAACAGAGAGTAAGTAGGATAGGGAGAGAGAGCGAGTGGGAGAAAGGTGCAACATTTCAAGAGAATTTCAAACCCATTTACTGCTTTGATTTGAGTGCTTTTCCTTTTGCAATGGAAAATTTTGTTGAAAAACTGAAAATACATTTTTCTCGTACATTAATACACGAACTGATTCAACTGAAAACTGTTTTGCACACAAGTTGCCGCAATGAGAATTGAATGGTTTCTACAAAAAATAACAACATCTGAGATGATATTTTTAGATGACAATTTGTATGACGTTTGCAATCAGTGCCGTGGGATGTTGGGAGTTGCCAAAAAAAACAAACTGGTGCACTTCAAATTGAAATATACTTGGAACTTAGATTAAGCTAATTTTGGCAGAGTTTTTAATAAAACGATTTCCAAAAAAAATTATATGATATTTTGGTATTACATTTCGATTGAATGTCTATTTTGATGTAGGTTTGTATGCTTATCAACCAAAATAAGCTGATTGTCTTTAATGGAAAATATTTCCCAGAAATACAATACAAAAAGTGAGAGACGCTAAATTACAAACAAAAAACTGTATCCCCCTTGACAGCACTTCAATGGCAAAACGATAATATCTGTTCGAAAAGAACACGTATCTACGGTTTATAGTCAAATCCAAACGATGGTATCTTTAATAAGAGAATTAAAGGTGAGAACGCTACCACTATGCTATTGACACAACTAGCTGAGGAAAAATGTTATGAAGTACTCCAAGAGCCCGAATATTACAACCAAGGTAGTTTTTTCCTAAAAAAAATTGTAATTGATTATAGACAATATTGAAAAGTTTTTATAATTTCCATAGAGTAGATACAATTTTGAACAACGTTTCTTTAAAAATAGATTATTGTGACACAAATTTCAAGAAAAAATACCTTTATTAGAACTTAAAGGATACGCACGAAACGTAAAGACCCAGCTGTTCGAAATCAGCTATACCCGTAAGTGCCTTTTCTCTTCGAATAGCTATTTATAAATATATTTCCATGCACATAAGAAACAATTTTGAAAGCTAGTTTAGGAAAAATTTGAAGAGTTACTTCAAGAGCTCGAATATTACCTCCCAAGACATTACCAACGTATTCATTTTCTAAAAAGATTCTATTTAATGATACCACTGTTTCTTAAACAATTTTGAAATGTTTTTTATAATTTCCGTGGAATGCATACAAGAGATTTTCTTAAAAATAGTTTCATGATGTGGGACAAATTTCAAGCAAAAATCTTTATTAAAACTTAAGAGAGACGCACAAAACTTAAAGACTCCGCCGTTTGGATTTTCCTATGAACCGTAAGTCCCAGTTATCCTCTAACAGCTATTAATAGAGATATTTCCATGCGCCAACTTTGATGCCAGCATAGTCAAGCGAAATAAACTTATATATTTTGTAAAAAACACACGAACTCTAGGACTGCTTGAAGCATCAGAATATAAAAAGACATTTGTATCTTTCATATATCAAAAGAACTTAAAACTTAAGAAATAATTAAAAAAAGATTTTCAGAGATTTTTGGCAGAGTATTTTGTGAAAGCCAGTTTCAAGATATGTGATATTCTATAAAAATTCTTCAACTCGAATTTTTGGTAATTTGTGCATGATTCAAGTTAATTTCGAGGTTACTCGAAGTTGTCAAATGGATCCAACTCTTTTCAGGATATATGGCAACATAGTTTACTGAATATCTCATAGCAATGCTATAAATATGCTTGAAATATATTGGCAAAATATGATTTTGAAAAATATTACGCTTACGATTTCCTCTCCAAGTGAATTGAACAGAAATATTCTATCCAACATAAGTTGCTGAGTATCCCACAGACGTAAGAATGTACGGAAAATAAGTTTGCAAAAGACTGCTTAAAAAAAACGCTCCGAATTCAATTACTGCTGGTAAATTCAGTTCAATTGGGTTGATTGTCCTCTAACTACTTACGATAACTGATAAACATCTTATTGTGAAATTGTAGAACAAGAATTCCAATTTGAAAATCTGCAAACAAACTTCTTGTACTAAGCCACTATACAAAGTAAGTTGCTTTTAAATTTCTACCCATCGCTACAATTTACCATCTCCCATTTCTTTTACTCTCCAAACTTACCTCGCAAATCTGCTGTCATCTCATGATTTAATTAGCGCTGCTGGCAACTCTTCTTTTTATGTTGCATTTTGAAATATTTTCAAACAATAAAATTGCTTTTCAATTCAACGCAAAATCAAAAAAAAAAAATTATGCCGCCCCCCAAACGTCCAGCCACATCTGCATATATCGAATAGTTAATCGAATTGCAATAACAGAAATTGACACCACCCACGCATAGAACTATCGATAAAGCCAGTACAGTCTGCGCATATGTGTTGCGGCCAGAGTTGACAAGCCAATTGACAGCTCGCATAACTAAATCAGCTTGTAGATTTCTTGGCACTTGGTATGAACAGACGGCTCCGTGACACCTTTTAGCCAAATTACAAGTTGGCCAGCATTAAAATGGCCAACGTAATGCCGTCAGAACCTACGAAACTAGCAAACTATCAATTTTCAGGGGAGCCACTATGAAATGAAAGAAGCTGCTGCTTGCCGTGACTATGTGCCACAACCTTTTGCCAATCAGCCAAAGTTGTGGCAAGTAGGTTGGCAGCAGCAGGAAAAAAAAAAAACACGTTGCAAGGCATTCGTCCGTACACTTCGTGCCTAAGGGGGCAATTGTGCAAATTGTTGAACCGATTGGGCCGATTTGATTTTCAAATCAAATTTCTCGCTTCACACGTTGTAGCTGCGGCACGAGGGACGCGTACTGCTTGCAGGGTGCAGCAGTGAAGTCGAGATGGTGCCATTGGGACAAGCACACTGGGCCAAAGGCTGCTACGCTGATGGTAGTGGTAGTGGTGGCTCCATGTTTGCTCGACGTATTTGCATATTTTACGGGCGTATGATTTGAACAAAAATGAATATGCAAAGGGCAAAGGGTACCAAATGGCAAATGGCAAATGGCAGCAGTATGGTAACCCCCCACCCCCCACCCCCACACTTTCGCGCTCCTTGAACAAATAATATTTTGCGAGTACGATAGATTTAAGGTGTAACCCTATAAAAGGTTTTCACATTATTGCCGTTGTTGTTGCTGCTGTTGTTGTTGTTGTTGTTGTCGTCGTCGTCCTTGTTAAATGCTAAACAAATTCAAGGCGTTGCCAGCACCAAACAATTTGAATGAATGTTAATTATAAACAGCAGCGGCAACAATTGTTGTTTTAAGTATCGAGGCCAGCGCAAATACTTTTAAGGGCTTCAGCTTGGGCCTAGGCTTGGGCTTGGGCTTGGGCTTCTATTATTATATATATTTGCGTTGTTAAACTTTTTGAGCTGAGCAACTACGTGTTCCTCAAATTTTGCGGAAGTCCTTGGTCCAAGTGAAAACCTGCAAAAATTAATTTTAATGTTGCTGCAAATTATTTTGTTAACTATTTTATGGGGGCTTCCAAGGTCTCTGTAGCAGCAGTAGAATTGTTCAATAGAGCAGCCGTGTGGTGCGGTGGAGGTAGAGCAGATAGGAAGTACAAAAAGTGAATTGAGAAATTTTGAATAAGCCAAAAATAGCATTGTAGATAAGGAATTGTTGTTGAATTGGTTTTTTGTTTAGCTTATTCACTTTGGAAATTGTTCAAGTAGAATAATTTAAGCAATATTTTTACTCAATTTAAAGCGCAAGTAATATTGTAAAATAACTTTTGTTGATCAGTGTAGCTACTTTTTGGCAATGAAAGAATATTATAATATAATATAATTAAATAGAATTATAACTGAACTATCAAACGCGGCGAGGATAGTTGTTTAATATTGTAAATAATAATTAAGAGCAGCCAAAATTTAAATTAGAGCATCTGTCAGCGGAGCCACCGGAGATCGCCTCAACGCCGCTGCGATTACTAATTTAATATCGACAGCCGCATTTTATACACCGGGCAGTTTGGGGCTCCGCATTGCGCAGCCATAACCAACACAATAGTCTTCAAGTATATACTTCAGCCTAGTAAAATCAGAAATTATGGGCAAAACGTTGTTCTATTGTATTGTAATATCTCACCTAATATAAAACTCGCGTCAAAACTCTTAGGATTCTGTTTATGACATTCTCAATATTAATTCTTGTATCACATTTTAGGACAACTATTATAGAGTATGAAAGTACCCATACATACTATTTTGAAACTGGTTAAAAGGAATTTTTTTTTGGTCTCAGATGCTTAGTATTGATTCTTCAAGCACAAAAACTGCATCGAGTTGCGAGTTGCAGCAAACTTGTATGAAAAGATTTTGCAATTCTTATTTTAAAATAAGAGCTGAAGAGCTTCGAGCTGCCTCTGCAAGCGAGTCAAATGTTGGTCTCCCTAGAAATCTTGCTCCTAAGGTGCCCTTGTTCCTGTCGATTCAGCGGCCTCCTTAGCTAACCTCTCTGCCATTTCGTTTCCGTCAATGCCCAGGTGGCTGCGAACCCAAAAGATGCGTACGCTCTTGCGGATGCTTAGCGCATCTAGTGAGACCCTACTTGGCAGTACACATTTGGAGCTTATGGCATAGGCTTGCATGGAATTTTTGGCTTTGTTATAAAGTCAACCAATATTGTTCGTAGTTTGTGCCAGCTTTTTCGTTCCAATGTGCTTTGACATACACGCAAAGACAAAATAGAACATCCTTTGTATATAGATTAGGTTAAATCTTAAAAAAGAATTATGCCATTGCAGCAGTGCTGCAGGGTGGAATCGAACCAGCGTTTTTCCGATTGAGAGGCGAGTTCGCTAACATAACGTTCGGAGGCTCAGCCACTTTATACTAAAGCTACATTTATGCCCGATAGAAATATACCATAATATGAAACTGTAAGCAAACAGATGCGAAGTATTCCAAGATAGGAAATTTTTAGATCATTGAACCACTTTGCACAGCTGTAGAAGTTATGTTCAAAAAGTACTACTTGCTGGCTGGGGTAAAAATCGAACTTTCTGAACTGACCTCGTTTTTCTCGGTGTCTCTGAGGTATATAGAATATTTGATGCTAAGCTGTGTAGCGTCTTACTACGTCAACTTTTTCTGAAAAAAATTGACTTTCCCAAATTACATGTAATACAATAAGAACTCATCAAGCGACCCTCGCAAGTTATTATGCCTTTTTACTGCCTTCTCTTCTTCTTAAAAATAATATATATCTCAGAAATTCAACTCTAACAATACTTACTATATGCCAACTACATAAACTACCCTTACAGCTCGTAAAGTCAATGTCCTTAGCAACATTGCGCTGCACAAACTTCATATGCTCTTTTAATCTCTGGATTATAGTGTATCAAAATAAATATACTGACACTATTTTATTCTCTTTTGAATTTGATTTTTGAGTCCCCAAGCGATTTGCGGAACATCTTTGATTGTTAGAGCTACCCATATGCGTGTGTATTTGTTTGTGTGTGTGTGTGTGTGTGTTTGTGTGGACTTGTATGTGTGTGTAACTGTGTGTGTGAGGATTTGTGCGTGGTCAGTGTATATGTGTGTGTGTGAGTGTTAGCTAACAAGATGGCCGCTGGTGCCGCCAGCGTGTTGTGTAATCAGAAAGCAATCTGAGAGAATTAAGCGACAGGTGAGCGCCACCTTATGCCCTCGCTGGGCACCCCTGGCACACCACACACCACTTGTGTGTTTATGGAGGTGTTTCATTTCTTTTTTTTTTTTGTTTTTTATTTGACGCTGCTTCAGCTATGACGTAGCAGCAGCGTCTGTGAGTTTAGCCAAGTTTTGCTTTTTGTTGCTATTGTTGTTGTTGTTGTTGTTGTTGTTGTTTTAGCTTGCCCAGCAGACAGGCGGCTGACAGGAGCGCGGCAGCAACAAAATAAGGTGACGCTGATGCTAAAGCTGACGCTGACGCTGACGTTGACGCTGACGTTGACGTTGAGCACAGCGCGTGTAAATGCTGCTGAAGTGTTGTTGCTGTTGCTGTTGTAGTCGAGGATGTTGTTTATGTTTGTATTTGTGTTTATTACCCGTTGTCGCACTTGACACTAACACTTGTGCCGCTCTCGCACTCCCGTGCTCTCTCTCGCTCGCTCGCTCGCTCTGTCAAGTGGCCGGTTTTCCGCCTGGCCAAAACTATGACATGCCTGTGCTGGCTGAGCTGTGCTTGGCCAGCAACAAAAACAACAACTACAACAGCAGTGGCAACAAAGAATGACTGAAGGACGAACACGGATATGCACACACACACACACACACACGCACACTCATAGAGAAAGAAGTACTATCGCTTGAGTGGTTTCTAAATTATTCCAAAGTGGATTTTAATTAACTGAGTCTACGGACCAGCCAGTTCAGTTCGCTGACAAACGCAGAAAATGCCAAATAGAACGCATAGAGCCGCCCCATAAAGCCCATCTCTAGCCATGTTGCCATGTAGCCCTAAAGCCTTATAGCCTCATAGCCTTACATAGCCAAACAGGATCTAAGCGCCCCCCAGCGCACACAAACGCACACACGCACACGCACACTTTTGCATAAATGTGCATAATTTTTTATGCTTTTGAAAAATAAAATGTATAAAATAAAAATATTAAAAAGCAGCAAAAACAGCGCAGACCAAGCTGCTCTCTGTTATTGTTGTTGTTTTTTTTTTTTGGGCATACTCTGCAACCCAAAGGCTTTCAGGCGTTGGAGATTATGTATACGCAGCGTTGGCTAAACAGATCCAGTGTGCCCTTAAGTATAATGATCGACGCTTAAAGTTGCAAAGCAGTGGGATGTTAAGATTATGTATACGCAGAGTTGGCTAAACGAATAGACACTTGTATCGAATAGAGAAAACCTAAGTACGTAGAGTAGTTAAGCTTATATGATCGCTGCTTAGGAATGCTGAGATAGAAGGCATTATATGATTCCCTTTGTTTCGTAGATATCTATAATAGATTGGAACTTTCAGCGGCATATCTATAATTTTGCAACATTTACGTTGAAAAGTTGCCTGAAACAAGTTCAACATTTTTGCGCCAAAACTTTAAACTAAAAATATTATAAGTGTACAGCTACATTAGAAATACGTGATTTAGTTTGTAAACTCAAAGTTTTAGAGTACTTTGCACTAAAGTTTCTATAGAAAATGCGATTGGATCCATTATTGCAACGTGTTAGCAGAAATACATATTAGACAACATTGCGTATACGTAATGGGTTCTTGGAAATACTTATGCACAGGTTCTTTTACATAATTTTCGTACAGAAATTCATTAAATTTCTTAAAACTTCTCAGTAGTGTACATACATTATGTATACTTGATGTTTCATTAACTTTGCACATTCGTTGGACAGCATTCGTATTGCATTCCGCATAACCACTTAAAAATTAATTTTATTTCATTCACAGTGCTCATTGTCATGCCATTACGACGACGCTGCGTATACGTAATACAATATTTACATCATGTAAACATTCATTTTACTTTAATGTTAAGTCAATGAGCAAATATATCACCCTAATAGATTACGGAAAATAAATTATTCTTATTTTGTTACACTTTGCGTATACGTAATTTATGTCTGCTGTTACATTAAGATGTGCCAAGTAGTTATTACCTCTTTTTGTATCAAGGAAAATGCCTTAATATTATCTAAGTTGATTATAACATGAGTCGTGTGTGCTACAAAGGGCGACAATACAATTTGTTTTTTCCATTCTTTTTTGTTTTTAAAGTTAAATTTAATTAGTTTGATTATAAGCATTCTACATTGCGTATACGTAATGATATAGCGATTTCTTAGTGCTTAGTAATTTTTGTTATTTGAGCACTTTAAAAACTTAAAGAAGCCCGCAGAAATGACTACATTTTTGTATTTAAATTTATTTGCCTTGACTATGCTGTCATTGCTCCAAAGACGCAACATAGAGATTTGTCTCTGTACGAAGAGAATAGGGGCGTACGGTATATGGCCGAGTTTCAACTGCGATGTCTTCAATAAATCGAGATTTACTTTACTAGTTATGCCACTGCTAGACACTACTACAGCTTAAAGCCACATCCAAAAGGGGGTGTCTTTAGGTAATAGAGATGCACTTATTAGGCACACAGTGTTAATTTGCTAGCTGTGGTTGTGCTAGCCGAAATACAGCAGTGAAATCGAAGTAGCCGACATACGGATTTAGAATCGAGTGCTCTAGCACTGCGCTACACGGCATTAGGCTTACATAATTATTGTTCTACATTCTCTTTAAGATTGCTTGTGGAGAGTTTTCACTAAATTCGTTACAATTTTATGCAGAAAATACTTTTTATATGTAGTTTCCACTGCTCGTAAGCCTTGATGCTTCTCGTCGTATGTGTCATAATTTTTATACTTACATTTTGTATTTTTTTATTGTTTTTTTCAGAGCTATTGAGCATAATATTTAGTAAGAGCATATTTTACTTAAGGTTGTTCTACCATTGTTGAGATACATGGTACATTTTGTAGCATAGATTTAGGAAAGCCTTAGAAGCCAATCATCCGGATTAATATACCAAATCCCTATACTCTTGCGCACAAAACCCTGCAATTCATCACTTCAAATTTTTCACTCAACAATAATGCTCCCTAGCAAAAGTGTCTACAGTGTATTCCATTGTCGTGTACTACCCCCCAAAGGACTTCATTTTTTTTTCTCTTCGCTTTTGTTGTTTTTATTGTTGTTGTTTTGGCAGAGAAAGAGCTAAGCGTGCAAAACCATTAAACATTTTGCTGTAGATTAAGTTAAGGCGACACATACGTACATAGATATGCACACATAGATACTCCCCAACGCACATGGATACTTAAGCATACACACACACGCACACACACACGCACACACCCAGCGACACGCACACATAGACACACATATGCCTGACCAAGCGTCCAACCGACCGGCTGTTAGCCTGTTCGAGATTAGCTTTTAGTCAGTTTTAATGGCAAACTGATGACCCATTGTTGCCATCTCGCTTGCGCCTCTGGGCATATATTACACACTTCAGGGACTCTTGGGCCACCTGAAGGGGGCTGGCAGTGCCAGCGGCGTGTGGGCGGTGGGGAGGGGGGTGGAAAGCATTTGTTGTTGCGGGCACATTTGACAACTTCTTTGACAGAACTTTAAGTAAAGCTGTTAGAAAAGTCAATACCACTATGAAAGTGGTGCTAAACACACACTCACACACACATACAAGCGCACAATGCAAAGACAAAGAGGCAACACACTCACACACACAAGCACACAAAGTGACAGCGAGAGACAAAGAGGAAAAAAGAGAGAGAGAGAGTGAGTAAAACAGAGGCGGGGAGCGTAAGAGAGTCGCTAAATTGTTACATGCAGAAGAAAGCAAGAAAATAAACAAAACACATAAAGAAAAGCGCACAGAAATTGAAAATGGCTAAAAAACACACACAGGCACACACACACATGCACGCACCAAGTATACACACACACACATACTTGTGTAAAAATAATGGCGGTAAAACAAACACATACAAGCACAGAGAGAGAGAGAAAGCGACACTTACACTCAAACACATGCAGCTGCAGTAAACACTAAAAATGAGCAGGTAGCATTTAAAAGAAAGTGAGCTAAAATTGTGACAACGACTCACAAATACTCTACCCAAAGGGCCGTACTTACTGATTACATGCTTAATTGATAGAAAACCACATTTTGTACACTTTGTTTCATGTGTATAGAACCAAAACTCAAAGTTTTGACATTAATTTGATAAGGGGCTGCAATGAGAGTGTCCAACGGGCATGCCATACAATATATCTGGGATTTATATTTGGGTGAACCGAAGTAAAAGTTAAGGTGGCGATCACATCAGGGAATCCGTGCTCCCTTCGCTTGGTTACTTAAAGGGAAGATACGTGCTACTACATTTAGTCTTTCTACCTAACCTTTGATCGCCAACTTCGTCTTCAATTGAAATTAGGTCTTCCTTCACTTCAGCTATATTCGCCCACTTCGTCTTCCTTCGTCGGCTTTCATATAAAAATACGAACAAAGCCCAACCGCATCTGCATCCGTCTGCGCGGCAACACATATAAGAGCATGGGCAGTATGAGCGACTGATAAGGCGTAAGATTTGTGGGTCGAGAGAGTTTTGTACGACGTATCTGTTTGCTAAGAACATAATAATATCTATTGACAAGCGTGATTCGTCGGTCAAGCTCCTAGCTAATATTGTTGTTGAAATTAACGTCTTTGAATTTCTGTTCGGTACGCTATCTACTTTGACTTGATCTCGATCACCGGATGACCCACTTGCGCTCACTGTTTTGCGAATATGATTAATGTTCTATATACGACCGGTTTTTAGTGCTGTAGACTTTGGACTAGATTTGAAAGTTCTGAAATTTTATTTGACGATGCACCCGCTCAAGTTGTCATTTAATATTTACTTTACTGAATAAGCGAATAGCAACTCTTTTCTGAAATGAAAATATTCTGAATAAATCAAGTTTGGTTGATCAACAGCTGATCGATTTTTTTGTCTAGTTTTGAACCGGTTGGGTACTTCAATTTTGCATAATTTATTAAAAAAAAAATTGAAAGCAGACATCGGTATATTCCTTATTGATCTAAATAGCTGGCATTATTTAATATATAGTTCAGCACCAAACATTTTCGAAAAAATTCGTATAATTAATAATTCCTGTAAGTAATTAATAAAAAAAATTTATCAGATGAATTATAAAATATATTATTATCTATTCTTATAATACTGGCAGAATTACTAAGTTGTTTGTCGCTCTGAAGAGATCATATCCTAAGACCAGAACTTAAAATCTCAGTTTATCCCAAAACTTCTTAAATGTTTCATGTGGTTGTTGCATCATTTTTATACTTGCAGAGTATTAGAGCAACTGATATGCCTCTTATATGCTTGTATTGCGAAAATGATTTTGAAAAAGTTTTAGCTTAGCAGAAAATACGCCTCAAAAACAGCTAGGAACGCTTCGTAGTCACTAAAGAATTCTGCATTTTTTTGACATTATCTGGTCACACTTTAAATAGAATAATGACGTAAATATACTTGGTAGACTTTTTCTGACAAGTCTTTCCGATCATATTTCAAGAACTTTTAGAAAAGACATAAAAAATAGTACAAGTTACGTAATGAAACTTTAGTGTATTTGGAATACCAAATGGTCTGTTTTTTTTTCGATTTCTAACTTTGTAGAGAACTGAAAATGTTTCTAAGCAGAAAACAATCCGATTAGGTAGTCTTACAATAAAATAATTTAATTTAATTATTTCCCTTTGGCTATGGGCATCGCTTCATATTTTCCTAGGTAAATAGCATCTGCTTGCTAGCCATACCATGCACCAGTGCTGCTGGATGGAATCGTACCGGCGAAATTCCAATTTAGAAGCGAGTACGTTTCCACATACATTACCGAGATCCACACTTTTTAAAATATATTATTAATTAATTATAAATAAAACTTTACTTTTTCAAAGAGGTACAACCAATATTTTAAGCGCAAAGTTTCATGTTTACCATATCTGTTCAAAAACATGATTATTTGCTTTTCGGGACTTAAAATAGGATTCCAACATGCGCTTGTAGACTTCGCCTTATACAATTACCTTTTCTTTAGAAGATCATACGCATCATAAATCGTATATAAGCGCTACACAGTTTGCAGAGTATTACGAAATCGTTTTTGCCATTAATTGGTCGCACTATACTTTTGCATTAAAGAGCATACCACAATGTGCTTGAAAGACTTTCTTTTTGACACAGCAGCATTTTAAGATACTTTCTTTCAAACACACTTAAAAATGCTATAAAAAATAGTTGAAGTTCAGTATTCAGTTTGTAGTATATTCGGCATAGCAACTGAAATTTTTAATGAGACCGTTTCGGTATTTTGAACTTTGTGGAGACAAAAAAGCTGTGATAGTAAGTGAAAGCTGCTGTACATTTAATAGAAATAAAGTAAACTTAATATAAAAGAGTTTTAGCTTAGCAGAACAGACCGCTCAAAAACCACATATAACCGCCTCAGAGCTAGTAGAGTATTACGAAATCTATTTCTGACCAGCCTATACACATTTTAAAAACAATTTGAAGTTACTTAAAAAACAAAACAACAAATACTGAAATGAACTCAAGAGGCAACATTTTTCCCACCCCTTGTAACACATTAAAATGCTGCTATCTGGTCACACTGCAAAAAACACTTAAAAATACCATAAAAATATATAGTTTCTTTTTACTTCTCAGGAGACAACATTATAGTGGCCATGTCGTCCATTGGTGTATGCCCAACAAACCAACTGAAAATTGTAATGTGACCGTTTCATCATTTTTATCGTTTGTAGAGTATAAGGTAGAATCTCGCGGGCACATGACACGTTAAAACAGCAATAAAATAAAACATGGCGCTTGCTTTTGAGTGTTGCCCAGCTACAAAAAAAAGAAGAAAAAAAACACGAAATAAGAAGGAAAAAATAAGTATGAAAATAGAAGAAGGCAGACGAACACATGCTTGTACACACTCACACACACACACACTTAACACACACACTCACACACACACAATAGAGTCTTTATTTTAATATTCTCAACATACGTTGAGCACAACACGAGCAAAAGCTCAGCTACGACAGTCAAGTTGCTAGCACCAGGAGCGGGCTTGGTGGTGCTGCTTCCATGCAGTGGGAAAGCGCGTCTAAGGGACATGTGGTGTGGGGTTTGATGGTTTTTTTTTTTTTTTGGAGGCGTGGGGTACATGGATAAGTGTAGTAGTACTACCACTATGGTTAGTGCTGGGCGTCAGGAGCACAAGTGCTGCCAGCCAGCACATAGGGTAAGACAAAGGGATGTGCCTTTTAAATGGTGTTTTTCCCAGCACGTCGCAGCTGGCATTGAGTTACTTTCCTTTTTTTTCTGGTATTTCTTGTATTTTTCTTGTAATGTTTTTTTTTTTTTTCTTTTATTTTTGGCCACATGCACACAGACAACTAGCATGCATACATGCTCATAAGACGAGTCCATATGACGACGATATCTATATCCGGGAATGCTTGCTAGCTGCCAGCTAGTGGTAGTAGTAGTAGTAGTAACAGTAAAGCTATGTGCTGCATAGCCGTAGTATTCACAATTTTAAGATTGTTGTCTTAGGTACGTAGGGGCCGTACATATACTGTCATTCAGTGTTGCTTATATGAGTATATCAGGTGGCGGAGCACCCTATCCGCCGCTGTCTGTTTTTTTTTTTTTTTTTTTTTTTTTGGTGGGAACTCAAAGATATCCAAATCATAACAATAACAATGGAGCACATGTGGCGCACGACATGCATTGCCGTATAATTCATGAGTCAGTCAAGCAACAAAATGTAGCATTTTTCAGAATAAGAGATACGCTACAATCTGCTTATGATAAGCATACTAAAAGCGCCTTTACACGAGGCGAATTTTTATGCGCGAGGTTTAGGGGCTTCATATATATATATATGGGTGTTATTATTACTTTTTTTTTATTTTGTTTCTAGAGGCAAAAACATTAAGTGTTTTTTTATACGCTGTCAGTGCTAAGGGATGGGTGCGGCATTTAAGTCGAGGATTTTTTTTTTTTGTCTGTGGTGTCTCTTCAAATGGGCGGGCTACTGGAGTGGGTAGACATTGTGCTGCTAGGAATTTTCACGCGCTGGTGCTAATTTCATAAAAATTATAACAGGCAAATGGAAAAAATTAAAAAATTCGCTTAAGTCGTCGGACTATCACAACAACTGATGGAAAAACTAATGTTTGTAAGTTAAAAGTTTGGATAATGAACTAAAATATAAGGAATAAACATGCTTCAGGTACTCAGAAACGTAATATATAATAATAATAATACCATAAGTTAATCATACTTTGCCACTTTTCTGCTTGGATCTGCTTCAAGAATAGCTAATTAGTTCCATTTCGAAGTTCGAAATTTTGCTTTTAATAACAAAAAAAAACAATAGTGGAAATATTTTACTTAAGAGCTAATTTAACACGAAAGCGTCCTACAGTTCCAAAACCACACGGCTATGTCTTTAATTAATAGAGATTTTCTTAAGTAAATAGCGTCTATTTATATGCTGATTATGCCAGTGCTAGGCAAAAGTGCTAGTGCTGCAGGATGAAGTCGCACCAGCAATCGTGCGGTGGCCCACACCCAAGACTAGAAGAACATTGAGAAAAATGGCAAAAATAGCTAAGCATTGAATAGTTCTGGAGATATGACCTCAAAAAATTTCAGCTTTTAAATTCTTTTGCCAGAAGACGACTTAAGCAGTTCAACTGATTTTGTAAATGCTAAGTCTTTCGGATCTGTTAAAACATTTCTTGATTTAAATTGATTGATTGATTGTTTTTCTTTTAACTTAAAATGACAAACTTGGAAAAATCTATATATCAACCGATTTCGAACAGATTCAACAGAGATGCAGCACCTTTAAATTTGTCTAACGTTTGATTTTGATAGGATTTAATTAAAAAAATTAACTACTTCATAAATAAGGTGCACAAGTTGAATTTTTTGAACGATTTGCCGTCAATGAGCTATATAATATAGTTAACCGCCTTTAATTAGGTTTGATATATAGTTTGAGAAGACAAAAAACATACCTTGGCGAATTTAGTTATAATATCGGAATTAATCAAACTTTATTAGGTAGTGCATATCACTTTAGATGGGAGGTATATTTCCGATTTTACAAATATTATAACAAAATTTGCATCCTACAGGTTAACAACAATATTTTATTAGTACGACTAAAAATAATTCTGAGTTTCGACTCTCAGATGCTTATGTGCGAATCAGTATTTTTTTCAATATATTTATTCGTAGTTCGACAAATTAAGTAGGAATTTCAAATAGAAGAAATATTTACATTTATTTCAGGGAGCTATCTCTAAGTTCTTCAAAATTTATTTAAAAATCACAAAAAAATATGAAGAAAGTTGTGATTATGCGGCTCAAATCTTTGCAGCTTAGTACATCTATTTTATTTTCCTACATGCAGAATATAAATAGAAGTAATGGTATCCAAAAAAAAAAATTATTCCGCTTTCAAAGGGATAGATAGCCTGTATAAGTATCCTTATTACTCGCTGCGCATAGTAATTTGGAATACAGCTATTACAAATTACTACTACAAATGACAAAGTACTAAAGTTTAAGTTTTTCGAAAAAATAAAATGGATTTCTGAAAAACACCAAACACTTGCTGCAATTCGAATTAAATAGAAGAACAAAAAAGTATATAATGGCTTATGGAGTGTTTTCGTAGTCTCCAGAAATAAAAAAAATTTTAAACATCCAAATGCGTATTTGGAAATACTAAAAACAAAGCTTTGAAAGCACGAAAATTTTTGTTTGGATCTCGAATTTTTATAGACGTCGACTCCAAAGTACAGCTTAAAAATCATAAACGGAGTGAAAAATAAATTATGTCATTCTCGAAGGTATTTCACTTCAGCTTTGCAACTCATTAAATGAGCTACCAGCTCAATAGAATAACACTTTTGCTCACAAACAAAGAAATATTTTCCAAACTTCAGGATGTCCAAGCGTCGAAGGAGCATAACAACAAGCATCGTAACTTTGGAATTATGCAATTATAATGCCATAAACTCACACGAAATTATAGCATAATAAACCTCAATCTTAAAGTTGTGCGAATAAAAGCTGCACCCCTGCTGAAGTCCCAGTGCGCGACATTTAAGCGGGAAGGATCTCTGCGTCCTGCAAAAGACACAGAGACCGAGAGAGGGAGAGAGAGACTGAGACAGAGCCAGCCTTTGAGTTTTCAAGCATTTCACGGCATTTAATAACCCTAGGTATAAATTTAATCTCGTAAAATGCAAATTTATATACTTTTTTCTTCCTTCTCAAATAACTAGCAATTTATGTAACTATAAGGAGGAAAAAAAAATAAATAAATAAAAACAAGAGCGGAATAATCCTTTTGCTTTGTTTTCTGTACTAAAGATTTGCTACCGTTGCTATTTTCTTTGTGCTTCAAATTAAATTAAAAAGTTAGTACCATTTTATGGCTGTTTATTATAATTGCGCAATTCGAGTAAATGTTTTTCTATTTTTTTTCTAGTTTTAAATGGGAGTGTTTTGAACAGGACATAAGGATGTTTCTTAAGGCATTGCAATTAAGCAGTGATTCTTGATGGCGACAAGCGTAAGCATGAGAGATTTTTAAGTGACAGCAAAGTGTAGATTTTTTACTGCAAGTACTTCTAGGAGTTGAGTTCACAACATGTCTGATTCTAATTCTCAACGAAAAGTAATTCAAAGTTGGGCACTACTGTGGCAAATCTGAATTTCAGCGCTTCTTTAGAAACAGTTACTGTTGGAATTACTGAATCTTCTTTTTTAAAAAATAAAAATTCTTCAAGCACAATTTTTTTTTAAAAAAAAGTCGAACTAATTCCTGCGTCCCTATGCTAAATTCCTTTTCTTCAAGCACTGCAATCACTGTCAACATATATCATACTACCAGCATACCTCTCACTGCCCACATATCCTTTCTTTCCATTATGTCAATCATCATTTCCTTGAACTTCTGTACTTTCTATTATGTCAATCATCATATTCTTGAACTACTTAACCTAGCATAAGGCCTCAATAATCAAAGAAAATCTGCGTATATGCTTGAACTTTGACCTTTCACATTTGCAATAATTTTGACCACAAACATAACAAGTTGCCTTCAAATGCAGTTGGCAGCACCAAACATTGTTTTGACACTTCTACTAAACCACAAAACGTTGTCAAGGATACGATAGTGGTTTTTGTGTGTTTGATAATTGTAAAGAATCAATTATTTCTCAATACGAATCTGCTGAATTTCATATTATGGAAGTATTGTTAGAAGGCCCAGCAGACTGCTTGACAAAGCAGTGCATGTGAAATTCGTACTTATTAGCTAGCTTAACCCAATGCCTATGAAACAATCTCAGTTTGAAAGGAATTGTTGAAGCAAAACAAATTGTATAGTATCTGGGCTAGATACAATCATCTCATTAGATTCTGCTTCTCCAATTGTAATCATAGTGTGAAGAGAACTTTCTTTAGGAAAATATTCTGAAATAGGTTTTTTCTTTGTAGACTTCTTTATATTGTTGTAATAGATCATTAAAATCTTGTTGAAATCGAAGACCACGATCTAAAACAACATATCATCTTTGAAAATAGTTTCCCAGCTTTCTTCCTATTACAAGTCACTCGGACATTGGGTTCATTATTTGAATGTTAGATTCAACATTTTCAACACAATTTTTAAGCATTTCACTGAAGTCTGCTGCACTGCGTTCCAGTATCTTGCATCAATTCAATGATTATATACACAAATCCCTCGCCATCTACTTCTTGGTGCAACTCAATTATCTGAGAGAACTCTATCTGCAAAGATTTGTTGTTAAGATTGATTCAGATTCTTGCCACCACTAGACTAAGATCCCACAACAAAGCCTTGGCATTCTTTCCAGCAGTGGCACAGATCTAACCATCGATAGCATCCATCGTGGTGGTTGTTTTTTAACTTGCAGTTAGCCAAGTACCAGACCTTGACGGTCTGCAATCTCAACCGTAAGGGACAATAGTGGGATTGAAATGCTTGGGTGAGAAACGCACATACAAAACGTAATCGGTATGACAATTCTGCTGATTACTAAACTTGCACTCAGCGAAAGTGTTCCACAGCTCGACAATCTTGTCTTCGTCGTGTCAGTGGGAAAGGCCACATAGAGCACATGCTTGGTGTGAACCTCAAAGCGAAGAGTAGTCTTGCGAGCAGCCAAATCCCACAGACATAAAGTCTAATCCTAGGAGCCAGATATCGCGCTATCCCATCGAATAAGACCAAAACATTGTTGATGAAGTGCCAGTGTCCATATATACGCTTCTGGCGATAGTCGTAGTTGACAACCTCAATGCAGGCAAACTTTCAGATAATTAAGTTCTTATCACGAGAAGCTGAGATGATGGTATCAGGATGCTCGGGACTTGTGGCAATTTAGTTGATCCAGCTATTGCGGCCAATCAAAGTATCAGGTGTTGATGGTTACGATGTTTTTGACATAATTAGTAAATTATTTCCGAATTGATATAAAAAAAAAGAAATATCTTTGGTAAAGTTAAATTCCACTTAAAATTGGTTGGTTCTACAAAATTTTTTGAAATATAAGGATGAAAATCAGCTTGCTTCCCTTTAACTTAAGCAAAATGATTTAAAAGCTATTTAATTTAATTATGATTAATTTTATTCAAAGGATTCTTACATTTTTATACTTTAAACTAAAAAGCCAACTCCTTGAATCGTTAATGCTCATGATGGATTCAAAGAAATGTAACTTGCTTATCACATGAAAATGCTACAATATTATTCGAAAGCCAACAGCAAAACCTTAAAAATTTAATTCAAATCACAAAAATATTTGCCCCCATCCAGCAGTAGAAGTCGAATTAAATAGCAAATAATGTTGAAAATAACTAAGATTAAAAATAAAATTTGTACAAATATTTTTCCTTAAATAAATTCTAAATTTCGTAAAAAAAAAGAAAGTGAAGATAAAATTGCTAGTTCAAGCAGCTGGAACGCCGCGTGATGCTGTGCTCTCAACCGCAACAATATTGTTAGCATGGTTTGCTGGTTTTCCAGCTGGATTGCTGTTGCCATAACCATAACGCCTTAGGGTTACACACAGCCAGAGGTAGTAAGAAGTCAAAAAGGTGCCTAAAAAGCCAGAGTACTAATTGTGTTTACTTCCGACCGCAACTGCAGCAGCACCAGCAGCAGCCCCCTCCCCAACTAGAAAGCCGAACGGAATAAGAAACACAGCGTTGGTGGTATAGTTACAGGTGGAATTTCTTTTTTAGGTAGTTTTTTCTTTCGACAGCTGCTCCAACTATTGGAAGTTATTATTTACGCGTTAAATCTTGAGACTTGCTGAATATCTGTTAACGGCCACAAGTTGAAGCATAGGAAATATTAGAAGAAACTCTTTGTATAGAATCGCCAGCTTTCAGCCGCATTTGAAGAGCAATGTCTGGTAATCAAGGTAACTGAGATATTTTCGATAGTTCGATAATTTCGTTGCTAGATATTTTAGCACAATGTTATGTCATAAGTAGGAATGAAGTGGGCTAAAGTATAGGGGGCTGGTTTCATATGCAAGGGGGCTTTGAAAGAAATATACTGGGGTAGTTGGACTTTCTCACAGCGCTAAGGTTTTCAATGCAGATTAACGAATTGATTTCTTCATGAACACATTTTCAGAATTTACCGCTTCTAAGTCAATAGGTTTTGCAGAATCCAACAAGGACGCAATTTATAGACCGGTATAGGTGAACATTGTATATATTTTAATAGAACTTTCCTTCATCAAACTGCATTGGTCAGTTGCATTGTTGCAAGCATGGATAACGGCCGCATAAACTCGTTCTTCTTTAAGACTTCTATAACACCACGTCGCCCCTTTAAAAACCCATGTTGAGATCAGGAATTGATGATGTGGCGCGCTAAGCTGTCTCTGGCCAAGATCCGAAATGCTGCCCGTAAGCTGCTGGCTTTGGATGAAAAAGTCGAGAAACTTTTGTTCCACAAATAACGCTCTACTACGTGAATTGGTTCACATTAGCGTCTTAGATGAGTCTCACACGTAGCTCGATTAGGTGTTAGGCTTGAAACTTGAGGATTTCTTGGAGTGTCGTCTGCAGACCCAAGTCTTCCAGCTACACCAACGTCATATTCGTGTGCCCAAGCCAATGGTCAACATTTTGTTGTGTCCTTGAACACGCAAAGACATATTGAATTCGTGTTGTAGTCGTCCTTCGTTGGCGGCTGGCTTGGTTGCGTCAAGATGAAGAACTTGAAGAACAACCAGCAAAGAAACCAGGAAAAGAAACGCCCACACGATAAATAATAATTGAATAAGAAGTAAAAAGCTGTGGCTGATTCTTCAAAATGAGAGAAGAATTCCCAATGTAGCAAGAAAAATAAAGATGAAAGAACATCGATTAAGCTAACAGATAAAGAAAGAATTGGTTGAAGTAAGACAAATGCCTATAATATTTCATTATTCCGAGCATGGATGAAAGTGAAAAGCAGAATAAGATAACAAACAAATAAAAAACAAAGAAAAAACAGAAAAACAGAAGATCTTCGAAGGTTATCACTCGTATTGCTTTTTTTTTAGGAGAGGAAAGCTTATCATGAGTAATACAAATAATACACGATTTGAGCTATTTTTTTCCTTTATTATGGAGAACTTAGTAATAGAACTTAGTAGCGTCCACCGTACTCTGTGTTGTGCTGTCTGCTTGGCGGTGTCCCACAGCGAGCTGATCAGAGCTAGTTCTTGAATAACGCTTTGTCTACAAGTTGCTTTAGGTCGGTCGACTCGTTCGCCTGCCTTCTTGAGGTTTCCAGTCTAGTGCCATTCGGACAATGCTGCCTGAGTTCTTTCTGAGAGCACGTCCTATACAAGTCCATTTTCTTTTTCTAACGCTTTGAGTTATACCTCTTGATTATTATGGAAATCAGAAAATCCATATTAGTATTTCAGCATTAGAGCCATTTTTTCAAGCCAATACATGTCACAAAAGAGTAAAGTTATTCTAGAACAACTGATACCCGCCTACAACTTACCCCATGACTCACCCACCGTATTTAGTATTCGAAAACCCTAACACAGCAACTGCAACAATATTTTCCAAGCTTCACTTCTAGCAATTAGCTTCTAACGAATTCGAGACATTTAATTTTCTTTATTTACTGACATTGTGGCAACCCTGCAACCCAGCAACCCGGCAACCCGGCAACCCTACATACCAGTAATATGACAAATTAATTTAGTTTATGCTTTTTAATTGTTGGTCCTTTTGACATTGTTTCTCTAGCCTGATCCCCCCCTCTGTGCGTTTGTGTGTGTGTGTGTCTGTGTGCTCAGCTATTAACTCTGCTGCATGTCTGCCTGGTATTTATCATATTACATTGTGACATGTTTGTCCTAACATAATTTATGTTCTTTCAAAGAAAAACTATATATGGGGAAAAATATATATGTTGGAAATTTTGTTGTCTGAAGTTTTTCGCTGCGGTTAAAGTGTATGCAGTACGTCGTTGTTGTTGGTGTCGTTGTTATTGTTGTTGTTGTTGTTGTTCTATAGATGTGCAAATTGCGCATAATTAGTAGTTATTCTAATTAATAGTTATTCACAAGAGCTAATAACTTTGTTGACCAAAAGCCGGCAAAACTGAAAATGGTAAATAAATAATAAAAAAATAATATAAGCGCTAAAATTAAATTTTTTAAATTGCAAATTTGCAATTGTAATGCAAAAAAATGTACTAATTATTTCCATAAAATAAGCGGCAGTTAATAAGTATGTTAATTAAGCTGGGAAACATTTGAATGTAATTGATTTCAATTAAAATCTAAAATAATTGATACTAAAGATTTCCCAGAACAAAAAGCAATGCGGAAGCAAATGCAGTTTTAAGTGAGATAATAATATAATATTTGTATTACAAAGTTAACAAAGATTAAGCATTCTACAGCTGTCTTAGGCTTCTTCTTAGCTTTAAAGTATGCTGCCTATAGTATAATCGCAAATATTCCTTAAATTTTGGAATATACATCATTGTTAGGTTGGCTTTGTTGCTGTCCAGCCAGCCATTCTTTCTGGGACGCATTCTCTTTCTTTAATCGTTTATAAAATCGTTAAAGATACAACTCGCCTTATTCAGAAGAAATCGTAATTGGTACTCTTCGCGTTAACTAAACTGACTCGGTGTCTATAAAAAAAAATTTTAAACTATTTAATTTCTTTATTTGAGCATATTGTTAGTCAAATGGAATCGTATTGGATACTACTCGGCAGATGATATAAATGGCTTTCTTTGATTGCGATAAATCGAAAAATATTTTAGGTAAGATAAACTTTTCGGGTAATATAGGTGATGGGCTTCATTTCATGAATTTTGTTCAATCGAAGCATATTTTAAGTTACATAAAATTGTGAAAGGTTTACCCCCTATTAAAACTGAAGAAGTTAGTTTTTTTACTTTTCTTTTCGAATTCAAACCAACTTAATCGGTTGAATTCTTGCAAGCAAGTTTAACGTCGCATACCCTCGATTTTCTCTGAGACTTCTAGAACCCCACGTCGCTCCTATCAAAAGGCTAGATAGGATCAACAATTGAAGATCATCGGCAGGTTAAGTCTGTGTAAAAAATGTCAAGTGTGGCGCGTCAGGTTGCCTCTGGCCAAGATCCGAAAAGCTGCTGACTTCGGATGGCAAGCACGTTTGTCAAGGCGACGCTCTACTACGTTGATACTAGCATTTTTGTCGATTTGAAGTGGATTGATTTTTGAAAAATAACTTAAATAAAAAAAATTCCCCTGCAAAAATGGGGCAGCACTAACAATTACAAAATAATCTTCTTGAGCTGATATAAAATTTAAAAATAAGAATTAAAAAAAAAAACTCAAATTTTGAAACAAACTTTTTCAGCGGTTAAACTAAAAAAGCACAACATTTGCATAAAAATTTTAAAGAGTTGCAATCATTTAAGAAATTAATTCCCCCCCTAAGTCTTTTTGAAGCTTTCTGCATCATTTGAGTGTTCACTGTACTCAACACATGCGTTCAATAATTTTTAAATTTTAACAAATTAAGCAAACTTGGCCAACCAAATGCAGCACAGCAATATCAGCTTTTGCTTTTAATCCGCATTCAATTCGTTTTCAAGGTTTTCTGCACAACATTTTCTCTCTCTCTCTCACTCTCTCTCTGCATTTTTTGCAAATATTTTATTCCCAATTTTTTCTTTTTTTTTTTTGTATAATTTAAAAAAAAAAAAAATAAGAATCAATCAAAGCTGACAAAGTTATGTGAAATGGAAAAAAGTTAACCAACCAAACCAGCAAAGGGAACCATGGAAAGCAGCCTTAAACCGCGTAGTAATACTTTATGTGTATGTTTGGCAACTGCTGGGAGACAAGCGGTAAAGGGTATCCAGCGAATTGGGGAGGTGAGCGGCTAACCCCAAAAACCCGCCGCTGCCGTGTTAACTGTGTAGGCGTTAGCCACATTAGTAGCGAAATATCTTGTAGGTAAGTAACTTGGTTTAATAAAATATCTTGAAAGATTTTCACCAGGCACGCACACACATACTCAGGTGTGACGAGTTGAGCCAAGGTGTGTAGCTGTGTGTGTATGTGTGTGTGTGTGTGCGAGTGAGTGTTAGCTTAGCAACAACCTACATGCCCCAACGTTGCATAGACTTGAACTTCAAGTGCAGCCACAGCCGCAACGACAACGACAACGACAGCGTCGACGGTGGCAGTGGCAGCAAAAGTTTGCGGAGAGATAGATACACTCACATATGTGCATATGTATCTGTGTGTATGTGTGTGTGTTTGGTTGTGTTTGTTTGTGTGCGTACACACACACACATACGCACACACACAGATATACATACTTAATGTTGTTTATTAATTGAATTTGCTTTGTGCAGCACAGCAGCAGCAATACTTCTGTGTGCGTGTGTGTGTGTGCGTATATGTGTGCATGCGAGTGATTCGGTGTGTGTGTGTGTGTCTGTATGTGAAATACAGTGACGTGGATAATTAAAGGGATGCCAATAGATCAATACTTTAAATCAGTTGGTAGTAACTATTACAAACTTACTTCGAAATAACTATGAAGAAAATGCTCTCTTTTTATTCCGATCCAAGGACTTCTGTATCTTATCTGAAGTAATGATATACGTTGACTATATAGACTATAACCAGTGGACTTTAATAACGCTTCCAACAATAGCTCGTTCGCCAAGCTAGCTTAAGCTGTTCGCTAGTTATCAGCGCACAGACGTACATCTCTATAGGTCCCTTATTCCTACCAATTTAAACAAGTACGCTGCTTCTGCAAATTAATTCATTTAATTTCGGATTCTATGGTTTACATAGCGCAGTTTTGGTAGTAAAATCTGTGTATTGATAGCCTCTAATCTATGGACGTTCAAGACACACTGATCAATACCTCATTTCCTAAGTTAGCCCAAGTTGTTCGGAAGTTAGCATCGAACAAACCCACATCTCTTTAGCTTTGCTCACCTTACACGGCGACTTTATATACAAAAAAAAAGCTGAGTTATACAAAGAATTTAGGACACTTTTTACGTATTTACGACTTAATTACGCAATAGCTACTGCTTCTTGCAATTACCTCTTTTACTTTCTATAGCTTTCGTAACGCAACTTTTGTAATAGAATCCGAGAACTTATAACCTGTAAACTTTGGACGTTCAAGACGCTTCAAATAATATCTTGTTCCCCAAGTCAGCATAAGTTATTTGAAAGTTAGCAGCGAACAGACGTGCATCCACTTAGCTTTCATTATCCAAGACAGTTCCTATCGAGTTTTAACTGCCAGGCTGCGCTTCTGCAAATTTTTTCTTTTGTATTCTGATTCCATGGCTTACGTAGCGTTGCTTTTGTCGAAGAATCTGTGAATTTATAGCCTATAACCTACGGACGTTCAAGACGCTTCCAACAATATCTCATTCTCCAAGTTAGCAGAAGTTTTTTGCAAACCAGCAGCAAATATACGTGCATCACTTTATCTCCAATATCCCCAAAGTGTGACCTCATATCAAAAAAAGCTGAGGTGTCCATACAAAGAATTTAGGAAACTTTTTACGAGTTTACGATTTACAATCAACTCTTATGCTTTCTGATTCTATGACTTCCGCAGCACAGCTTTGGTAATAATATCTTTGAATTATTATCCTATTTCCTGCAGAAGTTTAGTACGTTTATAACGATATCTGATTTGTCAAATAAGTAGAAGTGGTTTGGAAGTTCGCTGCGAATAGCCAAACATATTTCCAATACTACCAACACTACATATTGACTTTAAAAATAGCTTAGCAGTAAAAAGGAAAAGTTTTGGGAATTTATTAGACTCTTGCAGCATTAACCAAGCTCAACGAAAGTCTTCAGTTGCTTGTTGATTTAAATTACTTTCCCATTCTACAATAGTAGATCCTTGTAGACATTACAGCTAATGTAACGAACTCTGCGATTTTGTATCCTTCAGACCTTCAATACGTTTTTAACGATACCTCATTTGCCCAGTAAGTAAGACAATGCGACTTTATACAATTAAAAAGAACTGAGCAGAGTTTTGGAGTATTTTTTAAACTTTTTCTTCGATATCCAACTTCATAGAAAGTGCTATTAGGTTGCTGGTGGATATAGCTTTCATATTAACCAGAGTTTTGAAATCCTTGGAAGACATATTCTTCATTATTTCAGCTCAGGGAAAGTGTAATCTGGTTGCTCATGGATATGAATCTTAAATTTCCAGATTCTATGACTTAACACAACCTTCGTAATGAGGTTTGCAGCTTTATTACCTTAGAGGTTCGGATATTCAAGAGGCTTCTAAAGATACCTCGTTTGTCGAGTTGTCACAAATGGCTTGGAAGTTCGCAGCGAACAAACACCTTTCCAACTTTTATATTCCTATATATGGACGTTCCATTAAAAAGCGGAAGACTTATTCTGCATTCTCCAAAGTACGATTCCGCTGCTCGTCAAAGCCACCTCGCTGCAGCTAACATTTAAGACCTTATTCCCAAATCTTTTTAGCGATCCCTACCAATCTACAGCCCTGCACACATGGTTGGGCATATGTGTGAACGCATGTTTGTGTATGCGTGTGTGAGTGGCACTTTCGCAGAACTGTGTGGATTTAAATTGGAAGACTTGGTTTGGTTGTGCCATGAAGGGCAATGCTAGCTAGCTAGAGTGTTTGACGGACGGGGTACTATTACGGCTTTGAGAGATGAGGCTGAGGCTGAGGCTGAGAGGCAGTGGTCGACCTGCCACATGGCAAAACTTGCCATAAAAAATCAATTTTAAATGACTCGAGTCTTAAGGGTCCGTACCGTGTACAATGTTTTAAAATGTCAGCGAAAGTGAAATTAATCATGTCGTAGCAATCAGACGAGGACGTTCACAACGACAACGACGGCGACGGCGACGGCGAGGACGATGATGACGATGACGACGGGTGGCGGTTCCCGGGACTCACAAATGCCACTTGCCAGTTGCCCGTTTACAGTTGGCGGTTCCATAATTAATCGTGCGTTGGTGGCCATCGGCCAACGGGTGCCACTATACCCAAGACCAAGTATGCCCCCAGCACCACGACTAATTCCAGCTGCCGTACTCAACTCAACTCTCGAACGATTTCAGTTAATTTCCGTTATTGCCGCCGCGAGCAATTTTAATGAGCTCTGACCTGCAATGAAGGACGACGCATCAGTTGTCGTTGATGTTGTTGTAGTTCTTGTCGTTGTTGTAGTAACAGTTCGCGGGCACAGCTTCCGGACAGCGGCTACAAAGTCGTTTAGGTGCCCCCATGGACATGGAGAAGGTAGCAGCTTTCAAGCCGTTCGACCTTGTTGTGATTTTTTTCACATTTTTTTCTCAGTTTTTAGCGCATTTTTTACGCCCTTGTAAAAAAGGGTACATTAACTTTCCCATGATATTTGTAATATACGCTATATGCACACAAAACAAGACGAATTTATCGAGAGACTTTCTTTTTTAATTACCATTATTTGCTGGGCGTGTAATTTCTCAATCTTAAAGGTCAATCTGCGTGGCATGCCATTGTTGTAGCGCATTTTTATGGCTGTCTTTGGTATTTTGTGCCGCCTTAGCGACGGCCTGAGGCGTAGTAGCGTGCACCAAGGGTTTTGAATGTTAAGTAAATTTTGGTAAATAAAATAAACCTTGTTATTTGGACTGTTTGAGTGACATACGCGGGGTTTGTTTTAAAATTGAAAGAAAACAAATTGGGATTAGATAAGTAATCCCTGAAATTGTTGGACTTAAAGCTCGCAGCATGTTTACAGAATGTTGTTGTTAGTCGGCGGCTACGTTACCCAACCCTTGGGATTTGAAGGTTATCTCTGCCTTTTTCGACTTTGTAAATGAAAAATATGTTAACACACTTACCCATCACAATATCCTGGCATAGATTAGGCTGTTCCAAGATCAATGTATGAGCTAGCGATGCTATATTTTCCCTTGGAGTAGTTTAGTTTATTTGCTAAAAGCATGGATCATAAAGACGAAGGTTCATGGGTAATGGGTTCTTAGGCGATATTCATATAGCTCAACCCGAGAAAGATCCTATATGCCAGCTATTTCATGAACAGAGGCTGATTGACCTTAAGGAACCCTTAAATCGCATATGTCGCAGTGACCACCACAAAGCTCCACTGACCATGCAGTACGCACGGACTGCTTACCGTTTCTCTTCATTGGTTTCTCATGTTGTCCAGGGTGCATTAACAGCACGAGACCTCACGCTACAGCGGGAATCACAGATGACAGAAGAATGTATTAATTTATTCTAAAACAGTTTTTTTTTTGTGACGAATGAAATAATTCATCATACGCTGGTGTTTCTAGATTACAGCAATCTGAGAACATAAATGGTATCTGGAACTCGATCTTAGAGTTAGATTGTAAATAAATTTATCGACATTCTGAAGATATTCAAATGAGAAGCTTCCTAACAATCCGGCAAAAAAAACCCTTAATTATGTGTGGCTGCGTTCTTGCCTTTTCCGTCAATCTTGCATTATATTTCGTAGAACTTAGGTATCCAGAGTTTGCTGGAAAATCATAAAAGGCACCTTTTCATAACCCAACCTTTTCTAGGTCCTGTCAGGACAGCACGAACTACTTTTTAGCATATTATTCCGCTGAGACGTCATACAGCTCCTTCTGCCTAAAAAAAAAACAAATTTGGATAACACCCAAGAGGACTCTTCGAGATGATAATGCATCGAATCATATTAGAGACTTCATATAGATGGCCAGATAGTAAGAAAATAAACAACCTTTGGATGAGCTTCTGAGATGCTTACCTGCCAAATCATATTGAAAAATTTAAAGTGTCCCAGAGCGACCGCGAAAAAGGCGTATACCTAACATCTCGTACGACTTCTGGTAATGCTAGTCCGTCAAACCATATAAGAGATTTTATTGTCTGGTAGTAGCATTATGCCTAGTATCTCCTATGAATCATGTTTGGCATGGTAGAGTAAATCGCAAGGGTAGCACTAGAATGGCCGCAAACAAACTAACACATTACCAAGGAGTTAACTTACTCCATTGTCATTACTCTGTAAAACATCTCACAAAGTAGCTCCACAAACTCTCTTTCTTTTTCCAAAATCCTGCTAAATCGCAATCAAGTTCCTACCCAGCATCACACTCAAAACATGCACCAATTCACTGTGACCCAGCAGTTACCTTATAATCAAAATGTCTTTTAATGTTCTAAGCAGAAAGGTTATAGGAACATTGTGCCCGCAGAGCATGCAAAAATATTTAAGATTTTTAACTTAAAGCCAGCTTCTTATTTATTGGACACGAATCTGTAGATACGTTGGCGAAATCTCCTACGTACTACAACAAATCCGCACTCAAATTCACGCCTCTGCGGATGGCAGCTGTCAGATGTCACAGTCTGTTACCAAGCCAGTAGGAGCCTTGACCCTTACAAAACGCATATCCTAAATGGCGCGTTTATCAGTTGTAAACTTTTTAAGAGCAAACGCCAATTCAAGCATGGCATCAACCCGATTCTAAGGCTGCATATCCCCCATATCAGACCAGTGACTACTGCTACACGTGCTTCAGGGCCGTTGACTTTAAGATGCTGCCCAACCGAAGCCTTTACCTGCGTTTGTCAACTTGTAGTAGACCTTGCTGCCAGCTGGCAAAGGTGGCCATAAGTCCGGCTAATGCTGTCAGGCCATATGGAGAAGAGCTGAAGTCAACTTGTTTAAGCTAAGTATAGCAAATTAAATATAATATTATACGTTAGTAATCGCTATTCTTATAGATATTTTTTCTTTTTATATTTTCTTATCTGGGAAAATTAATAAAAAGAAAAAAATGCATTAAGCTGAGATGAGCCTTGGAATAAAGGGTGCCCTGAGAGTTGTGCGTGAGCTAAAGCAGTTTGTATGAAATGAAGACCATGTATTAGTTGGAATACCAAGTAAAAAAGTTATAATCGCCAAAGCGTTGCGAGGAGGCCTCTGGGGGAGTTTCCCGATGTGAACCGAAAATCTAGGAAATCCGCAGCACAGCGCTCTGTAGTTGTGAATGGCAACAGAAAATACAGCAAGGCAGGAGGAGAATGCTGAGAAGTTAAATTCGTTGTATAGCCTTGAATAGTAGGATATGTAGTAAAAAGAGCTACATTATTTTTCCAATTTATGAAGTTTCGCTGTATTTCGCGTTGTATAAGTCCGAACGGGTCCCGAGAGATGGCGTTAGATATACGACATTTCGTGCCAAAAAATTAAGGTTTCGTTGAGTCCGTTCCGGAAATTTCACACACTAGCAGGCCAATTCTCGAAAATGTAGATAAAATCATGGACATTGTCGTCATGTAAACACTGTTTGGACTGCCCAAGGGGCAAAAGATTGCACAAAAAATCGTCTGGAATCATTTGAATTATGCTGCAAACGAAAGGAGGCTCGTGCCACACGATTTAACGCCAAAAAGCGCCAAGCAACAAACTCCCATTTGCGAATCGCTGCTGAATTGCAACAAAATCGACCCATTTCTGTTGCGCTTAGTACCTGGGGATGAAAAGTGGATCACTTACGACAACGTCAAGTGAAAACGGTCGTGATTGAATAGCCGTGAGCCAGCGGAAGTGGCGGCCAAGCCAAGATTGACGGCTAGGAAGGTTTTGCTGTGTGCTTGGTGTGATTGACAGGGAATTATCTACTGTGAGCGAGAGAACTCATACGACAAAACTCTTAACTCGGAGCTGTACTATCAACAATTGGGTCGCCTGAAAGAATCACTCGCCCAGTAGCGTCCGCTTTGGCTAATAGTAGAGGAATTGTGTTCCATCAGAACAGCGCACATCAATAGTGACTCGCCAGAAGCTACGGAAGCTTAGTTGTATGGCTCTTATACATCTAACTTGTAGTCCGAAACTGGCACCAAATGATTACAATCTCTTCCTGCACATGGTGCACTATTTTGTTGGTGAAAAATTCGATTCAAAAGAGATTTGTGAAAATCGACTGTCTCAGTTTTTTTTTTTGCCACTGAGTGATTCTATGAGAACGACACAATGAAGAAACCTTGAAAATAGCAACAAATTAGTGAACAAAGTGGCGCATATTTAACCTGTATAGGATTATTTTAACAACTAAATAAAAGTCGATAAACAATAATGGATTTTACTGCACCCAATATAAGCGGTATTTCGAAACGTGCATAAAACACCAATGAGACATCAATTGACTCTTGAAAAAACTGCGTGAAAACTGCGTTCATCCAGCTCATGTCACACGTAACGTCACGCCGAAAGTTATATATACTCCTTGAAAAAGTGAAAAGAACGAGCTAGCTTGAGAAGCAAGGCGCAACATTTCAAGCTCATTGATATCAAAACCTAAGGCACTGCGTTGAACATACTCCTCCAACCACGAAACTATCAGCCAGTTCATATGACACCTGCTTGTTTGTTTCAAAAACGTAGCATCACGCCAAAAGGTACATAAAGGCCTAGAAGTAAAGCAAATTTCAAGCTAGATTGAAAAGCGAAGCACAAAGTTTCAAAGCCCATAGATATCTCGACTATTAACTGAAACTGTCATCTACTGTACAACGATTTGTTCTTAAGATATCTCTCTACTTTACGATATGTCTTGAAACACGAACCTGCAGCATGCAACAAATGTCACACAAACGTTAGTCTAAAGTACACAAATCGCACACGTAGCACCCTGTTTGTGCAACAACTTAAAAGGTGGCATCAATGAAAAGTGTTGCAATAAAGTTGCATTAACTTTCAGTTAGCCAAGTATCATTTGTTGCAAGTGCCTCTTAGTTCCACGTAGTCAACTTGCCAGTTACTTAGCGTACATAAGAATAGCTTTTATTCACAACCAACTTGGCTTATATTAAATTAACAACATTGTGCCACCCGCCTTTCTAATGGCAAAAATTCCTAGCCATTGGATGCCAAAGGATGGGACAAATACAGCTCATACTACCACACCGCGCCACCCCTCTCCGCAATGCTTTAATCAACTGCCACTAACACAGTCAATTTGTGTGTGCTTGCTTATCAAGAGGTCGTCAATTACTTGGCAAAACAATTTGCTCTCATATCGTCTAATAAGCAGTAGGTGGTACGGCGGCCCCCAAGTGCAAGTTATATTAACGAAATTTAGAGCGGTTGCCTTTTGTGGGACCCAGCCGATGTGGTTTATTATTATTGATTGTAATAGTCGCAGTTTAAAAAGCATTGAATGGATTTGGATTTGGAGGGCAATTTGTAGAAAGTTTGCGTACGCCTGATGGCCAGCATTACGTGGCAACTCTGCACAGTTCTGGGCAGCTGTTGTGCTTGTGTGTGTGTGTGTGGGTGGGTCTCTCTCAGTGTGTGTGTGTGTGTGTATACCACAAAAACCAGAAATCATTAACAGGAAACGCGAATGAATCTATTAGCTTGGCTGTCAAGCCCTTGTCCGAAACAGCGATGGCCCCAATGGCCAAATACTAAATAACTAAATAAGGCAGCAGCCGCCAAATGCCGCCAATTGCGGCTGCTCTACTCCTACGGCTTAAAGGCGAGAATTTCCAGTGGATTTCTTTAAATGGCTGCCAACGATTAGGAGGCAGCAGTCGATGTGGCAGCTGGCATAGAAGAGTGTTGCTCGTAATCAATTTTAATGCCGCGAGGCCTTTTGCCGTATAATCGAATGGCGCAAGGAGTGTACATGGAGCGGAGCAACATGGAGTGCAGACTGGGCGAATGTGGCATAGATACTACTGCTACTACTACTACTACTACTATGACTATTGCTGTAGCTGCAAATATGCCTGACCATGAGGCGGCAGCCATCAAACCAGCGACAGGAGCAGCAGCAGCAGCGGCAGCAGCAGCTCATGCATATATTTTCTACACTAACATATAATTGTATATAACATGTGTATGTGTGTGTGATTGTGTGTTTCTGTGTGTGTGTGTGTGTGTGTGTGTGTGTGCGTGTGATTGTGTTTGTGTGTGTATTACCAACACTACGGGGACCAGGCGACGCCTGCTCGTGGCATAACTAAGCAACGTAAACGACACCATGAGCTGGAATTTCGAACGAGAGTGGACTGATTCATAGTGTCATTGTAAGTGTTTCCACGCGACAATAAAAATCATTCCTTGACCAGTGTTGTTCCATTTGTTTTCGAGTAAGTACCAGAGCGCAAAAGTGGGCTATTTTATGGAGTTACATGATATTAACGAAGGAAGCTTTTGTTTAAAATGGTAAATGATTTCTGGCCAAAACAGTGTTGCCTCATTTTAATAATAAACTTATGAAAAACATAAAGAAACAGAGTATTTATTTTACTAAAATGCAAAGCATTTAATGTGCAGAAACAGTGTATCTCTATGGTTTACGAAAATGAGGTAGTCCGACATTAATTACTTGAATATACCATTCGAAAACTTGAAAATTAGCCATTTTGCGCAAGCAGTGTTACCACATTTTTGGCACAAACATTTTCGCCACTAAATGCTTAATTTGAAGACCCAAGACTTGAGAAGCTCGAAATCTGCTTAAACAATGTTGCTCTATTTTTATGTAAAAGAAAAACAACTAATAAATAAGGTAAAAAGTATGTAAGAGCAGTCCGAAGAAGAGCGGCTTATTAAGTGATTGTTCAAAGAATTGCAAAATGCTTGTAGATTTCGCGAAAAAAAATACCTTTTCTTAGTGATCGCAGAACATGCCATTATTATTTATTGTTATTAGTTTTATTTGGTATTTAGTTAACATTGCTGCCCCAAATATTTCAGTTCTTTAAAATTATAGCTCGGCTATTTCGTAACTTTGCAAACAAAAAAACTGTAAAATTTCAAATAGTGACATGAATAGTGTTAGTATCGATCAACTCAAGTGTACTGGTTTTTTGACGCATCAACTCAGAAGTGCAGTAATTTCTAGTTGGAAAACTTAAAAGACGCAGAAATATGTAAAACTATTACAATCTATACAAAGTAGACTACGAATTATCTTCTAGGACTTTATGGTTAACACTTCAAAAGCTAAAGAGCCAACACGCAAACAGCATAGCCTTATATGCTTTTTGATTACAAAAATTTAGGTTACAATCGACCGAAAAAGGTCCTCCCACAGAGCCACTCCAATAATAATTGAAGCTACCCACGCAAAAAAAAGTGACCATTTTGGAAAGTGATGAGGCTTGAGTTGGCCAGAAATTGCGTCACCCTCCACTCATCCAATAAGATGTTTTCCCAAGGGGCAGCTACAATGTACGATGGCATAGCTCAGCGCGCACTGCCCCAAACTGAGTCCGATGAAGCTTCGTACGTCTGTCTGTCAGTTGGACTATGCGTCCTGCTGCTGCTGTCGCTGCCGTATCTACTTATTGTAGTCCGGCACAATTAGCAGCAATGCGTGAAGTTATGGCCTGGATGTCAGTCTTATGAAATGGACACTACAATGACAGCTAGCTGGCAATGTGTGTATGCCTGTGTGTGTGTGTGTGTGTGTGAGTGAGTGTGTGTTTTTGTGTATGTGTGTATTACCAAAAGTATGGCTGTTGGCCAAATTGCCTGGATAGCTGATCCAGAACTAAGTGCGTCGCGACATATTGAATAAACTTGTCCCGGGCATTAAAGTAACTTATGCAGTGTGCACACTAAATGCCAAAAAGGCTGAGTAAAGTTGCAGTATGAACATAGCATAAGGCGGGTAAAGCAGTGCAGTAAGCAGTTTTTCTTTGGAAACAACTAAAAACAAGCAGTGCTTTGAAAGCACAAGTTATATGAATAATGATTGCCTTTAGTCTGAATTTTAAAGGCACGAGCAGTATTTGCCCTGAACTTCCAATTAAAATCTAGCTATAGAGTATACCAGTGTCCTCACTTAACAACTGCATCAAGCTCTAGTACTTAAAACTTTGGGCATTTTGCAAGTATAAACATGCGTTGCTCCGTACGTGTCTATGTGTAAGTATGTTTAGGCCATGTTGGCATGCCAAATAAGTAACAGTAGCAAAAGCAGCAGCAACTGGAACTAGAGCAGCAGGCGTTGCGAACGTGGGAGTACCATATATACACACACACATATATATATAGACGGGAATCCCTCAATGGCCAATACCCAATGCTGTGCTGCCATAGCAACACAGGCTAGGTCGGTCCACTGCCCAAGGTTCGTCCATGCAAATCTGTGCAAATTGTTCAAACACTCTCTTGCCTATTACAAATTCCTGGACACGCACAGAAAGCCCCCGTACACAGACACCAACCTTCCATGACAATGGGGCCGGCCCAGCTGGACAACTTGGACTTTGTCGACATCGACATCGACATCGTCGTCAGCATCGTCATCGTCGTTGTTCGCTTGGACATTGTGTGCGTGACCGCCAAGTTTGGCCAAGATAAGTCGGCCAAAATCAATCAATCAATTTTGCGTTTTCAAGTGCAACATGGCAAACTTGCGACAATCACCATCATCATCAGTTGCTACTGATGGCGACAATTTGTCGGCCAAAAGCGTTCGCCTTTTTTCTTGGCTTTAACTGGAAAATCGACTTAGATGATATGAGCATAGCATAGCGGCATTGTGACCCACCAATGAATTGCCCATATAATGTTGCCTCGAATGGCAACAAATTATTTGTAATTTAATCAGTAACAAAAGCAGCCCAAGATATAATCGTAGTACATTGGACTCCTCCAGTTGGGTTATTGTTAAGAGAGGCAAGAAAGCCAAGCGAAGAATGCTTAATGCGATTCGTTTATAGCAAAAAAGAGAAATTGTAATTGCAAATATTTCAGCAATTGGCAGTTATATTTAAGCATAATGAATGAACTTTGAACCCTGTTTGGCTTATGATCTGAAATGGAGAGTGTTTTTCTTCTTTGGGGGTCTATTTTGCTAAGTTCATTAGGCTCATGGAATGACAATCGGGATATGTCTTCTTTTTAATGAACAAGCCAATATTGAAACTCGCTCTGGCTTAAGATATTTTCAAGCAAGTCATAGCGTTGCAGAATCTTTCAGTTTTATCTAGAAACAAGGGACCTACAGTATATAGTCGAATCCGAAAGACGGGGTATTATTTAATAAAGATTTTCATCAGTTAATAGCGTATATTTATTTCGAGGCAAGTACGCTGCCACTACGCTATCGAGACACGCGCCCACTTCTTCATAGTTCTCCGAATAAAATCTACAGGTTCCCTAATAGGGCCTCTCATTTAGTCATCTAGTCTGCCATATTAAACATTTTTTGATACTTCTCATTTTCTTCTGAGTTCCGACATCGAAGTTATACAAAATTAAGCCGCAGCAACTTCAAAGGCTTTCAACTATGGCTGCTGCTTTAGGCTTCGGAGGATGTGAAGGATATCAGCAAAAGAGATGCTCACAAATCGTGAAATATGTAAGCATGGAGCTTTTTTTTTGATAGTGCTTTCTGTGAAGTCATGTAACATCATTTTTTCATATGCATGACATGAACGGAGCAGCTGTTTCATCTAATCACATCAATGTAGCCCTTGGGCATATGAAGCATTTGGAGACTCAACAGATTGGGGTTGAAATAACTGATTCCAAGGTATGGTAGACTTTATCTTATAATTAAATTGCCAATATTTTAGTCAAATCCATTGCATGAAAGTATTTCTTTAAACAAATAAAGTAAATTTATTTCCCCTGTCTGGGTCATCGGCGGAGTATGCACTTATCTCTATTAATATTCGAAGGGAACCAGAATCAACAGTTTATTACCGAATCAAAACAAAGATTTTTCTGGGTAAAAAGTGTCTATTTGTTTGCTAGACAAATGCACCTGTGCTGCCGGGTGGCATTGAGTACGCTACCATTGCTCTACCGAGACAAACAATCTTTCTATGTCTTCAAAAAATACCAGAAACAATTTAAGTTTCTTTCTTCTTAAATAAAAACCCCACAGAGCGACAGAACACTGCTAGCAAATATCTTTTGTAGCGATTCTTATAAATTTAATCTAAAGATTATCCCTAATATACCGGTATTGAAAAAATTGTTATAACGGCAATGCCCCGAATGGTTATCTCGAAATCAAAAACCTCGAAAAATAGATATACCCACAATGCCCCGAATGATTACCTCGAAACCACAAATCTCGAAAATGCATTTTGCTTGTAAATAAATATTACTCTTTAGGCCTTTATATGACATATAAATATCTAGGTATTAGTTCATTACAATCTTCAAGTATTAACAGATCTACTAAGAGTTTTAGGACTTAAAATTAGTTTGGAACTATTGAGCCAAGTTGCTTAGAATCAACACTAGCTAGCTCTATGTAACACTTTTTTTTCTTAATATAGAACATAAATTCTTAAGTTATCAGACTAAACGATGGGCGTAAAGTTTCGTAGACTGTTTTTTGACCGATATAGCCAAGAGGGAGCCGAGATATAGAAATTTCTTATTAATTAAAAAAAAAAAAAAACTATAGAATGCTAACTAATAAGTAGAGTATTGAATTGCTGGAATACCAATGACTTATTCGAAAAATATATTTAAAGTCATATGATATGTCATCATTCCAAGATCTTATGCTCCCAAAACGGTACTTCTATTATGGATAGAATGAAAAAATAAACTTTGTGAAGTGCTCTCGAGTGGCAGTTTATGCAGTAAAACCACGTTCAAACATGTTCTACGATTATATATTGAAAAAAGCCGAAGTCTGTCCGAAATGTATAGAGAAATATTTTAAAAATATTTACTCTACTCTCTTTACTATAAGACTTTTATTATTTTTCTATATCTTGTTTCACTCTGTATACTTAAAAAAACAGTCATCATAAGTCTGCGCCTCTTATTAAATCCGTTTGCTTAAAAATATCTGTTCCAAATCAAAAAAAAAAAAAAAAAATCATGCTCATAGCTAGTATCACAGCTCAACTTTACGTAGAGCATAGCTTGGGTCGACCACATGCCGCTTGGTCGCTTGTCCAGCATTACCAAAAGCCCCGGCTGTCACTATGATAAATCTAATGACTATAATTGTTTATACTTGGAATATTTGCTGGCCCGGGTTACTGACGCAAGTGTTACTTGAGCAACAAAAGTATCAAATGTCTCGGAAATGCTTATAAATTCTTAGACATTAGACATTTAATACAATCAAGCTTGTTTCCGCCTTGCCGTTTGTGATTTCCGTTGATCGAAATGCCAATAAAGCTCATCTTACAAATGGCTAAAAGTGTTTGTTTTTTATACACTGTAATCAAGGCGTTAAAAAGCATGCTGAAAAATTTTATTAAGGATGTGACCGGGTGTGGTGGGGGGTGTGAAGGGTGTGGAGGGTGTGTTGAGTGTGGATAATGTGGTTGAGCATATCCGGAGAGAAGCACACAAAGAGAGGGCTGGTTATGTTTAAGGATATATTTGTTGAAGAGTTGAAGGAACAATAGTTGAAGCATAAGTAAGACGAATGAAGGATGGCTCTGAGTAAGGATAGTAGTCAGAGGAGTTTAAAATTAGATCAACTAGAACTTGTAGTAAAGAACTTGTGGAGAAAAGCGGAAAGTGTGCAGTGAGGTTTTCATAAAAGAGTGCGGACTATGCTCTTGGGTACATTTGAAAAGTTAAAGCAGTATATGAAGCAGAAGTATTACGAATGCAGTATCACTGAAGGAGCGTTCGAGGATCCGAAGCCAAAGGAGTTAAAAATAAGATCAACTATAAGTTGCACTGCAATTGATTATGGATTGTAAGTCAACGAGCAGTTTTTTAATAAATAAATCAAAAATTCGACTCCTGCATATTAAGGATATAAAAGGATGTAGAGCGTGTAAATAATGTGGTTCGGCATATCCGGAGAAAGGCACAAAGTATGCTGTAAATTTAGATTAAAAGAGGGCGGGCAATGCTTATGAATATAAAGAGTTGTAGTAAGAATATGAGAGGCATAAGCAAGACGGAAGAAGGATTTACATAGTTGGGTCAGAGGATAAGCACAGCACAAAATAAGATCAACTACAAGTTGCACCTTAACTTATGTGAACCACGCGTAATACTACGAACGCATTTTCAATGAACACCCCAAAAAATCGACTCCTGCTTCTGCAGTGCAGAAAATGCTATTCTGTTGATAATTTTTATATAAAAAATTGTATAATTTCTTCGAAATATTCTATACTATGCCAACTTGTTGCCTCGCTCCACCCAACCCTTTACCCTTAAGTGCGCTAAGACACTTGTTTATTAGTATTATAAATAATACCAAAACAAAATACCAAAACTCCTGGCGATTGTTGTTCTTGTTGCTGCTGGCTAGTCCTTTGGCAACGTTTTGTGACGACCTAAAAAAAAAAAAAAATAAAATAACAAAAAAAAACAAAATGGCTAAACGGCTGTCGCTTGGCGTTAATCTTTGAAGCTGTCGCTATGCCAGGCAATGCCAACAATGACGTCACTGACGCGCAGCAGCAGCAGCAGCCAAACGGGAGCGCACGGCACACATCTGCTCGACAGTGAACAGTGATGACATGCCATTTAGCGAACAGCGACCCAATGCGTCAAGGCATTGCCGCTCATCCTGCTGCTGCCGCTGCTGATGCTGATGCTGCCGGCAGCAGTACGTCACTTGTCGTCTGCCGCGTATGTGTGTGTGTGCGAACGCATTCTGGCATGCTGCTGTTGAGTTGCTTTACGCTCTTGCTGCGCTCTTGCTGCACTTGTTAGATTCCGAAAGTGAGTGCGTTCGCTCTCTCTCATGCTCTGCGCGACTGCGCGCGTGCTCTCTTCGAAAGGCTTTTGACTAAATAAATTATTAGACCGGCTTGTGCGTGCCACTGTGTGTGTGTGTGTGCGTGTGTGTGTTTGTGAGTGTTTGCGCTCTCCGGTTTTTTGCGGTTGCTACAAATACACACAAACACACAGTCACACACAGACACGGCCACATGCACATAATTTTTTCCTTAGGCCTTTGCGTATGTGTGTGCGTCTGTGTGTGCTTGCGCGTGTCTGTGTCAACGCACCAATGTGTGTGTAAGCTTATGAATTGTGTTACTTTTTTTTTGTTCATACAAATTTCTGCTACTATTTGATTGACAATTATTTGGTGTGTTCACAAATGGTTGGTCGGCTGGCTGGCTGGCTGGCGGGCGGAGTGGACTCGCTGCCTGGCTAGCCCTACACCAAGACGTCACATTACTCATACCACACGTTGGACACACCTTACAAATTTCCCTATATTTTGCGTATGCAGGCGTCAAGGCGCAGCCGACTGTATGTGACTATCTGTCTGCTGAAACAATACCAGACGACAACTGTTAAATTATGTGCTAAAAATGCCAGAGCTGTTGGAAATTGCCGGACAGCATGCGCTCGCCGCCCACCGCCAGCCGTCACACGCCTCCGCCCCCCCCACCGCTGACAGACTGCCATCAGGTATGCCAACAAGAGCCATAAAACAAACCGACAGACGCGCAAGTATCGCATGCGCAATCATTGTGAAGCAAGTCAATGCTTAACGTGGGATTATAAATTGTTTGGCGGTGGCAGGGGTTTTGGCGCTGCTTGGTGTTGGTTACTGTTGTTGCACCACCCCTCACAAACATACACTCGCACAAGCATGTCGTGACCCAAAACAATGCGCAACGGGCGACAACTAATTTGCAAATTGACTTGTGAAAATATTTGCAACAAGCTGCAAGAGCTGCAAGCGACAAGCGAACAAACTGCAAACTGTGAACACTTTTTGACATTAGCTGTACGTAAATTGACAAAGCGCCATTTGTTGTTATTGTTTTTGAAGGCACTGTAAACTCGCTGCGAGTGTGCGTGTGTGTGTGTGTGTTTGGTGGGTGTCAACACTGTTTGCGCCCAGTGTTTATGTTGTATCTGTGTGTGTCTGCGTGTGTGTGTGGGTGTTTGTGGAAAATGGCGCTTGTTGTCGTTGAGTTGAAGTGACAAAAAACAAAAAACCAAAAAACAAAAATGAAAAATGAAAATATATATATAGAAAAAAGAAAATCGTCATTCAATTTCAACCAATTACATCTCGTGGCAAAGTCAGCAGCCCATAAAACAGAACTCAACTGTTTTTCAACTGAACTGAACTGAAATATAATCTCTCGTCGCGTTTTTTTTTTTATGCAATAATAAATGTTTCAGCAGCGTATGAGCTTTGCTACTAAACTGCGCTAAATTGCTCTACATAGAGTTGTGAGCGTTTGCCTCACCTATAAATTTTTGCAAATCCAAAGCAGTTCTTTTTGCAACTGTTTTTGAAAGGTAATACAATACTTTTAGCTGAAACAATCGGCATCATAGTGTTGCTAATCGAAGCGCTTAATATATTTAACATTATCATACTTTCCACAGTCTAGCAGTTGACATACTTACATTGTCATATGCCCGTTCTTCCACACAGTCTCCAGGGAGCTTCTATGCAACTGGAGTTCTTCTATAAAACTCGAACTTTATGATCAAGCAAATATCCTTCAACTGTAAGATTGTGTTCAAAAAGTGGGATCCAAAAAGTCTTTTGGCAATCGGTCGGGTGATCCTGGTGGTCAATCAAATTCGACATTTTTCGAGATAACTCGCCGTTCAGAATGGCATGTTGCGCCATTTCAATACAGTCAAAACATTTTCACGAACAAAACACATCTTAAAAATCAGCTACCACTTATCATTTCTGCCTTATCCTTTTCAAAGGAATAAGAACCAGTGATTTGTTTTTGGTTGGCATAGAATCGACAATTTCGATTGCATACACTGTAATTTTTTGTATGAAATGCGTTTAGTTTTCACAATTGACAAGTTATTTTGAATGAAAAGCTGAACATTTCACCGCGTTCGTCTATTGTATCCCTTATTATGACATGAGTCGATATATGATGTCTTTGAAAAGTAATACAATTGCCCGTTGCTTTCACTTTAAATGGCCTATCGTTTAAACATTGTAATCACTCGACATAAGTAAATAAAGTGTTGAGTGCACACTCTTTCTTTATAGCTTTGAACCAATTTTAATAATAATTTTGAATCTAAGACTCTGACTTTGAACTGTGCAAATACGCAATATGAGTTACATATAACTTGTTCATATTAAATTCTTCTACCAAAATATTGTTATCAACCTTTCGGATTCGATAGTTAGCTTACAACTATTTTACTTTGAAAGCACATAGAAGAATGCATCTTCGGCAAAGTTATGAAAAAAATATTTTAGCAGTTATGAGGGAACACATGAATATTGATTTCTTAATATTTATTACTTATAAAGGGTGTTTTTTCGAGGAATAGAACGTGAAATTAGCATTCCTGTTTAAGACCGATTTAACAGCTGTCAGGTGATTTGTTCTCGGTTTGGTTTGAAAATTCATAATGACCCACGCCTGAACCCCGCTTGCAAATAGTGCAATTTTATTACGAAAATAATGATTCTGTGCAGAAAACGTATCGCGCACTACGTTCATCTTATCGTCGACAAAATCGACAACTCACATCCCAGAGACGCCGTACTAAGCTGTTGCTGCTGTAGAGCGTAGCATTGAGGAAAACCTGAATAAGTCCATCTGCCATTAAGCACAGGAATTGGGATCTGTGTTCATCCACTTTATGTTGCGGAAAGATCTTGGTTTGCGTGCTTACATAATCCAATTGCAGCCAAACGATCATCAAGCAAAGCATAGGTTTGTCTAATGGGCCCAAAACGAAATTGCCGTTGTTCCCGATTTTCATAAGTGAATTTTGTTTAGCGATGAAGTGCACTTCTGGTAGAATGGCTACGTCAAAAAACAAAACTGCCGCATTTGCAGTGAAGCTAATCCTCAAGTGTATATCGAAACTACGTTATATCCAGAAAATCTGACTGTTTTGTGAGCTTTATGGGCTGGTTGAATCAATAGTCCGTACTTCTTCAAAAATAGGTATGCAGCCACGATTACGCAAGTTTTCATTCCTGAATTGAACAACCATGTTGTTCAGAAGCTGTGGTTCCAAGAACCACAACTAAAATTTTTACTATTAATTTAGTTTTAAAATAATATAGTCAGGATAGTAAGTCTTGTATCAAACGTGCTTTGACCTCATGTGCTCTCTTTATTAAATTATTTATAATGAAATGGAATGTATAAGCTGCCTACACTGTAGACATTTGCAAGAATACTTTATCCTTAAGATTATATTGTGTTTTTCTAATATAATGTTATTGCTTTTAAATAATCTACTTGTAATGTATCTTCCATAAATGCAAATACTTTAAGGACACAAATGCATCACACACATATGTATATGTAATATAACTTAAAACCTTACAAGCAAACTTGTATCAAATTTTAACAGACAACTAGCTGCATTCTATGGCAATTAATACTTTAATTATTCGCCTGAATATTTAAAATAATGTTACAAATTTGAACAGTCGCTAATTTAACGACTCATTAAAATTGAGACAAGCCTTCCAACACAAACTAATTGAAATTCCACCCGATAGGTGCAATATTGCCCCTTTTGAAAAATTAAGTGTTTTGACACTTGGGCATGAAAATGCTTTATTTAAGTTTCAATTTACATTGGGGCATTGGTCTCGCGACCCGGTCACCAGTCCCATGTACTTATATTTGAAACTTCAAGTTTTATATTGTAATTATCGTGTTGCATTCGATTTAATTTATTGATATTTAAAATTTATAGAGGTTTAATACAAATTTTTCTTAGTATTGTGTTCTGTTTTTTTTTTTAATATTATTTAAAAGAAAAATATTTTCTGCTTTTTGCATATTGAAATTAAGAACTATAATATTGCGTATACGCAATACTGTACGCAATACTGTACTGTAATTTTATTTTTTAAATATTATAAAATCTTTTGAATGATTTTAAGCTTTTTGTGCGAGTTCTTTATTTGTATACTGTAGGTTGAAATTTGTAGGTTTTGTCTATAAATAAAACATTGACTTTTTAGTTGAATATACAAACGTTTTTATTGAAAGTATTGGCCATTTGATTCTACAGATTTAGGCCAGCTTTTGGGCAAATTATAAATGCCATCCCATTAAGACATTTTCTTTTGAGGCAAAGAATCTGAAAAGCCATTTTTTCGACTTCCTCAAAGTTGGCGAAAAGCTGCTCTGCAAGTGAGTGTGCGTTCAGCAATTTAGCTATATGAGCTGGTGCTTTGTCATGTTGCAGTACAACTTTGCCATATCTTTGGGCAACTTCTTTTTCTTTTTCTGTCAACGTATAATTAAAGTTGATGATTTATTATCGATCCTTAATAACCGATTTTAGTAACTCTGACCACAATATACCAGACTGGTACCACCAAACACATAGCATTGTCTAACGGCCAAAGCGATTTGGCTTTGCAGTCGATAGCCCAGCCCCAGCAGGCGAAAGCCATGATTTTTTTCGTTACTGATTCTCGAAATACTAAATATATATATCAATTTTGCGTCACCCGTGAGAACTTGTTGTAGGAAAGATTTTCTCTCAAACCGAAACAGTTTTTCGACTTTACATTTGCCTCTCATTTTGTTGGTGCGGCACCCATAATTCCCATACTTCTGGATCTTACCCATCACGTTGGGGAACTTTGACGCGGATCATATTGAGTGTTTGCGCCAATTGTTGTTGCGTGTTGTTTGCATCTTCATCCAATAGTGTTTTGCAATTCCTACTCCTTGAATTTTTTCGCTGCACCAGGATGTTCATGGCTCGCCAAATCAAAATCTTGAATATTGAATTGACGAAATCATGTCTCACACCTTCTTATCAATGGAGCATGTTCTCTAAATGTTTCTACTAGCTACCGATAAGCTTTAGCTGCTTTTTTCGCTGGTAAAATAATAAAAGCAATGATTTCCGCAAATGCAATTTTCTTAAAACAAAATGCGACAAGTTTCTGTGGTAAACAACAACGACGTTACTATTTTTAACAAAATGTGCCGTTTGTACTTTTAAAGATTATGGTCAACACTATCACAAGACACGTAAATCAACTCAAAGAAGTGTATACATATTGCTAGCGACATCTATCATTCAAATCGGTAAATTGCAACTTCCTACTGAGTTTCTAAAATATTTTTATTTATTATCAACTTCGAAGTACAACTAAGTCCAGTTGACTCTATAATTAAACCATTTTAAGATAAAGAGAGACTAACTAAACGCATTCGTATCCCTAGTCTGTTGGCTGGGGTTGAATGTTCATTATAAACGCATATTATATTACGCATACGTCGTGTTGGCCCAATTTTTATTGATATATTACTCTATAGCCTTTCTTATTTAAACAAAATTGCCACAAATTCGTTTTTCCAAAAATTATTAGCTTTGAGTATTTTCCTACTCTTAGATAGAACCTCATATTGCTCAACGTATTTTTACATCTCTCTATTGTATCTTTAAAAAGTTGCAACATTATTTTAAAAATAAAAATTACTACATCGTGTAGAGATATTTTTCATTAAGTCAACAATGTCACGTTTACACAATGCATAAGTATACTATTGACAAGTTTGCTCATTTTAAGTTTTCAAATGTTTGTATTATGTTTTTTTTTTCCTTAATATGTGTTAAGAGGATTAGAAGGAATTTGCAGGAAACATACTAGAACATAGCATAAGTCGCATAAAAGACAGTCGTGTACATAGCTTGTGGTCAAGAGCAGTCGTTCGCTTTAAGTTTGATGATAATTTTTGTTTTAAAATTTTGCTTACCTTAAGATTTAAGTTATTACATATGTTCCAGTAACTAATCATGAATACGATTTATATATTTTGTTTAAAATTAAATCGATGGAGTTACTCATTTTGACCTTTTTAATTTTTTTTTAATTCTTCTACAAAATTTGCTATTTGGAAATGATTTAAATGGCTGCAAGTTGCAACAAGATGTATTTATTGAGATCGAACGAGTCATTTCGAAAAAATAGCGAGAGCGAGAGCACTCAATTTAACATCATCCGACTTTACTCCTTAAAGGAGTATGGATAATTTATTTATTATGTCTTCTTTTGGGTCTCTGTAGCCTGGTGGTAGCGCACTCGTCTTTAAATCGAAAGGTCGGTGGTTGGATTCCACTCTGCAGCACTTGGTGGAAGTGCCTAACATTCGCATAGCTTGCATATAAAAAGACACTATTTACCTAGGAAAATCTCTTTAAAATACAGACACCGCCAGATTCGGCTGTAAACTGTAGCTGCCTACTCTCTACGAATAGCTTTTTATATAGATATATGGATTCCACGCTCCGCCTTTGGACCGATTAAATTTATATCTCTTCTTAATTTATTTTTTTCAGAAACAAGTGCTTTCACTTTAAATGGCCCACCCTGTATATCCACTATATTTTTTATTTCTGTATCAGCTTTTTCGTTTAAAAATTTTTTTTTATATTACGTATACGTATGAGTAGAGTTGATCTTTAATTTCTTTTTGAAAAAGTTAATCAGCAGAGTAGACATTTTGGTTTATCATCTACATCAAAAAACACAAATTATTGAATATCAGTAAAAAACGATCCTATTGAAGGAGTATCTAAGTTTAAATAAAAAGAAGAGTGGACATTAGATCAATAAATTACAGATGGCTCTTTCTTCGAATTCAAAAGAGTTATATGCAATAGCAACATCAGCATCAACTTACGCATCCACTATGTTAAGTGCTATGTATGATCCATTCTACTCTGCAGACTGAAATCTTGGATTTTAAGAATTCTAACAGTGAATAGCATGGAAGCTTTAAAAAGTGTTGCTACAGACGTATTCTAAGGGTTCTTTCGACTGACGAAGATGAAGAAATGAAGATGTTATAAAAAGCGTGGATAAAACTTCGGTAAAACGGGAAAATCTATGTGTTTTGGCCCGAAATAAGAATTATTATTGAAGGCAAAAGTCTCATGCAAAGATAACAAATGTCTTGGCTGAGGAATATCTGACTTTGAACTGGGATCAAAACGATTGGAGCCTTATTACAAATAGCTGAAGACAGAGAAAGCTTCAAAAACATTAGTTCATGATAAGACTGAAGGCATACTTTTTTTTATGTTTTGTTTTTATATCAGAAGAAAACAGAAATATTTAGAAACTCAATTTTAAATAAAGTGGATTTTTGCAGCGTATACGTAATGCATTCGCACAAAATTTGTTGCAAGAGATTCAATTATCTCTCGCTGCACTTAGTAAAATAATTCAAATTGCTCAACAATCATCATCATCATCATTCAGCTCTACAACCCGGGTTGGGTTTTGACTTTCTCAACAATACTTCTCCATTCATTTCGGTTGTAAGCCAGTAGGCGCCAGTCAGGATACTCCCATCTTCAACGTCAATTTTGTCAATTAGGTGCTTTCTTGGTCGACCGCTGTTTCTTGTGGAGAGCGGTGTGTGTGCCAGCACAAGTTTTTGCGCGCTGTTCTGCTCCAACCGTAGGACATGAACTATCCATCTTAGCCTTTGCGATTTAGTGAATTTGGCTACATCTTGTTGGTTTAAGCTCAACACTTTGCCATTGTTCCTGGGATACTTGGTCAACTCAATCATTTATCTTTGTCTCAAACTTTATTCGCAGTACTCTTCTTTCAAAGATTCTTAGGGATTCTTCGTCTGCTGCCGTCATGGTCCAAACTTCTGCTGCATATGAGTCTATTGGCCTTATGATGGAATTATCAATTCGTAGCTTGCATGCCCTCGATAGCAACCAAGTATTTAAAGTAATAATTAAATAAGATCTACTAAATTGCGCTTACTAGCTTGTGGAATATTTAATATACTTAATATACCCTTTCAACTAGACAGCTACTTCAGCTGCTTGTTCAACTTATTTAACTTCTTTAATAAACTGCAGAAAATATTAATACAAAAAAATGCTCTACTTTCGCTGCTTTTTTGACATCTTACATTTTTTTTATTGCTGCATTTTAATTAAATCTCTCAGTTGAATGATTAATTAATAAATTGTTGTAATAAATGCTGTATATATACTCTCGCTCTCTCTTGCACTCTCCCACTCTCTTCCGCTGTGAGTTGCTCAGCTTTGGCTATAAGTTAAGAGCCAAATGATTAAGTTCTCATTAAGTAATTAAGTAGCTTATACTTTAAGCTACTCTTAGATAAACGCTAGCTTAACTTGCTAACAAACAACTAAATAAATAAATAGTTCTCGTAGAGTCCTTAAGTCCTGGCGTTTGTTTTCTTTTTAAATATATTTTTGCAGCAAAATAAACATTTCTAGCACAACTTGTAAATGTTTAATATCTAAAACGAATTTTGTTATGTTTTTCTTTGCGAACAAAAAAAAATAATATACATATACCCTGAACTTTAACCTTTCACGTTTGCGTTGCGACCTTTGTGCTATATGGCGTGTTATTGGTTTAGTTTTTGCCTTTTAGCCTCGGCCATATTGTTAATTAATTTGGCAATTTTTAGATGAACCACCCCGCACGCTGAAGTGCACAGCAGACAAAATGTTAAAAGTCAAATGCTTTTCGTACTAATAATAGAGTAGAAATTTGTAGCTCTTTGCCTGCCATAGATTAGATTAAAATTGTGCAAACGAAAGTGTATCTATAAGCTAGCTATGGACGTCAGTTAATTGTTTACTGTTTTTGAAGTACTGCCAGGATGTAAGATGCATGTACTACGTTTCTACTGAATAAACTAGTTAGAAATATGTTGCTCTTTGTTTGTTTAGTTTAGCTTAAAAATAGGCTGAAGAAAGTGTATTTAAAATATGGCTATTGTTTACGAGGGTTGCCTTTTATATATCGGGAATTGGCAATCCTAGTGTTGCAATCTATCGTCAGTTTTGGCACATTTAAGCCTTTTTTTGAGAATGTTTTTACATAACAAACTTTTATCTAGATTAATCTCGCTCAAAAAATTAACATATTCGTGCGAATATTTTTTTGCAATTTTTGAATGAACTTTATTCATTTTTTGGCGCTGAAGCTGCATCAAGGACCTGTGTTTATCGAAGCTATGTTAAATTCAACCGAGATTGTAGTACACTCCAAGACTAATTTCGTGGAGGTCGTTCAAAATTAGCTGCTGTTTGACTGACCATTGATGCTGTGCGCAAACTAATATTGTAAGATGTTCAAGTGATATTGGGACAACCTTAGACATTAGTGAGACCAGCATACATTCAATATTGCTAGAACATGTATTTGACTGTTCAAAAAATTTGTTCGCGTTGCATTCCACACAATTTTTCAATCTTTCAAAAAAAAAGGCTCGTGTCGATTGTTAAAAAAAATGCCCCAAAAAAGCGAATGCTTCGAAACACGTCGATGACATCGTGTCAGTTGATGAATCATGGATTTTACGCGTATGAGCCCAAAAGTTAACAGCAGTCCACTGTATGGCTGTTTCAAGAAGAGCCAAGTCCAACAAAAGTTGTTCGCGCACAAAGCACTTCCAAGCAAAAGCAGGCCTGTTTTTTCGAAAAAATTGGACATGTCGCAACCACTAGAACAACGCAGAACAATCAGTTCTGAGTGTTACCCCAACCATTTTTGTGCCAGTTGTCTTCCAAGAAATCAGGAAAACCAACCGCCTAAGACGGATGACTTTTTACCACGACAATGCGAGCTCTCACACTACGGCTCAATCAACTGCCTTTTTGTGCACTCAAAACATCGATTTGTTGAATCATCCACCATATAGACCAGACTAAGCACCAAATGACTTAATTTTATTCCTGTACGCAAAAAAAAATAAAATGAGAGAACAACGTTTTTCAACACCCGAAAAAGCGTTTGATGCGATCAGAATGCATGTTTTGAAGATACCTCAATGGGAGTCGCAACAATGTTTTGACAATTGGTTCGAACGCATGCAAAAGTATTTAGATCTTAATGGAAAATATTTAAAAACAATTAAGCGACTTTCAATTATTAATATTTATTTTAGTTATCTTTTCCCTAAATATAAAATGCCACCCTCGTACAATTTTTGAGCAACTGACAGCATGTAAGATTCTACTGCAACAAACTTTTCTTTTAAAATTTTACTTTCTTTTCTTTTAAAATTTTGTATTTTTTTTTTTTCATTTTACTTATATTTTTTATTTCTATTTTTCGTTAATTTTACTCACAAAATGCAAATATGATTTTTTTTCAACGCACTTTCTTGCGCACAATTTTTTAGATTTCCTTTATGACAAACAGCCCAAACAACAATTCAATCAACTTTTACGATTGCGAAAAAAAAGTACGCCAAAAATTGTTTTAAAGGAAATCGAAACTTTGGCATTTTTTTTTTTTTGCTTTCTGCAAGCCCATGAAATTTTACGATTATACAAATACTTTGTAGGAAATGAAATCTGCATTTTTTTTCGCTTTTGCTTTTATTTTGCAGGCAACGATAAAAGGCACAAAAAAAAAAACACCACAACAACAATGAAATTGTAGAATTCAGGATGTCAGGATATTGATATAAACAAATATACGTGATCGAAGTAAATAAGTTCAGCTCTGCTTAGAACTGCTCGGATTTCAGCAAAAACTCGACGCTAAATCAAACATTTTAGTTGACAATACTAATACACACACGCGCACACACACACATTCGCACACACTCACACACATATGTGCATATAGATTTATAATAAAAGCAGTCAACTAATCGAATCACATCGACGCGAATTCCATCAGCAGTAACAGCAACAACAACAACGCGGTCTGCGCTCGTCCTTGCCGCTGCCTTGACAAAGTCGCAACAGCAGCAACAGCAGCAACAACAACATCAACACCTCACCAAAAGCCAATCCCACAGCATGTCTCCTCCCAAAACCTAAATCGTCATCCGCATCCAAATCCAAATCCACAAGCATTGAACATAGGCATGTCCTCGACTATGTCGTCGCTTTACTCTAATTTGGACCCGCTCATACGCTTGCTCGCTTGCTCATCATGCGAAAAATCTTCGATTGATTTGGAGTTATGTGCGTCAAACCCCCCCACCAACACCATCACCGCCCCTCTTGCTCATATACCATACCATTACAACCAACTAGCAGTCTGACTCCTCTATATTCCCTAGCACATACGATTCCCTCAGCCTTAGTCTGCACCACCAAATCACAGTCAACAGTGTCAATCCCCTCCCCATCCCGACGAACTCAGCGCTAGACGCGCCACCCATGATTGTTGCTGATTTGTTGGCATTTTGCGCTTCATATGAAGCTACTACTCAAATATATATTATATGTATAACTTCATCGAGTCCTTGTTGTTGCTGTTGGACTTGTTGGAACTGTGCGACAAGCGATAAAGCATTGCAAGTGCAAGTCGACTAACTAATGCACTATAAATTGTCTGCTACAGTTATTAATTTGAAAAGGATTGCACCTAATTGAAAATACTTTGAAGATTCCTGGACCACGGTAGCGTAGTCGCCGTTGCTTCGACTCCACTCCGCAGCACTGACGCAGTTGCCTAGCACTGGCATAGCTAGCAAATACATCGACGCTATTTACCTAACTAAATCTCTTTAAAATCTTTTTAAAGACAACGCCGGATTCCTTCCGCCTTAAACTGTAGGTCCTTGTACACTATTACTACAGATATCTTCATGTTCCGGCTTTGGGGCATAAATTTCTACTAAAAGCAAAGAAAGCGGATTAAATTAATTTTTTTTTAAGTGGTCTTCTTGACTACATCGCAGTTTTGACAGCAAAGCAGAACTTGTGAATCCTTTTAACTTTTTCCCCAACTAGCTGCTTTTCAAACTTGCTGTGCAGCAGCTAACTAGAAAGTCAGAAATTATCCTTCAAGTTAGTATTGTGAGATATCTAGAGATATACTGCGAAATTTGGAATATTTGAGCAAAAATAGAAATTTCTAATATATTACACTCACTTTAAAATTTAAAAGTCATGGGAAGAAGTGCCATAAAAATACCCTATCGACGATGATTTCAGTTAATCGAAATCATAAAAAATCACCCTATATATGCACTTATAACAATATATTGCTTGGAATAATGTCTCTATTTAAATTTCTCATTCTATATGACTCTATATCAAGAAATATGAAAATCAAATCACCTAAGTTCCTACAATAAAATTAAGATTCCTTGAAATAAATCTAATAACAAAATTTAAATACATAATATATTATGAATAAGAATAAATTGTTAGGGTATCTAATAATCTAGAGGATTGTTTTTGAAAAATCGAAATTTCATTGTTGTAAGGCTTTGCAATATACTTCGGTAGATACGTTCCTGAGAAAACAGCGTAAATCGCTTCCGACGATAAAAAAGATTTTTAAAATTTTTACTGGACACAATATATAGCTTTTTATTGTTAATGCGATATACAAATATCGTTTAAGTCATAACAAAAAATATACATACAGATGACGAAATTTGGTATAAATACCCAAATTTACAACTCATTCCTAAATTAATTGCTATCAGTTTCAACGCATAGTCTTGTTTACGGAATTCTATAATATCTGACTCATCATTGTATAGAATAATTTGATTATATTCTGCTTCTACAATTGTTTCATTTTTGTCATAGTTTGAGTAGATCTTTCCTTGGGAAAATATTCTGAAATAGGCTGCTGTTGCTTATTAGTATTAGTTATATCTTGGTAGACTTTTTCATTTTGTTGTAATAGATTATTAAGATCTCGTTGAAATTAAATACCACGATCTAATATAATATCACCCTTTTGAAAATGGTTTGACAGTTTTCTTTCTAGTACAAGTCCCTCTTGTACATTTTTGGGGATTATTGTTTTCGTTGTTAGATTCAACGTTATATTCTAAACTTTTTTCACAATTTTTAACCATTTTATAAAATTCTTTGGCATTTAAGTCTTTTTCTTGCATTAATTCATTAATATCTGCTTGATTTTTATCGTTAGGCATTCTCCACCAAGCTAGATAATCTACTAACACTAGTTTACCAATGATATGTTATAACTCTCATTAAATTTATCAGATCATTATTTCCAACAGGCTACAACGTAAATTCCGTTCCACGTTAACCGAGTTAAAGATTTATTTATTCTTAGAATATGTTGCAAATTTAGTACAAGTTTGTTTAAACTCACTATGGCCATCCGCAAATTCTGGTTGATTTTGTGTCTGGAAGTTTTAGATATATTTATTTTCTAATATTTCTGACAATTTTAAAACTTTTACAGCAAAAAGCTTTATTTGTTTTGAAAAATTTGAAACTAGCATTAAAAACTGTAACAGACAAATCAGGCTGTGTGTTTGGGCGCGTCACCTGTTATATTTATACCATTGAGGTTATGTTTAATATAATGAGATACTCTTGAAATGAAAATAACATAAAATAAATTAGGCTTTATGTTAAGCCGCTGAAGTGCATCTATCTTTACTAAAGCGGCATGTTCAACTTTCCCCACGAAATAAGTCTCTAACTAACTCTCTAACTAATTATCTAATTAACTATCGAACTTAGTCTCTGACTAACTCTCTAACGAACTCACTATCTTACTTCCTAACTAACTCTCAATTATTAATACACTTACTTACTCACTCTCTTCGTTCAAATCGCAAAATTTCAAGTTAAATCCCACGATCAAGTTGTCGTGTCTTATCTATATACGAGAATATATCTCTCTGACTTCTGCAAATTAAAAAAATACCCTTTATTTAAGCAACTTAAAACAGAGTTGTCTAGCAGTCGCATAGAAATATCGAAATTGTTGTGATTTTATTTAGCTTAAAAAACCGACGATTTGACAAGAATCATATGTCCAACTGAGCACCCCAGAAAAACAACCACACAAAGCGGAATAAGCCTAAGAATGCAGTTTCTGGCAGAACCACTTATTCTTGCCCTACTTATGCACTGATACAAACATACGTATCTGGAAACAATACGTCAACTTGTCGAAGCTAAAGTCGTGAGCTATGTAGAGTGTCGGAGTTCAAGCTCCTAACAATAGGCTTGATTTTGGGCTACTTCTTTAACTTGTTCTTGCCCATTTTTTCGGTCACCTTGCGTGGATAGCTATCGAGTGCATGACCTTATCCGTGCTTCTCGGATATACCGTCGTCAGAGCGCCTGACAGTATTGGCTTCGCGGCCAGCGTATAGTTCACTAAAGACGATTACGAATATGCCCTGTTTTTGCAATTTTCCACATCTTGGGGGAGGTCTATATACTGACCGGAAAAAAATATTAAATGCGCTATTTACCTAAGAAAATCTTTTAATTAAAGATACCATCGTACGTATACGGCTATAAACCGTAGCAGCCTATAATCTTCGCACAGCTTTTAATGGATATATATGCCTGCTTCGCCTTTGAATGTGATGACCATAGTTTTCCGAGCTGCAGAGAGAGTGTCGCAGCGCACATGTGTTAACTTTCTTAAATGCATTTGTTTTATTGTCGCTCTCGCGCTCATTTGCGCTCTCACTGACTGCACTGCTGCGACACATTTTAAGTTTCTGACGCAGTATAGTCTATAATAGTCTACATTGGCTACTTAGTGTACACTCTCCTTTAAGACTGTAAAATAAGATTCTGCTCTACAACTCCGTCTTAAAACCAATCTGAACTTATGGTGCACAACTATGGGGGAACGCCCGTAACAGCAGTGTAGAGCCCAATCGAAGATTCTGAGTACCAACACCGGCGCACCATGATGCGTTCGTAATGAAAACATCCTGAGGGATTTATTCACATTTTCGGCACATTGCCCATGCGAATATACTTGCGAAGAGACTTAAGACGGCTAGCCGAAATCGACTGCAACGATCTCATAAGCTCATGGCAGTTCCAAATGTGATTGTTGGCTAAGATTTGTAAACCTATTATCAGTCTCATAATGACAAAATCCAATAAATAAATACAGCAACATATAAACAAAATTAGCTTAACTAACGCTCTCACGCTCATTTGCGCTCTTACTGACTGCGCTGCTTAATCGCATGCAAATTGGTTTGCATGAGTTTTTGTTCAACACGCAGCTAAATCCGTGGCTATCTTTAAACTAAATATTACCCAATCCAGCTGCATCCAACTTTATCTTTAAAGCACTAAAACCCAAGCAGCCTGAGGACTCTGACGTTGCAACCCTGGTGCAAATAGTTGCTCATTTTTCTATAATCTACGCTCATTACCAATTTATAGTGTATAGTAAAAAAAAAAAAGAAAAAATATAAGAAAATGAAATTGTAAATTGATGTTCGATTTGTGCGACAACGTTTCTGACAGCAGCAGCCCCAACTTCTGCACTAACTCCCGCCCAGTTCCATCAACAACAAATAGCAACCAAGCCCTGGCAGCCGCTGCATGCATACAACAACCCGCCTCACTCTCGCTCATGCCAAAGCCCAGCCAGTCAGTCGAGAATTTTTGCTTTTGATGTCTGTGTCGCTCAGCTCAGTAGAAAATTCTAAAAATTTTTGCTTTTTTTTCTACTCGTTTCTTATTTTTAAGCAAACATTTTATATGCTATATTTATATACACTGTAAGGCAAGGGATACCGAAGGGGTGTCTTGGCAGCATAATGACATAATTGACTAAAGCTGTTGATAAAGTCGAAGAGAGTTGACTGAACGTCGTCTCTACCAAGACGAGATTGCTACTATTGTATGCGTAGGATTAATGTGAGCCTAATAAACAAAACTATGTGGAATATTTTGGGGCCTGCAGTAGTGGGAGTCGGCATACCAGCAAGTAGTTATTGGGTGGGGGGGACACTTGGTTGAAGTAAAACAAAAAGCGCTCTAAGAACAAGTCTAAGTAGAGTATACAACATGTCGCGTAGTTACCTTAAACTGCAGACAACGTTCATTTTTTATAGAAACACGCTAAATTGTCACACCCAGCGCTTGCCGCCAGTGTGTGTGGGTGCAGTGCAGGCCAAGACGCTGGCATTTGGTGAGGTAACAAGCGGTTGGAACAGCTACTGGGACAACGCTATGTATTTGCTTACCTTTGATTTTGAACTTTTGGTGGGCGCGCAAGACATGTGACAGACAGAAGGCTGAGAGAGACTGACGCACTGATAGACCGACTGACTGACACTGCCTTGGGCTAGATTTCGAAGCGTTTTGTTGAGCTTTTTCACTGACATCGAAGCCGTCGCTCATGCTAGTACAACGTTTTGTATCAATCAAATAAAAAGCAGCTTACAGCATTGCCAGAGATCTGGACAAAGCTATGGGCCAAATACAAAATTGGCCAACACCAACAAACAAAGGCTGAGTGTAAGAAAAAAAAAAGGGCTATAAAGGCATTTGGTTTAGGGTTGGCAGCGGGTACTTTAGTGGGAGAGGGTACTACGGCTAGCATGAGTTTTTGGCAAGGGCAACAATATCCAACAACATCAACGCCAAAAGCTACGAAATGGCGTACTAAATGGGCGTTGTTATTATCCTCGTGCCTTTCACTGATTTTAGTTGAGCAAACTAAACAGCAGCAGCAGCAGCGGCAACAATAAGGGTGCTCGACATATACGGCGTATACGTAACTTAACTTTTATTTTTGCTCTTGCTTGTTGTTATATACATTTTTTTTTTGTTTGCGCCTTCATTTCATTGTTTTTGCTACACTGAGCGAAATAAGCGTTGCTTATTCAAATCGTAAGTGAGTGTTATTTCGTACATATTTTAGCTCAACGTATTGTAGCTCTTTGAAAATATGCGATGGGCTGTTTCGACAAATTGTTTTGCAAAAATTCGCTCAATTAACTGCTGTTTGTTTGAGCTGCTGAAACGAAATGGAATTGGAACAGTGGTACAGTTGACACTCGATAAAACTTAGCGTAAATGCTTTTAAAATCAGCAGCTTAGGGAGTATTTTAAGTAACAAAATTAGCTGCGGTTTAAAAATGCATTTAGTTTGTTTAAAATAAAAATGTTTGCTTTTCCTTAATTTATTTCATTTGGAAATGGCATCTGGAGAGTTAAGCCTCAAAATCTGCAAAAAAATGAATTTAATAAGCTTCAAAGTACTCTGCTGTCAGTTAGAAAAACTATTGCAAAAATTATATCTTCTAAACCAAGCTAGATATTCATCCGTCCCCACAAAAAAAAAGGAAGGCTGGTGGTATTCGATTGTGTAATCTCGATGGCCAGTTAAAATCATAATTTTTCCGATATAACTTGTCCCGCCGCATTATACACATTTTCACATATAAAAGACATCAGAAAATCTGTTCACCATTGCCGATTATCTTTGCTCAATGATTGTCTTCGAAAAAATAGGGACCGATAACCGCGCAAACATCAGACCAAACGCACATTTTTTCACAGTTTGGTATAGAGATTGTTCTTCACTTAATTGAGTTTTTTCAGTAGCTTTTCAACGACAAGACTGTTGAAAGTTTGAAGCTTTTTAGAATTTAGAGTCCCCTAATTGTTTTCATAAAAAAAATGTTTTGAGCTAGAAAATACTAAATACCATAGGGAAGCTTAAACACACACTAGATTTACTTTTCCAGCCAAAAAGTTGACCTACACTGCTTTGTTCGCACTGCTGCGTACTGCTTACTCAAGCAGTCAACTAACAACCAAGCAGCGCTCTATGGATTTTTCTTCAAGTGTATCTTAGTTTGCTTTTGTTGTTTTTTTAGGGCCCAAACGCGGTTGCTGGGCGTTGATATATACATGTTAATACATATATATACATATTTATATATATATACATTTTTATATATATGTATATTATATGAAGAGAAGACGTTGGCAGTGCTACGTTCTTGGCGCAAAGTTTGTTCTCTTCGTTGTTGTGTTTTATTTGTTTTTTTTTCTTTTGCGTTGGTTATTTTTATTATTTTTGCTGTTATTGTTGTTCTTGTTCGTGTTCATCTTGTTCCTGTTGTTGTCCTTGCTGCTGCTGTTGTTGTTATTTTTTTGGCACTGCGTTATTTGTGCGCCGTCTCGTTTTGCTTTCTCATGACCAAATCGAGTTGTTGCCCCTTTGTTGCTGCTGCTATTTGGCTACTTTTGTTGCTGTTGTTGCTGCTGTTGTTGTAGTTTACTGGAACAATGGGCTACTGACTGTTGACTGCCTGCCGCCTGCATGATGTGCGGCGCATCACTCTTGCCACCATTGCCATCGCCATCGCCAGCGCCGCTGCCATTGCCTTCACATCACGATTTCGGCATTTTGCTGCTTTGTGCTAATAAAACGCCCAGTGCGAGACCCGAGAGCCGACCCAAAGCCCGGTAATGGGCTATTTAACTGATTTGCTCAATTGAATTTTGTGCCATTTGCTGATGACGCAGGCGGGCAACAACAGCTAGCTGCTACATGTGTTAAGAACTGCGGCACAACAACAACAGCGACGATGATGACGAAAACAAAAAAAAACCAACAGCCCAACATACAGCAAGACCGACCCTGACCCTGACACCCACTCACGCTGCCGTACCAACGCGACCCAAAACATTTTCATGTCATAGGTTATCATTATCAGCAACAACTAAGGTCATTGCAACTGCGCGTTGATTTTCATTTGCTATTTTCCATTTTCCAACTCAAACAAACAAAATTCAACAGCCCCATCAAGCCTAATTAGTTTTGAAAAATTTAAGCAAATATTACGCATACGCAGCGTAAATCACTATGGAAAGTGGACTAAGCGAGCATAGCCTAGCTGGCTGGCTAGTAACTGGAAATACACTTACTTACTTTCGGAAAATTGAGCTAATAAGTTATAATGCTGCTAAAAATTAAGTGGCATTAGTAAATTACTAAGTATGCCACAGTGCGTATGAGTAATATTGTGTAGTTGCATATTTGTGGGCCAATAATATGTTGTGACAAGTAAAATATTATTTTACAAAATTTAAAAGGAAGAAAATTGAAACCAAATAATATCATAAAGTAATGTATTTTAATAAACCAAAATTTAACTGCCTCATCAAGCCTAATTAGTTTTGCAAATTTAATAATAATGCGTAATATAACGTATAACAAACATTGCTTAGACAGGCTAGGAACTCAAAATATATATACTTTTTTTAATTATTTAAACTGAAAATTTAAGCAATAAGCAGCATATAATTACTATATATGCCACAGTGCGAATGAGTAATATAGAGTTGTAGGATATATGTGGGCTAAAAATAATAAAAAAAAAAATATAATTGTACTTATAGTTTTTAAATTAAAAATAAAAAGAAAAAAGAATGGAAAATTAAACAATAAAAAATTTCATTTTGAGCACATAAATAAATATTACGTATACGCAGCGTAAATTGCTATGGAAAATGAGCAAAACGACTTGGTAACTAGAAATGCTTTTGGTAAACTATTTTACTTCTTGACAATTTTATTATTCAGTTATAAAGCTGACATTAATAATAATTATTTGTATTATATTAAATTAAAATAAATAATTAATACTAGACGCCTCAATCACAAAAAAAAAACACAAATAAAAAGAAAAATAAAGTAACTTGGGCAAATATCACGCATACGCCATATAAGCCACTAAGGAAAGTGTGCTAAGCGTGCACAGCTTCAGCTGACTCTTTACTAGAAATTAACTTTTTATTTAAATTATTTACTTGCTGAAAATACAATTCATAAAAAGTACACAAGTTAATTATTAATTGTGCCACTGTGCGTATGCGTAATATTGTGATGAAACATATTTGTGGGCCACTGACATTTTGTGGCAAATAAATTTTTATAAAATGAAATATTAAATAAATTGAAAATTTAATTATGATAAAAAATATAAAATTAAACATGAAATTTCATATTAAGTGCAACAATAAAAATATATGCATTTTAAGAAATTAAGCAAATATTACGCATACGCAGCGTAAATTGCTATGGAAAGAGCGCTTAAAAAGCTGCGGCAGGAAGCTAGTTAGAATAACATTTGCTTAATTATATTTACTTTTTGAGAATGGAATCGGCAGACCCAAGGCAACCTGGAGAAGATCCATCCTCCAGTCGAACACAACATGTGACACAGCTAAGCGCACTGCCCAAAACAGTTTGGAAGGCTCTAGTAGAGGCGCTAAGTACCCAAGCGAAATAACAAGGAAAAAAAAAGAATGTAAGTTAAAAGCTGTTGAAAAATAAGTGACAGTATTCAATTACTATGTATGCCTCTGGCACCCTCACATCTATCTACCTAACTATCTATGTCGGCCATTGTGCGTATGAGTAATATTGTGACGCTGCATGATTGTTGGTCGTCTGGTCATCGATAGTTGAATAGAAGTTTTCCATTGCATCAAAGTTTCGACTCTTCTTAAGTACGTCTGCTGCTATTTTAAAGAAATGTAGCTGCCAGTTTTAGGGCTTAAGTCAAAGCAATAGAAACAGAACCGTCATTTTATTCTTGAGTGACCCAACACGATTGAGGTAGTTGTGCTTCAAGATCCATAATCAAAAACCTTTTTATAGATTAACATTTAATTTGCTAACTTTCTCAAAAAAAAGAGTTAAAGCTGTATCTACTTGATTAAACAGCAAACACCTTAGCGTCTTATCACACGGCTTTTAAATTACGCATACGCAGCGTAGTTTTCTAGCAGAAACAACTGTAACGACTAACTAAATTGTAACAAACTTTTTACATTTTTTATTAACAGATTTTCAAAATACGCCAGTTAAAAATCTGATAGCAGACCAACAACTCTTTAAGATTCATAAGCATATAAACTAATGCTTATTGCAGAAATATGCTAAACGCAATAGCCAATTTATGAATTATTCAACAAAATATAAAAAATAACAAAGATTATGACTTCGACAAGATATTAAGGTAACAAAGCAGCGCAACATATTTTTTGTGTAGGATCGTCAATACGTTTATGTTTTGTGTAACCTAATAGTATATATATTTACATATATATTCATATATATATTATCACAAGTTAGCAGTGGTAGCTCTGGTTGAAGCACTTAACGCATATTTTTCTCATATTACGCATACGCAACGTAAGCACACAGTTTTGAGACAACAAATTCTGTGAAGCTCTTATAAAATAAAAAACAAGAAAAACAAAAATAAAGCATACCCAACTCAACTTATAAACAACAACATAATATTTATTGGAGCTTACTAGCAGCCATCTTTGCAATTTGTAAGCCTATTAAAGTTATTTTAAGACTACAAGATCGAAAAACCTTTGAATGGCCCACCAAGCTTACCCAAACAGGAGTTATTTTTGTGTTTAGGTATATTACTTTGCATCCTCCGTTTTCTTTTTAATTTTAGGCTTTATATGCTATGCAAAATCCTGGAATGGTTTACTACTCAACTTTTTTTGTGGGTTTCGTAATCAATGAAAACTGCACATATTTCAAGGTGGCCCACGTCTTAAATCAATTTTTGATTTCTTTATATGATGGCAAGTGCTTGTTCGTTACTTTCAGTGCTATAGATCGCGGCAGTTAGATGCAAGATGTGCCACCATCTGGAGCTTATGGCGTGTGGGGTAAGATTTCCCATTAGCAGCGTTTCCAAGTTTTTTTTTTGAATTTTGAGCTCGAATAAGTGCTTGAATTGTAGTTGTTTTTCTTTAAGTCTTCATCAGACGAACATCAACTGCGTTCGATATCAATTCACTCTGATGGTTTTACTTGGTTCTAGCAGCTCATCATATATCGCACATTGGACTTTAATCCCAACAAATGTAGAGCATGACTTTGATGGCATGCATATTGCGTTTCGCTATGCACGTGGAAACATCTGCTAACTCTCCCCAAAATTTTCGATGCTTCGGTTTGTCATAATGCACCCATTGTTGCTCGCCAGTTACGTTGCGATGAAAAATCCAGTACGATTCCAAAGAAAGAATCTAAAGGGATATCTTCATTAAACTGTCATCATCATCATCATTCAGCTCTACAACCCGGGGTGGGTTTTGGCTTTCTCAACAATTCGTCTCGGTTGTTAGCCAGGGCGCGCCAGTAAGGATACTTTCATCTTCATTGTCAATATTATCAATTAGGCGCTTTTTTGGTCGACCTCTGTTATGGTTCCACCTTAGGACATAACCTATCCATCTTAGACTCTAGGATTTATTAAATTTGACTACATGCTTGCCATGATCTAAGCTCAACAATTCGTCGTTGTTCCTTGGAATGTAGTCACCTCGATTATTTATCTTTGGTCCAAACGTTATTAAGCTGTTCACAAGTAAAGCAACACGGTTCGCTATATCTCTGCTTCAAGTCCCAGTTCTAAATCATTCCCATGGATTTGAGGCGTTTTGACACGCTATGCTGAGTCATTTGTACACAAACTAAGCTCGTCCAACCAGTCGAGCTGACCTAGACTTTCTACATAAAGGGGCTCCCCTTGCGGCTTATTTCTTTAAGATTACAAAAGATTTCCTTAACCCAAATTTCCAACTCCTCTAAATTGTCTACCGGGCTCATCTAAAGTTTTCCGCATTATTTGCGTTATGAAACTGTTGCTGTTGCCTTACGATGATCTTGAGGCGCACTAAGTCGCTATAGCTTACATCGCTGCTGCACAATATCAATACCACTAAATTATGATAATCCCATTTTGTTTTTTGTTTATTTTTATTGGGTAATGGAGCTAGCTGCGCCTTTATAATCAGCAATTTTGACTTATTGCTTGATTTAACTGGGGCACTCAGCTTCATTGGAAGAAACAAATCCATCTGGTATGATTTTCTGTTTGGCCTATTTTGATACCCGAGTTCATTATGTTGAGCCGCTTAAGTTCCCAGCTATGCATTTTGCTCCTCTGACTCTCTCTCTCTCTCTTTCGCAGCTCTCCTCATATTATTTATTTGTTTTTTTTTTTTTTTGTGTTTTTATGACTTTCCTTTAAGCGAATTTTGTACATTTCGTTTTTTTTCTTATTATTTATTTGCGTTTTGGGTCTCAACATGAGATTTCGTGGTAGACGACGGCGACGACGAGCAAGATGATGAGCATCATGATGTAGCTGCTGCTGCTGCCGATGATGATGATGTTGATGATGATGACGATGGCAGCGGCAGCAGCAGCAGCCAGAAACCAGTGACTTCCAATTGGGTCAGCTGCACGCGGCAGCCACAGAGCCGAGCCAAGGCAAATTGCTGCGGCACATAAAGCGCTTCACCCCAATGCGCCGGCCGCCTTCTCCCTCCTCCTTCCAAAAAAAAAAAAAGGCAGCAACCCGCAGCCCCAAACCCTCACAATCCTTAGCTACCCAAAACTGTAAGCCAAGGCTGTGCGTGCGTATGTGTGTGTGTGTGCGCTTTGTTTTGTGAAGTAGTAGAACGCCCGTCTAGCCCCTGTCCGGGTGCTAGCAAAGACCCGTACGGATTCTTGGCTGCCGCTTGCTTTTAATTTCGTTTTTTTTTTTTTGTTTTCTTTCATATTATTTTTACTTTGTTTTTATTTCTTGTGTTTTGTTTTGCTTTTGTTGTTGTTGTTCTGGTTGTTGTTGCTGTTGCTGCTGCTGCTGGCTTTCTTCCTTGTTCTTTGCGTCTTTATCATTCACCTTGCATGCATCTTAGCATGACATTTTGCTATGTTCTGTGGTTGCTGCTGTTGCTGCCATTTTGTGTTGCAGCTGACGGCTGCTGCTGCTGCTGCTGCTGGTGTAGCATCATCATTATCATCATCATTGTCTTCGCCATCATCTCGTCTGTTTCTCATTATCTCGACTGTGGCTGCAACATCGCAGCCGTTGCTTTCGTCAACTCAGCTGTGGCTGCTTCATCATCATCGTCTTCACCGTCATCTTGTCTATTGCTTCATCATCTCGACTGTAGCTGCACTATCTCTGCCGTTTGTTTCGTCATCACAGCTGCTACTGCTTCTTCATTATTATCACTAACAGCATTATCTTGTTTATTGCTTCATCATCTCGACTGTGTCTGCAGCATCTCTGCCGTTAGTTTCGTCAACTCAGCTGCTGCTGCTGCTGCTGCTTCTGCTTGCTACAGCTTCTAACCGACATGTGCGTTACGTTACGCTCTTTGCACTTGCTTTTTGTGTGTGTGTGTGTGTGTCTGTTTTTTGTTGCTTTAGTTCTTTGCGGTTTTAGTTTTACTTACCAACACACCTAATGCACTTCTATGTCCACCTGACGTCAACACTTTACCTAATTTCCAAGTTTTTCACACAAACTCAAGCGCCACCTAGTGGGCGCTACATGCAGCATGCAACAACTGCTGGCAAGCTTAAATGTCTTAAAAAATTACTTTGTTATTTTCAAAAGTCATGATTATATGGCATAATCCACAATATTCGAGTTAAAAAGATTAAAATAAACTTTTATACAAGCACTACGCACACATACACCCACACCCACACACACCCACACACACCCATATGCAGCTGGCTTTTGGGTTTTAATGACAAGGTAAGAAATTTTAAAGCTCAACATTTCCATAAATATTAAAATATGACAAATTTCTACATACATTATAAGCTGCGCATCACACGAACCATAACAAGGCCTTAAGATATGCCAAAGCTTTACGAAAAGTCACTTGCAACCCCTACACTTCTACGGGTTTCCCCTTTTTCCACACACACAAAAAAAAAGGGCTGCCTGGTGTCAAGATGATAAAGATTACCAACTCTAATTTTTATTTTTTTCATCTTACTTTAAAAGTAGATTTTATGCCAGAGCATTTGACAAATTTTGTAGATTAGTTTTTTTGTTTTCAGACAGCTACAAACTTTAAAGAAATTTCAACTTAAATTATTCTGCTTATTTTGTGAAACAAAGTTTTTTAGCAGTTTTAATTTTTAGAAATAAACAAGTTAATTGAAACAGCTTAAAAATAACATATCTTGCTGAGTTGATGGGAATATGCAAACATTTTTTAATGTATGCCTTGAAAAATTCTTGAACAACATGCTTTGAAGTGAATTCTTCTGAAAGCTTGTCGGTGTGTGTGAAAATATGCATTTGGGAATGCTTAAAATTTTTTGGTGAAATACTTTTTAAAAACATTTTTTGCTAAGAAATGAAAATAGGCAAGAGTACTTGACAGAAGAAGAATTCAGCAATAATTTGAGTGAATATTTAATTAGTTTACAGCCAAAGTCTTGTTAACACTTTTAGAGTAAAACACTTTTCATTATTCTTTATTGTTTTGCAGTTGTCTTTTTGTTTATTTTATTTGCGTTTTATTCGCAATTTTATGTTATATGAGGGAAGCATTACTACAACAATATTACTTTTGATTACATTTTTTTTAGTTCTGAATTGGAAGATGTCTACATCAGATAATATTATAGTTATAAGATTCTGCAATTTAATTAAAAAACATTTTCTGTTAAATTGGACAAGAGAGAACGAAAGATTTGTGAAATTTCTTAATCGTAATTTTTCCAAAAACACGTGGAATATTTGAAAAAAAGTAACATCTATAAAATTAATTCTTAATCCACAGCTACAAGCAAAACTATTAAAATATGAGAAATGATATATGATATATGAGATCTCAGAAAGAAACATCCGAAAAGGACTTATAGTTTTAAAAATTGCATGTTTAATTTATTTATTTTAAAAATATATTAAAATTTGAAGAATCGTAGCACCCTTAGGCTATGGTTTTTTTTTTAATATTTTTATTATTTGTATTATATTTTACAATTATTATTTTTGGTATTTATTGTTTTTAAATAATAATTAAATATTATATATTTTTTTAATTTCTTTATTATTTACTTAAGTTTAAGGAGCCATCACAATCCACTATCGGTTTACAGCCGACCTAAGTAGCCTTCGCCAGGAGCCTCTGCTTTGCACGTACATTCTTCAGTTGGTCACTCCAAGTGGCCTTTCCATCTAAGCTTAGGCTCTCCCCTTCGTCTTCCTTCTTCATAGTTCAATTTAAAATTGATTTATAATTTTATACAAAATAGATAAAATATGTTTAAATAAATCAAAAAATTAAGCGTCAATGTTATTTTGCCTCAAAGAAACGCCAGGTGGCGCAAGCAAAATTTTGGAGCCTGCGAAAATGTTTTAAAAGTTTTATTTTTTTTAATTATTATGCCCTTTCGCATCTACAAAATAAAAAAAATCATTTTCTTTAACTAAGTCTTCATCACTAACTTATCAGTGAATATTGACCGCCAGAGGGCGACAGTAGATTATTGTTGCTTCATGTTGCGAGTAATATTAATATAATATATATTATATTTTGTTCAAATGGCATGAATGCGGACTGAGAACTAAATACTCATTGTTTAAAAAAATATTAACATTTTTAGATAAATAAATGTTAAATATAATATATAAGTGGTTTACGTATAAATTTAACTTTTTAGACAAAATTGAAATACTAAACAAGCTTAATTGTCAATATAATAAATTATTAAATATTTTGGATAAGTTAAATATGAATTTTCTTACCTAAAGTTTTACAATAAGCTGAGCTAAGGCTTAAACGCTCCGCTGCTGCTAAATAATAATAATTATATCTTATCTATGCCTTATAAATATGTCTTAGAGTTCTCGCTTTCAATAACAAATATTCATATTTCATGTTTTAAGTCATTGTCCTCCTCAGTGGCAGCATATATTTACGCTGCCTAAAAGTAGTTATGCTAGATGGCGCCAGTAGTAAATATAGCCTTTTTATTGTAATTGCTGGCTAGAGTTAGACTTTGATATCAAACTCTTAAGTTTTTTATTATTTTATGCTGCTAGAAAAAGTGTTTTGCGGTTTTCAAATTCCAATAAATTTAGTCAACTTAAATTTTTAATATAATTTTGAAGTCTTATGTTTGCCGATAAACAAAGCTACAAGTTATAACCTCAGCAATTAACATCAGCTTAACATTGCTTTATTTCTAAAAACAAGTTTCTCTAGGTTATCTGCGGCAAACATTAATCTATGTTTCTCACCGCCAGTTGGCGCCAGCAAGTTTACGCAACTTTGTTTTACCATTCAAATAAAATACTCGCCTTAAGCTAAAAGTCTTTGTACCAAATCAAATCCTATAACTCAATTGTTGTATTTTTTTTGTGTGTAACTTACCTAGTTTATGTGCCATAACCCCAAGTAGTTAACCGCATCGGCTACAAAGATGCCACAAAACACTGGAAACTCTGCCTTTATCATTAAAAGATAAGACATATCTATTTGGTCATAAATTTCAAGGTAATTCAGCGAATTTAAAACATTTACTTGGGGTATGACCAAAAAAAAATGTCATAAAATTATCTTGAAATACAATAAAATACATCCATGAAGTTGTGCCGCACCACCACCCAACGCATGCCGTCTCAGCCCGCTTTTGAAGGTCAGAGCACGGCTGAGTCAATTGATTCTGTGTTAATCACCGCAACTGCCCAGGGGATTTTTTTTATTTTTTTTTTTTGTGCGCCCGACTTTTCTTTCCTTTGTATGCGCTGTATGTATGTACGCCCCACTCCGTGCTTGACTTGCCTTTGTTTCTTTTTATTTTTATCTAAATCCCATGAGCAATGACCAGCAGCAAGCTCCAGACGAAACAGCAACAGCAACAGCAGCAGCAGCGGTAGCAGTGGCAGTGGCAGCAAGCAGTTCATGCCCCATATATCTTCATTTTATCAGCCATGATTTGCTACAATATCAATGTCCTCTGCTTATGTGACAAAACGCTTAAAATATTTGAAGCATGTGGCGCGGTATGCCAGGCCGTGCAGACAGACCCGCAGTCCCAAAGTGTCCCCCTGCCGTGCAGCAGCCTCATAGCACTCTCGCTCTCTATGTGTGTGTGTGTGTGTGTGTGTGTGAGTGTGTGTGCCTCTCTCTCTCTCTTTCGGCTACATCTTGTCAGTCCTTAAGTTGTGTCGACTCCCGCATCCCGCCGTCCTATACGTAGCCGGGTGACGGGCGACATTGGCCACAAGAAATGCCAATGCACAACATATGCAGACATAAGAATTTCCCAACGAAATGCTCCAAACACACTCACACACTAACACACTCACACACGCATACACTTTCACACACAGATACCCACCAATACAGTTGCAAACACTTTTGGTACTATTTGGGCCGACGCCGCTGCTCTGCTGCTGCTGCGCACGCTCACGCGCACTGCTGCGTCGCTCTTCAGTACGTTTACGCCGACTGCGACTGCGGCAGCGGCAGCATTCAACTGCTCCTGCTGCTGCTGGCCTACATATGCAGAGAGTAAAAAAGGTGTGTGTGTTTACTTAGCGCTCTTTTGCTATTGTAAACCAACAAACCACAGCGGGTAGCGGGCAGCGGCAGTGGCGGTACAGCAGCGGCACAGCAGCAGCAACGGCAGTCGTCAAAAGCAGCAGCGGCAGCAGCAGCCGCCCTGCGTCTTGCAGTCGCCATATGCTGAAGCGACTGAGACACTCGCATAACCCAATCGACCAAAAATTCATACAGTTAAATGTCATGCATTGAGGTGTTGAAGTAAGGACCCAATAGAACGGGTGAAAAATGTCTTTATTGTTTAATGTTTTTAATCCTTGTTTAATTTAAAAAATACAAAAAAAATGAAAATTACATTTTTGAGCCAAGTCAAGTGCAAATCTACTACCTGTGAAAATATGTTCTTTTCCATAATGTTATTCATATATCCAAAGCAATCTCAGGCAGTGATATTTGCAATAATTCCATTTTTATCTAAACTATGCATTCAAATGTCATAAGTAAAGAAATTTTTATGAATGGGTGCAAGAACTAAACCCTGGGGAACACCCGTGCCTTTAAGCATACAACTTGACTTTTCAACATGCATATTTACACAAATATGATCTTTCTTTGAAAATGCTTTTGATGGTTCGTAAAAGATACCTATATTTTCTAACATATGCAATATACCTTTTAACCAAACACTGCGAACTGCCTATATTATAGCTAAAGTTATTAAGAGTTTGCTTTATGTCATAAACTTTGATTATTAATAATTTTTTTCTCCGAAAAGGGATTCTGTAACTTCCAGAAGATAGCTTTGTCATCTACAGAAGTTTGTGTTTTACATAGACTATGCATTAGAATGTCATGAGTGAGGATATTATAAAGAGAAGGTGCTAAAACTGTACCCTGGGGGACGCTTGCGGTTGTCAGTTTACAATTTGGGGCACTCTACATACCTACCCAAAAATTTTTCGCTGTTAAGAAGCTTTTAAATATTTGAAAAGGATGTGAGAGCGTACGCCAATGGCTAAACCTTACTGACTATGCTGTATGCCATGCTTCCAAAAAATGGGTCATAAAATAAAAGCAATACAAATTTTTAATTAATATTTACAAATTTTAATAATTTCAAAACAATATTTCAAATAATTATTGATTCGCTTATTATTGATTTATGACAACTTGTAGTCTCATCTCAATTAAAATGCAAAAATTTCTTCTTTCTATCCTTTTTATACAATTTTGGTCTATTGGGTGCACTAAAAAATCAAACTCAGTCGAAAAAAAAAAACAAATTAATAAAAAGCCCACTGTGCGTGTGTGTGTGTTTGCGAGTGCGATTGCGAGTGTGTGCGTATGTGTGTGTGTGTGTAAACGACGTTGGCGTTTGTGTGGTCTGATTGTGTCACTGTGTCAATTGTTGGCGTTGGCCTTCTTGGCAGGTGCCGAAGTCTCGTTACACACACTCGCGCTCTCTCCCACACTCTCTCTATGTCACTCGTACTACGGCGCTCTCAATTATGCACCGCTTGACGTTGGTTAAGCTCTTGCTGCGCTCATTGCTAGAAGGCGTAGCAGCGCAGCGCACCGCAGCCTTTGGCACCGCTGTCAAGCACAACATCAGGTGCCTCCTCGTCATTATGTTTACAATGTTGTCTAAAGTTTCAAATGAAACACAAAAGCAGCACAAAATCAAAAAAAAAGAGGATAAAAATAAAAAACAAAAGCAAAGACAACAACAACAGCAACAATAACAGGCACTTGCATGCATGCCTGTGTGTGTGTGTGTGGTGTGTGTGTGTGTGTGTATGTGTGTGTGTGCATAACAAAAGGCAATGAACGGACGGCAGCGAGTGAGCAGAGCAAGTCAGTGAGTAGAAGAGAGCGACGCAGCGGGTTAGAGTTAGCGGGAGTTGTAACGTAGTATTCGGCGGAGACGGCAGACAGGACACTCATTGCTGGACAAAAGGAAGCAGGCGGCCGGAGTCGTCGGGTTATGGTAATGGGTCAGCGCGACTAAAATGGCGCAGGAAGAGCGCGAGTACGGGGCTGCAGCGTAAACTAAAATGCCGCTATGCACACACGGTAGCTGCTGTGCACAGTGGGCAAAGTGCTTTGAAAATATGCAAAAATTTTAATTAGGAAATTTTTGAGTAAGCAAAAAAATTAAAGAAAATTTTTAATTATAAAGGAAATTATTCGATTATTGGGGAAATAGTACGTTTGTTGGGGAAATTGTTCAATAGCTTGAAAATAGCAGTGCTGTTGCCTGTTGTCCTATTTCCCAAGGATTGCTATGGGGTATGCAGTAAATGAGAGCGCGGAGCAGGCACGGTCTTTTGGTACTCTCTCTACAACACATTCATATGGCAAGAGTCTTAATGAATGGGATGGGGTTAGGGTCGTTGGACTCTGTTTGATCACCTGCAAAGGATAGGCATTTACGCAGAGTAGCGTACCGTGTGTACATTGGCATACATTTGGGAGGTATTTAGGGATTTGGTGTCGCTTGCAGGCCTATATAAGGCGGTCAAAGTAGTCAGTACTTCAAAGAATCGTCCGTCGATTGGATCAGTGTATAATCAGTAGTTCAGTGGGTCACGGGATCAGCATATTGGCGGACAAGAAAAACGCTGTGTGTGGTATATAAAGCGTACATACTCGGAAAATGGTTCAATATACAGGGGTGACGCTAGATAGGTGGGGTGTGACTCAGAGCACACGTCTGCCCTGGTAAGGCACACAGCGTTGTGTTGAAGATGCCGCTCGGGCACTGTGGGTAGTGCCGTCGGGGCGGCTGCCGCAAAAGATGCATTGACATGCTCGGTTCGGCTTAGGACAGCAGCAGTAATAATCCATACCGAACACTATGATGATGCTTGTCGGGCAGGATGTCGCAAGGGAAACAGATGGAGCGGTTCCTCTGGAACGTCTGCTCAGATAAGGCACACGGCCAATGAGCCTGTCACCACTTCAGCGAAGTGGATACCAGAAGACCAGTGCGTCAAAAAAACAAATAAAAGTGCACTTTGTATTTAGAATAAATGTTGAGCCCTCTGAGATGAACGACTGACAAAAATAAAATCATAATGGAAAACCAACATAACAAGGCTATCATTTGTTCTTACAGGGTCTCAGCGAATATAAATTTGTTGTATTAAGAATCCTAGATAACGGTGAGTTAGGCAAGCCGTTCTTGATTGTTCTTGATTTCAGTTTTGATTGCACAATAATTAATTTTCTTAACAAAAAATTGGAGATTTGAAATGAGTATTATTGTTTTTTCGGGGCGAGAATTTTGAGCCTAATCCATGGCAAGTTCTAGAGACAAGTTTATCTGAGTCTTTTGTGGTTTGGCTGTTGGCCAGCAGGCTAATCCCAAATACATTATGATTGGTGTGTAGACTCTCTCCATATTGCTTCTTAGACTCAGCGTACAACCAATCTCCTGCGAATCAGGATATCATCGTATGGATCATTATATCGTGGTAAGGGTGTCTTTGGGCCATGTAGAGTAGGCATTGTATAACTCTACAGTTGAAGTAGCCTGCAGTTCCCCCAAGTTGGATGCCGTCCACATTGAATTTATCATAATTTTGTAAACTAGCAGCTTGAGTCTGATTGTAAGCTTTGGGCATCTGCCGCAATCTCTCTTCGACTTGTTTGCTTTTGTAAAGGATGTGGGTACGCCAGGTGAATCGCCTGTCGAGCGTCATGCTCAAGTCTTTGGGTTGAATATGACCGCTGGGCAGTTTTCCTCATGCAGAGTCAAATCAGGAGTCTGTCGATTTATCCTTGTTTGCAGTAATGCTTCACCTACCCAGCAGAGTCTCGATGACATCCAGCTGTCATTGTAAGGTAGCAGAGGTGTCTTTCGCAGGCAAAGCTGTGTTGTCACCATAGGTGGCAACTTTTAGGCACTCACCTGTGATAATTGAGAAGCCAGCTGTGTACAAGATCGACATCGTCATACTGCGTGTAATTTCTTTGTCATCTTCGATAAGTCAAAGATATTGAGCTTCGCAACTTGGGGTATATCGTTCCCATACATTGAGCTTAAGCTTTGAAAGAAGTTTAATTTTTCAAATTTAAGCAATAAGTTAACTCAACATTTTTTACCCAAAAATCAAATTTTTGTTCTTTATTAAATAAATAATAATTTATAATAGTATAATATCAGCTACATGTGAACTTTGCCTATTACTTAAGGCAAAAAAAAAAGAAACAAATTGTCCTACAAATCGGTTTAAAGTTTAAGTTTAAACTTTATTTTTTGTAACTAAAACTAGCATAGAAGAAAGTTGCTTGTTTTAATATTTTAAGAGTATGTAAACTTTCAAGTTAAACAAAACTATATTTTGTTTTTACAAGTTTCAAATGTTTTTGATACTCTTTAGCAAACTGTACGCAAAGGCATGCGTGCATGTTGGATCAGATATGTGTAGCACTACAGATGGAAACTTCAATACTACCAAGTGGTGTATGAGGTCCAACGGAACTCATTTTTTAATGTTAACAAGATAATGTTGAGAATTTTTAAGTCTTTAAATTCAATTTGAGGGACAAGCTGCGCCATATCTATCTATGTGTACATAAAGTCAATATTGGCATGTTGATCGATAAGATCTCAACCGCCTGTCGTTAATCTTATCATCTTCAATCGTTTTAAGTCCTACAAGTTGCATACCTAATACAGTCGGGTAATATAGCTTGAAAAATATTTAACATCTTAGCAATTTTGATTTTACGAGCAACTTTTAAAACGTCTTTTGACAGCGTACGCCATAAAGCATCATATACGAAGAGCATTTATTTTCGATTATAATTCTGTCAAAAGTCTGTCTAGACATATATAAAATTGTGCAATGTTAAAACCAACCAACTATTTAATTGTGCTCCGAAAAATTCGAAAACTAGCTAATTTTGATTAGAATTTCATTTTTCTTTTTGGAAAAGCGATTACCTCGTGTTGTATTTTAGTGTTTTTAAAACTCATTTCTGGTTTTTGAGGATACACGACCCAACAGATCTCACTGATTTCATTCTCTATTTTGACAATTATATGGCCTACATATGCTTTGATTCAGCTACCGCTAAACAACTTATTTTCGGTATCGCCTCAATTCAGAGTATTTCAGCAACTTGTCACTTCGACTTTCGAAAGTAACAACTCATTAGAGCTTAGAACCAATAAGGTCTCTTTTTTGTAGACTACTCAAAAAAATATTACTATTATAGGATCAAAAATGTTTATGATTAAAACTCTTAGTCTTTGAGCCCATTAGAACTGTAGGCTTAAAAGGGTCTATCATCCACGTTGCTGTAGCTTTAAAAACCAATAAGTCTGAAGTTGCTAGTTTCATACAATGTGAGAGGACTAAATTCATAGTAGCGCTGACCACCACAACAATATCTCTACAAAATCTACCAGGGTTCATTTTACGTTAATAGAAACGTGAACTAAATTCTTGCTTTCTTAAGAAATGTAGCGTCAATCGCATGCAGTTTAGCTATTCATCGACGATATCAAGCTTGCGCTTATTTATCTCAGGCGTTGCCGATAAGATTGCGATCATTTACTTACAAAATTCGAAATGCCAAAAAGAGTTTTTCCCAATTAAAACTCAGAACAGCCAATATCTTACAATTTAGACAACCTCTTGCAGATAAAACAGTTCGAACTGCCGAACTTAGTTGAAAATAAGCAATTGAGTATTAGGATTCCAATTTCAACGCCGAAGAGCAAATATTTTACAAATAATTTGGACAACCTCTTGCAGATAAGGCAGTTCGAACTTAGATTAACTTTGTCGAAAACAAGGTAAGATAGTGTATGCAGCAGTCGTTATGCTGCGCATATAAGCACAGATGCTGCAACAAGGGCGCTTCACCCTAGTTTAGTTTAGTTTTATGTTTATTATGAGTGTGTGGTATGGTCTGTGTGTGTGTGTGTGTGTGTGGTGGCCGGTCAGGCTGATGTGTTTATGTCCAACACGCGCTCGCGAACGCCTTTGGCACTTATTTTTATTTTTATTTATTTTTTTTTTTTTTGAGCAGTATTTTATATTGTGTATATTTTTATTTTTATTTTTTGAAAAACGATGATGGCACCTGCTTTGCTGGACGTTGGAGTTTGTTGTCCGTTGCGCCTTTTGGCCCCGTCTTAAGGCACTTGAAAATTCTGATAAATGCCCTTTTATCTGCCCTCACACACAGACACACACACACACAGGCACATACTCAAACACATAAGAAAAACTTGTAAGGCAAGGCGATTGCTGTTGTTGCTGCTGCGCTAGGGTCCTTGGTCCTTGGTGTTGCCTTGACAACACATCACCATTTTGCCTTTTTATTTTATTTTATTTTATTTTTTTTTAGTTCAATTCAAGCAATTGGGTTGCCCACGTATGCATGTGTGTAGGTATGTACACACACACCACACATACACACACTACACACACACCATACACACACATATGTAGTAATGCTGCATGTGGGCGTTTTTTGTTTGTTTGTTTTTTGTGTGTTTTTGATTGCTGATTTGATTGTTGTCCATTCTGACTTACCCGGGTAGCCGGGTAGCCCGTACCCGTAGCATTGTAGCAGCCGTAATCCGCCCCGCAGCAGCCCATCCCATTAATTTTTTGCCAACCTGAGCGAGCCCGGTACACGCTTGGTGTGCTCCGCAGTTCTTATCTGTGGCCATCTTTGGCACAGGACCACACTTGAATATTATGCATGCCTGAGCGACTTTCTAATAAAATATGTACAAATCTTTGTAGCTATGTGTTTGAGTAGACATGGGTATGGTTGAGCAGGGTACACTAGCCAGATGTACTGTCCTGCCTTAAGTTACATTTATGGGGTCAGTGAAGTCAAGAGTGCAACTCTTTATGGGATTCTAACTTATCTGCTTTATGGGCTTTGCTAGCGAAGTGGTAGCGTGCTCGTTTCTAAACTGGAAAGTCAATGATTCGATTACACTCTGCTGCATTGCTGCATTTTGGCTAGCACTGACATAGGTAGCAGAAAAATAAACAGTTACTGCGATTAGGCTATAAACCATAGGTCTCTGTTCATTTCGAACAGCTATTAATCGAACAGTCGGTGGTTCGATTCCAGCCTGCATCATTACTGCACTTTGGCTAGCAAATAAACACACGCTACCTTGCAAAATCTCTAATACCCAATGACCTTTTCTACTATTTTACCTCTTGAAGTTTACGAAATAACCTGAAGAATGCCCAAATCGACCCCTTATGTTACAATCTTACCTTAATTTTACGGCAAGATCCTGGTGAAACTTAAGCTCATTATCTTTGCGCATACTCTCAGTTACTTGATATCAACACACTAAATATGACAATTCTATTTAATTAAAATTCAAATCAGAGTTCTACATTGAATGCTCGCGCTTTTGAATTGATCCTCTTCATACGATAATATCCGAGAGCAAAAATTCGAACTTTGCTATATGTTGTTTTTAGAATAAAATTTAACCACACTAAAGTAAGCGTTCACCCAACCTATTACCAAGTTATATTTAAAGACTTCATGATGATCTTGATGCAAAAGCTTAAGATGCACTTTTCTCATACCTCAACATTTCGTTACAAGACAAATTGACTTATTTTTTCACTAAAAAACTCGTAGAAAATTTCGGATATATGAAATATGGTCACCTCTTTGAACTATGCCACTGACAAACTAATAGTCAGCTAGTTTTGTCCCAAAACTTTAGCATAGTTTTAGCTGCGGCCTAGGGGGCGCCACTTAATGCGCGCATGTTTTTAAAATGGCCGACAACCAAACCGAACTGAACAAAAAACCAAACCAAACCAAGCAGCCTCTTAATTACTTGTTGCAAAACTTTTGTAGGCTTCAACTGTTAGGGCAGCGGGTGTGGAGTGTGTGTTGGTAGCCGCGGTATGGGAGGGGATATATGTGTGAAAAATTTTCTTACTTGGGCTAGGTTTAGGCGGAGCCGGTATTGATTTGCTGCTATGTAACTTAGGCTTTTTACAACGATTTGTTTGCGGAAACGGAAATGCAAACGAAATTAAATTAAGGCTACTTGGTAGGGAAGTTGGGGGGTGGTTTGGGTTTGCCTGTATGTACGCGTGTGTGTGTGTGTTTGGGCGTAAATTATAAATATATGTAAATGTTGGCAGAACCAAAGCGTAAAAGTTATGCTGAACTAAATTAATTTCAAAGACTGCTCGACTTGTCTACAACAATAGCAACAACAACAACAACGGGCCAGGCACCTCAAGTGAGCCTCAGTCAGACAATGAGACCAAGCAGCAAACAAACAAACAAAAAGAACGAACGAACGGACGTACGGACGAACGGCCAGACGAACGGACGGACATACAGACAATGGGCACCTCTATAAGGCCGGCTGATCCCGAGATCCCGTCAGTGAGAATACAGCAGCGGCAGCGGCACCAACAACAATAACAACACAACGCAACCAACACCTAACCAATTAAAAGTTTTGTAAACTTTTCAAATTAACTCGAAAACAACTTAATTTTTCCGCCTGAATATATTTCAACTCCGCCGAGAGTGCCACCCCGCAAGCGTTGTCGTCGCCAACCCAACAGCAGCCAAGCCAGCCACGCCAGCCAGTCGACAGGACTCTGCATCTGTCTCATTGTCTGTCTGGCACTGTCTGTGTGGGTGTACGCGCGCGTGTGTGTGTGTGTGTGTGTGTGTGGGTTCCAGTGTCTACTGCAGCGTCTACAATGGCGCATCTTGCTTGCGAGTCCCTACAACAGCCCGCCGCCCTTCACTCTAGGTACTAGATTTTGGTAACACCTTGAGAGAGAGCAAAAAAAAGCTGAAAAATTTAAATACTCTTCACTTCGAGACTTCGAGCGTGAGTGAGCAAGAACAAAGCGCCACTGATAAATCCGTCGACTAACTAAAAATGCACAAAGCGTATAAAGTAGTTTTGGTGCACCCAAGAAATTTGTAGATCTTTAAGACGTTTACCCTGGGGAACGTAACGCTGTTAGGTGCGAAGGCGCTGATGGAAGCGTGGATGCGGCGATGGATGAAGGAAGTAGCGGTTAGAGATGGAGGTAACAGCGTAGAAGCAATTGTAAGCATAAGAGTGGAAGAGAGGGTTGCAAGCGGTTAAGTGGGAGAAGTGAGTGGTGGCTTAGCAGGGTGAGTATGGATATGGTAGTGACTGCTATGGAAGGGGAGCAAACGTCAAAATCCCCAAGAAAAATATCGCGGATTTTCCTTTTTGTTTTTATGAAAATTATTAATGACTAAATGAAAATTAAGTAGGGGCATCAAACGTATAAGGGATGGTAATAAAAAATATAGGGGAGGTGCGGTTAAAAATGGGCTATGTATACGTTTCTTTATCGATAGACCTTTTTCTTAATTACCCCACGCCTTGACGAAGTATTTATTTTAGGAATCACAGCATTACGCTTCATCGTCATCATCATTAGCATCATCATTATGCCCTTTATCTCATGGGGCTGCAACCTATGAACCATGAAGTCAAAATATTAACACAATATAAAAATTTTTTCTGTTCGATGGTTGCTTCGTAATCCCAATTGTAGGTCAATTTTGACTAAGCATTGGCTGTGCCGGTATAGAAACAGCTACTGCATATCTCTTATTGGATGCGTTGCCTGTCGGTTGCTCTACTGCTTCATTAAGGGCAACTGCTGTGTTGATCAAGTCAGCGAATAAATTATTCTAATTTTTGTTGAGATAAACTTATTTTCTAAAAAGCACATTTTAAGTGCTTTCCTCTGGTTATGGTTAAAAACTAATTAATAAGTCGACTGAACGCCGATGGCTTGGTTCATGTTTATTCTATTTGGTCTTGGAGCAAATCGTTGTTGGGCAGAAGCTTCCTCTGGTATTTAATTTTAGCTTTGTACTCAACAGTGTCTATGATAACGATTTAATTGATTTTGTCGAAGTCTATATTTGCTGTTCATAGTTAGGCGTGCTGAATATCTGCAACTACTAAGCATTATCCTCAACCCATTCTCAGTAATGGAGCATCTGAAATTAGGAGAATTGCTAGGAGATCTTCATTTGCGCTTGAGTTATTAGAGAAATAAATTGCGATTACATTTTAAAATAAAAGAAAAAAATTACGATAATTTATAAGAATTGACGGCGCAGCGAGCGAAAGTTCGGCTCTGTGTTTCTAAATAAAATAAGTAGATTCCGTTGCCGTCGTTGAAAACTAAGATAACAATTGTAAAACATTCGAATTTTACATTGAGTAAGAACAAAACACAAAATATGCTTGGAAGAATATTTGATATTTTCTATACAAATTCTGCATTTTAGTGCGCTGAACGTATAAGACAGACGAACATAGTGTCTCGCAACATTATTCCCATTCCTTGCCAAACAAGCTTGGTTATGTCCATGGTCACTTTTTTTTGTAATTTTTTGAATAAAATTCGATTACCAAATATTATATTAATTCTGCTTTCTGCATCAATCAAAGCATATAACAAATTCAAAATTTTGCACATTTAAAATTATTTTGCTACAATTAGGTGTTGGTCACACTGTTGCATTTAGATTAGCGCTAAAAATTGCCACAGCTGGTCACACTTGGCATAACTTTTAACTTATGGGCTACAGTAGATAAACAAAATAATGAACCCTGCGGCATAATGCTAAACGGTTTGAGACAATTTCGGTTTAGATTTCTTTGCAGCGTCTTACTTGTTGACGTCGCGACGTTGCATGCCTGATAAGGCAGCGTTTCTGTTGTTGTCGTAGTTGTTGCATAGTTGCGCTGTCTGTGTGTGTGTAAAGTATACCCATTTTTGTTGTTTTTTTTTAGCTACAGGGCAAGCAGGGTTTGTTGTGTGAAAAAACAACACGCAGCAATAGCAATGCCGACACCATTAACGCTGCTGTCGCTGCCGCCGACGCTGCTGCTGCTGTTGCTGCTGCTGCTGCTGCTGCCACAGCAGCCATTTTGGGCGCGACACGTGCAATCAAGAGGCAAAAAGGGAGTCAGAAAGAGACGCTAAACGCCACATGTACACAAGGCATTAGTCTGTGTGTGTGTGTGTGTGTGTGTGCCGCACAATGAAAAGCCAAACCATTTGCCATTTGGGGCTGTGGCTGAATGAGCGTAACAAGAGAGAGAGAGAGCGAACGCCTGCGACAGAGAGAGCGCGCGCAAGAGCATAAGATGTTGCCACACAGACTCCATGCTACACAACAGAGATGCGCTCAACGTGCGGCAACAACGCCAACGTCGGCGTCAATTGCCAGCTGCGCTGCCAACGTTGTCTTTTGTCGTTTCATATCCGCTACATGTACAAGTCCTGCAGACGTACGCGAGCGCTAAAGAACGTTGTTTGCAATCGCGGAAGGTGGCAATGAAATAAATATAAAATATCTATATATATATATATATATATACATATTCATATATATGTGTATGTATTTTACTACCAGCAGCAGCACAAGTAGAAGCAGCAGCAGCAGCAGCGGCAGCAGCAACGAAGCTAAAGTAGCAGCAAAAAGCAACCACAACAAGCGTCAACTGTCACAGTCACAGTCAGAAGCCGAGCCAACTACAGGCGGCAGCAAAGGCGATTAACTTAAACACAAAAAATATAATTACAAAATAATAATAATATAAAATAAACGAAAAACGTACGAAAAATACAAACAAACAAAAAACAGCGGCTGCGGCAGCCACTGTCTACGGCAATCAAACGCAAACTAAATTTCAAAAAAATTAAAAAAAAAGCTGTCTTTAAAAAAAATCAGCGCATATTTTTTTACATTTTTTTTAAATAAATTTTTTTTTGGCTGCTTAAAATTTCAACGCAAATTAAACAAAATAAATAAAAACAAACAAAAAGTGTTCAAGCAAGCAAAAGGTGCGGTGTTACATTTAATTTAAATATATGCATAAAAATTAAAATAAGATAAATATTTAAAAATTAAAAGTATTTAAGACAAGCACAGAGACACACACAAAAATAAAAATAAATAAATACAAAAAGTGTAGCATGCTTTTGGGGCGGCAAAGTTAGTAGCAACGAACTAATAGCATGTGCATGTAAAACGCTGTCACAACAGCAACAAAAAGAGGCACGCACACACACACACAGCGATAACACACATAGGCATAGAATTTTTTTATATTTTTTTTTGTTAGTGTGTGTGTGTGTGTGTGTGTGTGAGTGTGTGTGTTGATATATATACCAAACACAAGCGCAAATGTGCGAGGGAAACAAAAATAAATGCCATTTTGCGTGTTGCAATTAAGTTAAATGCACTTGCAGCATGACAAAACAACAAATGAAAGCAAATAGCAAATAGCAGAGCGTTGCATGCAACAGCAACAACAACAGCAACGACAACAGCTACAGCGACAACAATACCAACAACAGCAAGCGCAAAGCATTGCAATGAAAAACCATAATACACGAACTTTGTGATAAAAATGAGAAAAACTGCACACAATTGAAAACGTCAACGAGCACACACACCAACAACCAACACACACGCACACAAACACGCACAACAACAACACACACACACACACACACACACGCAGAGCGAAATCCATAGCACTGTAAAAATGACCGACATGTATATATATATATACACAGACAAACACACACACACACAATTGCCCATTGCCCATGTTTTTCTTTTTGCCATTTTTTTTTTATTTTTTTTATGTTTTTGACGCTAACAGCGACGCACGCTGCGCTGCTGCGCCACACTGTATACCAGCGACCGACAGCGTCTGGCAAGCGCATGACCAGCGCATGCCTCTGCTCTGCTACCGCATACGCACAAACAAACAGATCTTACAACTAACTATCATTTCCGGTCGCCATTTTGCAAAAGTAAAGCAAAACATAAGTCAATTAATATGGCTGCGATCGGACGCCATTATATAAATCATGCGTGTGTGTGTGTGTGCGTGAGAAGTAGTGTGTTTGCTTGCGTATGTGTGTGTGTGTGTGCTACTCAAGACTTCATTTTGGGCGCAATATGTGAGACGGACTTGAGCATGCGTTAAGTCTACACACGCACACACACACACGCACGCACGCACACACAGCCAAACTAACACGTGCGCTCTCTCGGCTTTGCGCACGAACGCAACTTCGGCTGCTGCTGCAGTCTCTGAGAGTTGTGGATGCTGCAGCTACACACACACAAACACACACACACGCACGCAGCAAGAGAGCGAGAGCGCTTAAGCAAAGCAAAAAGCAAAGCAAAGCGACAATAAGAAAAGAAAAAATGAAAAAAAGTAAAAACGTTAAAACCCCAAAGCCCAATCCTTAAGCCCCAGTAGCGACCGCGACACGCGCTTGTACTAGTGTGCGTATAGCAGCTTCGTTTGAGTGTGTGCGTGTATGTGTTTGTGTCTATGTAAAATAACTAACAATGTTGGCCAAGATTATTTTTGTTTAAAACTACAAGAAATTAACTTAATTTATTTATTAATATTTAAGCAAATTTGTGCAGAGAAAAATAGAAGGTGGCCCAGTTGAACGATTGTACAATGTCAGGGAAAACACGCTTAGAGCAAATCTCAATTAGTTGAAGTTAACGCCATTCGGTTTGGGCCATCAACTGTAGGTCATTGCGCTGTTTGAACAGCAATTAATAGAGTTTCTCAGGTTACCGATGCCGTAGGGCAGACCGGGTTATATTTAATATTATCAAAACTGAGCTATTAATTGATTGTGGGTGTAAAATAGTTAATCAAAGTTGCCATAGCTTTTGGTAAAAGACTAAATAATAATTAGTGTGTGCGGCATTTATGCAAAATGTGAAGCTGTTCCAAAAGCAAGCAGATAATTATATTTTGACTGTTTAAAATTTATTTGATATATTTTTAATTCGTTTAACTATTTGTGCGAAAAGTCAATTACTTCGTAAAATATTACATATATAGCTATGAGCTTCAATGCAAAACTTCCACAGCATTTTATTAGAGCCGCACTTATCACAACAAATTATTCAAATAGCGCTATATTCAACTTTGGCTTCTTTTCTAAATGAAATAAATTATTAAAACTAATATTTAACTTTTTGTTGAAAAAGTTATTCGCTTTTAGAAATTTTGCTTTTATAGCTACTCAAGCTACCAGAGTTTTTGAACAAAGTCGCGCACTTATGTCTCAAAACAAACACTCCAATGAGCTCGATAAAAATTAATAGTTAATTTTCTGAAGGAAATAAACTAAAAACTATTAAATTTTCTCAACGACAAGTCAATTTTTTAAGAAATATTACATATATAGCTATGCCAAAAATCCACTCATTTTATTTTATTATAGCCGCACTTATCGTTCAACACGCTCTATATTCAAATAGCTCTATATTCAACTATAGTTTCTTTTCTAAACAATATACATTATTAACTATGTTATAAATATTATTAAAAATTTTGTTAAAGTTATTTTCTCTGAGAAATTGTGCTTTTCGGCCACTCGAAAATACCAGAACTTTTGATATAAGTCACACATTCAAAACAAACTGTCCGAATAGTTTCATATAAATAAATGGTTTATTTTATAGAAACTAAAAATGATTTAACTTTCAGTACAAGAATTCAATTTTTTAGGAAATATGCCATGTAAAGCTATGAACTTCGATTCAAAAATTGCTCAGTATTTTATCAGAGTCAAGTGCGGCTTTATACAATAGACACTGTTCAAATAACAATCAATATAAATGTATAGTTAATTTCCAAAAATTTTTAATTTATATATAAATATTTAAGATTTTGTCGAAAAAGTTAATTTCTTTGAGAAATACTGCACTTATAGTTATATTATTAAAAACGCAGCTATCCTTCAGTGCGGACTGTTCATATAGCTCCATAAGAAAGTTTTTTTTTTAAACAAATAAATTAATAACATCCTAGGGAGAATAATTTTGAGCAATATTGTTTTCAATTAAACAAAGTTCAAAGCTTTTGGGTAAACTAAACTATATTCAGAGTAAATATATTGGCATGAAGTCAATAGAAATAGAACTATTAAGCGTTGTGTAGGTAGTTTACATTAAAATTCTTAAGTGAAGTACATGCAATAACTATAAATATTTAAGTATTTGTCCAGAAAGTCAAATTCCTCGGTAGATATTGCATTGACTTACTTACTACTGCCTCAATTTAAAAATTTCACTTTTTAGCATTAAAAAAGAAAATTGCACTAAGCATTTCGGAACAGTTTGGGCTAAACACATAGTTCCACCTAAACTTTTTATAAAAAAAGCCTTTGATACTATTTTAAACGAATCATTCAACTGGCTCCATATAAAAAAAAACTTGTGTTGCATCTATTATTATTTAACTAATTGTATGCCTCGATAGCGTAGTGGTAGCGCACTCAACTCTAAATCGGAAGTTCATTGGTTCGACTAGATTCTGCTTTTGCATTTACCCAGCACTAACATAGCTAGCAAATAAACGCTATTTACCTAAAAAATCTCTATTGCTTAAAGCCAACACCGTACGCATTCGGCTATAAACTATAGCTGCTTGTTCTCTTCGAACAGCTTTTCATAGAAATATCTCCATGCTCCTGGCGATGACCATAGTCAAGGGAAATAAATTTATTTTTCATTTTTATTTGTCAAAAATGTCAATTTATTTAGTTAAAAAATTTCACGTTTTCAGCAGTTTGGGGTAAACATGACCAGCTACATATTTGCTACATCTTTTTATGAAAAAATAAATGGGTCCATTCAAGCTATTCAGTAAAATTTATCAACAAAACATAATTTTCAAACGTTTCCAAATCGCTTAAAACTTAAAATGCCAAAGCAGGTTAACTTAGGAGACAAAAAATATTTGGCCTTTTTTGCAACTAAGTCTGCCAAAATTTCCTTCAAGATTCTGCAAAATTTTTATATTTTGAAACTACAAACAACTTGCCTAAAAGTCTAAAAGTTCGGAAACAACTAAACTGTTTGGCTTTTAGTTTGCACTACTTCACAAAATCAGATTTTAGCCATTAATACAAATAATAAATCCAATCAAAATAAACACACTTTTTTCCCTCGACTATTCTATCATCATTAGCTCTTTTAATAGCTCTTCAGAGAGAACAGCTACATTTCGAATAACAAAAACTAACCACAAAAACGTCAAATTAACAAGTTACAATTCATAATTAAAATTTAAACGTTTGTCAATTAGAATTAAACCTAACTTGGGTTTGTTTAAGTGGAAACTAACCCTTTTGAATGCAAAAGTAATAAATAATTCATAAATATTAAAAGAAATGTCAAACTTGCTTAGCTTTTCGTTTTATGTTTGCGCAAATCCGACTTAGTAATTGACTTTTTATATAAATTGTCATATTGATATACCTATCAATTTGTATGTTTCAGCCAAAATAAAGTGCACACTTTTACGCTGAGTTACTTAAGCGGTAGGGTGGGGTTAATTCGGCCTAACTGAACTTAAAATATAAAATTGACTTTACAGTTGGCAAAGCTTATTGCTTTATAATAAGTATTCGTCCTAAGGTACATAGACGTACTACAACTTTAGCAAAAGTTTCACAACTTGTTTAGAAGTCAGAGATAAAAATAAATCCGAAGCGACAATTGTAAATGTTTCATATTTTTTTTCCGCGCATCATTTATACAGTGGGTACGTTGATAAGCAAGCAGATTTTAGGATAATTAACATTTAAAAAAAAAGCAGAAGGCAATATAGAGTAATTCCTAGTTTCTTAAAAAGTTATTCCACAATTTCGTACAGTTTTGTCCAAATACTTTTGGCCACCATTGTTCTATCTATTCAGAAAAAGTGATTGTGTTTGTTGGTGTGTGTGCTGTACATATATATATAATCTTATTTTTGCATGCTTTCCGTCATTCTTTGTGCTCACTGTTGTTGTTGTTGCTGTTGTTATTTGTGCTTCTAAGACTTCCTATATCATGTTTATAATAAACAGCTATCTATCTAAATATATTTTCAAGGAAGCTGTAAGACTATTAAGCGTATTAGTAAAGGACTTATCGAGCTGCTGCTGTTAAGGGCGACTTGCAGCTGCTTAAACTAAAGCCATAAAAGAACTCTGATTTCCATCTTTCGGAGAATTAAAAGAGCTGTGACAGCGCACAGGATATTTAGCTATTAAAAGTGTCAGGCACAAAAGTCAACTGCAGTCTAGTGGTAAAGGATACATAAACAAGTTGTAAATCTGATAAATGCAGAGAATTCTAGTCAAATGTTGCTACGGCAAAATGCATTTCAATTGGCAACATTGGCGGCAAAAAAAACTTGCAGCTGGCAATGCTGCCAGCAAAGCTTTGCAGCTATTAACAAAAACTAAAGAGCAAACAAGGTCTTTGATTTGCAATTTGTGGAAAAACAAACTAGTCGCAGCTTAAGGCAGAGATCTCATTTTGTAGTCAATGAAGTATCACGCTAGAGTTATATATATTTTTGGAAACTCTTTTGAAACACATTTGGCTGCATAATTATGCAGCCTCCTTGCGGGTACAGCCATATTTAACGAGCTTATTTTTTGGTACAGCATTAAAATAAAGCACTTTTGTTTTAAAATTCTAAAACAATAAAATTTTATGACTGACAGCAGCAAATAAATTCAGTTTCACAAAAGTTTTGATTTTGCTGAAATCTGCTACAGCCGCTTCTTTAATGTTTATCATAAACATTAATGCTTGGAAATTTGCAGAACTAAATAAGCCAAACTAAATTTTATAAATTTTTATTCGAAACAGATAAAAAGAAAACTGAATTATTTAGGGATTTTTATGGGCTTGATAACAAAAAAGTTGTAAAAAGCAAACATTGGGCATTATTATTATATTATTAGTTATTGAAACTCTAAAATGAATTGAATTAGGTATTTTTAACTTATAACAGAAGCAACAAAAATCAAATTTCTTACATATAAAAATACCAGTTTTAAACGAGCCTCGAAATGCACAAATATTGCACATCCTTACTATATGAGAAAAAGATACAGAATTTAGAAATTAAGAAATATTTTGCATACTTTCTTATATTAAGAGACACAGCGTTACAAATGTAGAAATATATCGTGACCTTTCAGAACTCTAAATGCAGAAATATTGCGTATATTATCTCATCTCATTCAAAGACGCAGAATTCAAAGAGAATTCCACTTAGAACTCCAAAATATCAATCATAGCACTCATAATATAGAAAACATTTGTTTCTTAACTAACTTACTAACGTTAAACGTTCCTTAAATCAAAAGTATAAATATTAAGTTCTCAAATGAAAAGCCATATAAAAAAAATAATTTGCCGATAATCCCTACAATGTAGTTATATTTTCATATTGGATTTCAAATCTTAAGTAATAGAAATACATTATTGTCTGCGGCCAATATAAAAACCATTTTGTTGTCGAAAATGGAATAAAAAGGGTTCTGCTTGAAGAACTTTAACGCTCTAAGAGATAATAATAATAAAAATCATGAAAGTCTATACCCAAAGTCTAAAAAATAGATTTGAATCTCAAAAATGGAGCAATTTAGTTTCTCTTTGTAGAATTTTACCGGTGCTGCAGAAATAATTTTCTAATTCTAACTTCATTCCTATAACCACAAAGTCTATAAAATATATTCGAAACTCTGAAATTTTTTGAGTAGTAGAGGTTCTCTTTAAGGAACTTCCGCGCTGTCAGAGATAAAAATAAAAAAATAATAAAAGTATATCCCCAAAATCTGTAAAATAGATTTGAAACTCTAAAATTAAGTAATGGAGATTGTCTTGAAAGAACTTCAGCGCTGTTGGAGAAATAATTTTTAAGTTCTGCACAAGAGTGTATAACTAAAGTCTAACTTCATTTTTAAAACAATTTTTGCTTATAAAGATTGCAACCGGTAAGCACTTATCATTGTTATAAGCTCCGTTTCATTGTCGTGGGCTTGTCGAAGATATTCTGAAAAATTCCGTAATAATATTTTTATAGACAAGAGTGGGTCATAATACAGAATTTTTAACATTAAAAACAATTCAAGGAAAAGAGTGTCATAAAGTTAAACGATTTTGTGCACCTTCAATAGAATTATATGGATAATCTTATACTTTTTTATGTCATTGAAATGTAGACTTTTTTAAAAAAAAATTCACTTCAAAAAAGAAACAAACATATGAATATATATAAAACAAACTAAAAACCCTGATCAAAAAGAAATTTTGACGTAAAGTATGTTTTGGTAGTCATCATTCGATTTACATTAAAGAGTCAGGGAAACCTTTATAGCTGAAATCAAAGCAAAATGGCTGACAATATCGTTGAGGAAACCAGAAAACTTCAAGCCTATACCTCGTACTATATAGACAATTAATGTTGCAACTGAGTATGCAAAAATATGTTACAATATCCAAAATATTTCTCATATTTATCATGAATATTAAAAATTATAATTTATTTTGTACTCAAGCTTCTCAGCTTTTGAAGAATACAATTCAAGCGTCCAGTTTTACATATTCAGTAACTTTTTGACTTAAAGTTTAAATGTTTTTCAAATAGTTCCTAATAATTCAATTTCAAGAGCATTTGAGCTTATGATGGGATTTAAACGTTTGAGAATCTATTCTTTAGAACTGTTTATTATAGACTATCTTATTTCAAGAACTTATTTGTTTTGTATAAAGCCTAAATGTTTTTGAATCCGTTTATTGTTATAAATGCTATTTGAAGAATTTTTTACTTCAGCAAAAGTTTTTTTGACGAAAATAATCCAAGTCTCTAGTTTTTCTATTACAAAAAAACTTTTGTTTTATATAAATTTGTAGTTTCAGGACCGATTTTTGTGAGCAATCCAATTTGAAGAAAGTGCTCTTTTTTTGGCAATAAAATTTCAAAATATTATTTTTGAAAAACAAAATGTTTCATTTAGTTTTAAAAACAAATAATCGCTAGTAGTCCAGTACCACGTGGTCAGGAGCCGCCTAAACTTACCTACGTGACTAGAGAAGTTGATATGCACAAACTCCGTCAGTCTAGATCTCAGAGTTGTTAGGAACTAGAGAAACTAGAGATTCTACGGAATGCAAGCATATTTTACAGATATATATTGTTTTATGATATAGCCTCCCATAGAGGTGTTTTGCACCACAACAAGAAAATCAATAACATTCGACTGAACGATTTGCTTGTTTATTAAGATATTATAAGCATATTTGACAGCCAAGATATGTGGTGTTCCCAAAATCGTCCAACTTTATCATACAGCTATCATTTCGAACGGAAATTACTGTATTATTGCCATTCCGAATTACTTTAGAAATGAGTTACAGCTTAGCCATTTGTTGACTTTGTAAAATTTTCAAATATAACAATATAATTTTGCACTTAGTTTTCATTTTCAAATACAAAAGCATAACTTTACAATATTTTCAAGAACTTAAGCGCTACTTTGGTGGAGATAATACATTTATAAAGCGTTTTTTAACAGCGTCTTTCTCAGCTATGAGCGCAAAAGTTAAGCTACTTAGTTTTTTTTTCTGAGAAAATGTGAAAATGTCGCTAAGTTAAGCACTTTGCAGCTTTTTAAAAAGAATATTTTAGAGCCTCACAAAATTAGTTTCTTTTTAGCGTGAAAAATGGCAAGGCATTTGAAGTGAAACTTTGGTCACACTTTGCTGTGCTCAGTAACTGATATTGATTGAAATTAGAGCTGCATCAGTTGTCGAGCAGAATTATAATTGAAAAATACGCTAGAAATATATGTAAATTTGTTATAGACTAGGGGGCTTGCCTACTACAGGCTGCAAATTATGAACTCGAAAAAGCTGTACGTTTTCAGATAGAGATAGGAAAAAATATGTGTAAGCTCTTTGAAAGACTCAAAAAATCGACAGAAAAATGTTTTATAAATTAATTGCAAATAATTGTAGCTCAAAAAAACAAACTAAACCTATTCACTGTTTTTTTTTTCTAAGCAGCTCAGCTTTTAGTAGCCACTTCCATTCCAACTAATCTTAAAACAAAAAACCATATTTCTTTTCTTACCTTCAAAACAGCTTTAAAAATTTATTTTGCCATTGCCCCTGGTGTTCTTTGCGAAAAGTGATTAGAAAACAAAAAATTATAATAACCAACAAAAAACGAAACAACCCCGTGAATAACATTTAAAACGCGTACAAAATGACAAAATGTTTAAAACTTTAAACCACATTAACGTTACGTTGCGGTCAACCGACTTAACCCACTAGCCACAAAAGCCATCAATCAAATTCATCAAGCAAACAAGCAAACAAACAAACATCTTAAAAATGTCTCATTAGAGAGAAATTGAAGAGAACGAGAGTGTGAGAGCGGCAAACGCAACCAGAGCGAGAGAGAGCGAGAACGAGAGAAACATAACTTTACAAACAGGTAAGTGCCAAAAACTGCTGCTTATTGGAAAGATTGACTGATTGACGAACTGTTTGAATTGTTGCGACTGTTTGATTGATTCGTCCTTGTCCTGTGTCTGACTGAGGCTAAGTTATACGATTCAAAAAAGAAAAAAATAACTGACAGTTGCAGTCATTTGTGGAATTGTGTGTGAACGTGTGTGTGTGTGTGTGTGTGTGTGCGTGTGTGTGAATTTGGGATCTTGTGTGATACTGCACGAGGGTAGCTATAGGAGTTATGCAGGTAAATTGATTTGCAATTCCAAATATTCTTGAATTCGCTTAGAATTTTCTTCTTCAAGCATTTTCTCGAAGTTTATAACTCAGTTGACTGAGATCTACAAACCTCATACTTATTCTATATTCTATATGTATTTCAACGAAAATTTGTAGTTTCAGCTTTTGAAGTCGGAAAAGACTTTACAGTTGGCAAACTTTATTGCCTAATAAAGTATACGCCATGTGTGACATAGACGCACTTCTATTTTATCAATATTCTAAAATTCTTTTTCAAACTTCGTAAGCTTATCGTTCAGCTGACAGAAATCTACAAAAATCCGAAACAATTTGTGACATTTCGACAAATGTTTGTATTTTCAAATAAATTAATAGAGTGGGCTTTGTGGGTAGTAGTCCAGCATTGTTCGTACGCTCTTTGTATCTATTCTTCTTCATGGTTTCGTTTTAATCATGAACATTTTAATAGGTTTCTCCAATTTTTTATTTGTTTCCTTCAAAGATATATTGCTATTACCAAATATGCGCACCTTCCCGTAGTATTTTCTGTTCAAAAACTCCAAAACTTATAGATCAACTTCGAGAGATTTACACAAAACCGAAAGCACTCTATTCAATTCGAAAAATGCGCTTGTTTTCGGTTTTTGTAAAATAATGATAAAATAGGCATTTTTCTATTATTTTTCCGATATCCATATATCAATAAGTTCTGAAACACACTCATGCTGGCAAGATGGAAGAAGTTAGAGAAGAAAAGTTAGAAGCAATAATTAGAGTTGATAGAACTAAGCCAAAATATACTGGGTAGTTTGTAAGTCATCTAAGACAACAATTTGATTCCGCCTACCGACAAGGTTAGCCACTATACAAATGGCATCTAGATGCTTCCCAAGTCGGAACAGATGGACATATATAAAAAAGTTTAACAACTAGAATAATTTAAATTAATGTTTACAGTAATAAGCTCAATGTCTGTAGGAAAATGAAGAGAGAGCAAATGAGATACTTAAGATAGTTTTATAGCAATAAGAACACCAGCACTAGAGCAAATGCGATTCCAGAGATACTATTATACCAGCAGTTTCACGAATGGTAGATCGAGCCTGTAGATTGCAAAGGAGTTGGTAAATATCTCATATTTATAAAATGATGAATTTGGCCAGTTTTCAGAAAAGAAAACAACAATGGAATTTACATCCTCGCCTCAAGTGACAAGTCTACCCAGTTTTGGAAAAATACCATGAGCATATTGATAAGCAACAGAAATTGTAGACATTTGTTTTTTGAAACAAAATTAACCGCAGAATTAGTGGTAATATTAGCAAAAGCTGCAGAATTTTTTGGTTTTTTTTGTATAAGTTCATGTACTACTTTATGAATGGACCAAAATGTGGGCTTGGGTAAGGTAGTGTCGAAAGAGTTAGAGATTATTTATTTTTATTTTGTGGATGTATAAATTTGGTCTAGAGTGTTTTTTTTGTGTTTTTTTGTATCTCTAGTAATTGTTTCCGCGCATCATTTATTTCTTCACTACAACAACTACAGTTTGGGAAGGCAACTGAATTAAGTAGCGGTAACTGTCATACAAAGCAAGCAGGAAGCTACTCCCCTTATTGTTTTTACAAAAATTACAGTTTAATTTTTCAAAAATAAAGCACTTTTGTCTAATTAAAAAGGTTTCATTTTCTTAGTTCACAAAATTAGAACTCTGTCTGTCTCAAAAAGTTATTACACGATTTCGTATAGTCCTGCCAGAGCTTCTGATCACCATTGTTGTATCTTTTTACGAAAGATACATCTGTTTGCTGGACTACAACCTTCTGCATGCTTTCGGACATTTTTCGAGCTCACTGTAGTTGTTGTATTACATTTTAGGTAATATATGTTCATGATAAGCTATTATTGGAGGAATTGCTATACAAAAACTATGCACAAAGCTGTAGCTCGTGACGTCACAAGTCCACTCTCTCATTCTCTATCAATATCTGTTAAGTTCAATTTCAAGAGTCTCCGGTCGCAGCGTTCTACTTCAAATAAGTTAACTCATACAAGCTTTCCGTCATTTTTCAAGCTCATTGTAGTTGTTGTATTGTATTTCTGGTTATAAATTTTAACAATAAGTTATTTAGATAGACGTTGTTGTATATGAGAACTGTTGTTCATGACGTCACAAGCCCATGCTCTCTCTTTCTACTTCTTAATCTCTCTTAACTTCAACTCGCAACAGTTCTGCAGCTTTCTTCTTCAAAGGTAACTTAAACTTCATTGGCAATCAAACTGCCCTCGTCATTTTAAAAACATATAAATTTATGTTAAGTATATGCACATATGCACATATTATATATGTATTTGTAGCACATTTCGTCCTGTACAAGCAACATATATATATTGTATATAATTTGACAGGCTTCTACGGGTTTGCTGCTTGCTTCTTTTACTTCTTATTCTGTTTGGGACTTGACTTGACTTTCAGTTTGATTGAAATGTCGAACTGTCAACAGAAAAAAAGTTGCCTCTTCTTCTGGCAGGAACCTAAGCAGCTTAAAATTTGTCATGTGCCCCATTGCGTATGCTACACTTTTTTTTCTTATATATCCTGCGCTTCTCTCTTGCTTTCTTCTGTCGATTTTTTTTTTCTGCTCGTTGTTGTACTTCTTTCATTCATCTTCTTCTTTTTTCTCATCGTTTTTCGTTGATTTGCACATAGCCTTCAAATAAATGAGTGCGAGTAAGTTGGCTGGTGTGAGTAGTGTCCTGTAGGTGGGTGGCGGCGGCGGCGGCGGCAGTGTTCCTCGGGAGCTGCGAGTCTTTGGAACTGGGTGTCTGGGTGTTCTGAAGAAGACGAAGCAAACAGTACGCTCAAGTGCACTGCAAAATGCAAGAGCATTAATTTAGGCTGAACTGGGAAGGCACTGCTTGAATTGTTGGCAGCACTTGGGATAGCTGCTGGGGGGAGTGTGACAGGGGCTCTTGAGTTTTTCGCAGGAGACGCAGGATGAATGTTGGTGCGGTCGTTTGTGTATGTTGTATGGTTGTACGCTTTTTCGGCGCTTGTTTAATCAAAGCAAAACCAATTCAAAATGGCAGACCAAAGATGAATACCGTGTGTGTGAGAGGGTGTGTGTGTGTGCGAGAGTGTGTGTGCGTGTTTGAAGAAGATGAAAAGCATTAGAGATTGACAAACAGACGCATACAAGCATTTATAAATAAAATGCTGGAATATTGCGTTTATGCGTTCCTCCTCCTCCACTCTGCTTAAAATACGCAACAAGCACGCAATTTAGTGGATAAAAAAGATGGTGGGGACGTTAAAGACGTACACGAGGACGACTTGAGGATACCCTGCGCCACTTGTGGTGCAATTAAAACAGTTTAAACAGATGAGATTGGCTTGAAAGCAGACGAAAGAGTCTTGAAGTTGTTGGAGATGAGACGAATCTATGTAAGCCAGAGACATTGTGCAGTTCATGAGATCCTTATGATATTGTTGGCAGAGAAGCAATATTTTTGTGATTTTGTTGTGAGTGTTAAGGGTTTTAGTCGCTATTCTAAGCAAAACACTCTTCAAATTGAAACATCAACGGCTTCGTAAGAACTTGCAATATATTCGGTTTAGAAATCGGAAGCTGTAGTGCTTTTAGCAAATTCAAACTAATTTTGTTAGTTGAAACGATAAGCTGTTAGACTGCCTGGACGGAAGATGCTTTTTTAGAATCCAAAGACACGTAGCACTTTTTAGCAGAAGTCAAAGGGTAGTTATCGTAGCAGAAACGAAAGTTTTTTAATTTTATTGGGACTGTTCCTTCAGGTATAAATCACATTGAAGATTTTAAAAATCCCTCATTGGGAACTTGCAATATATGTAGAGTATTTTACATTGGAAATGAAGCTGGAATGATTTTTGGATATCGCAACTTTAAATGAAACAAACTGGTACATTGTCAAGTCCAAAATTCCAAGAACACGTAGTATTCTTCAGCAGAAATCAAAGTCACTATATAGACTGGTCATTTGGGTATTAGATTTTAAGCTGCAGATTTTGATAGCAGATAAGAAAGTTTTCGAATATTGAGCACGCATCTTTTACAAAGTTTAAAATTCTCCAGCTCCGTATTAACTTGCAATTTGATTTTGAAAAACAATCTGCACTGCCTATAGGAAATTAAAGGTTTTTCATAGTAGGTGAAAAAAAAATGGAGACGAAAAATCCAAAGACATGCAGCAGACGTCAATGACGTTACAAAGGGTAAGCATGTAGTATTTGGAATTTAGACTATGGACAGTTAAATCTTTAGAAGTAAAACGCCTTTTTTGGCATGTGGGTGGTCCCATATCATATTTCAGCAGAAGTCAATTTCGTCAAAAAGGGATGTTATCTAGTGTTTTGCATTTCAGCTGATGACTATAAGAGCTCTAGAAGTAGAATGCCTTTTGGGTTAGTGACATAACATATATTTAAATTTTAAATTCCGAAGATATTCCAATTTTTTTTAGCTCTAATAAATGCATTTAGAATTATTTGTTTTTTTTTTTTGTGCTGCTAACAATTCTCAACTTTTATTCTTCACATCAAACGCCTCTGCTTATAAAACAAGTACAGACTTTTTCAGAAAATCCTCAAATAATAGTAAAAATTTTCACATGAACATATTCCTTGATTTCCACACGAAGCTCAAACAAGACTTTATGCGAAGAAGCCAAAAAAAAAAATAGTTAAATTAATATAAAATTCTTAATTAAAATTCTTTCTGAAGTTTTGCTTTCACGCGAATTCGAGAAACTGCGCTCAATGCATATTTAATGTCTTTCCCAGCGATTTCATTGGAATAAATATTCTCAATCATGCGATAAATTTCAACTTAAAGTAAATAATTTTATTTTAATAATTTATGTTTTTACAAAGTTGTTGGGGAAAATTGTATGCTGCTGAGGCTACTTACCGGGATATCTGGCGTCACTGAACATTGGAAGACGAGCACCTTAAGAATGAAAATTAAAGTTATGCATAAATTTAATTAAAATAAATGAAATTTAATTCAATTATGCGCTACATAGTAAATTTAGTAAAGGTTTCTTTATTTTAATTATTTTTTTTACCAACTACTGGGAATTTGGCTTTTACAAATTTATTGTCAGAGAATTGTTTATGGCTTTGAAAATCGTTAAAAGTGTTGGCAATATGTTCGCCAAAACCAAACGAGGATATTTCATAAATTAGCCACGATTACGCAAGTTTTATTTTTTGTGAAAATATTGCAAATGAAAACTAAAATTTCCCATCGAAGATTCGACAGCTAATGAGTCGCTAAGGGCTGCTGCTTCAAAGCCCGAAACAATTGCTTCAAATGCGATTGGGAAAATGGGATACAGCAGCATAATCATTATCTAGCCAAATACTCTCATAATATTATATAAGGCTTTTAACGTTATGCGCAGTTCTGGTTCAAGAAGAATATAAATTAAGGCAGGATATAAATAAAGCAGCAGGATTGATTTGAAATATTGTGATTTTGTTGGAAAAGGTTCAATAGTTATTGGATTGTGTAAGAATTTGAAATTTAACCCAATGAAATATGGTCAGCGTAGCCAGTAGGGTGCTGAACCCCTTGAATTAAACAAAATTTCGCCAGAGCGCAAATATTTTTAGCACCGTCCAACAAAACAAACTGACTTCTAAAAGACAATCAGACATATAGAGGAGGATATAAACAGAACTGTAACTGGACAACAATGAAATAAAGCAAAGCAAAGGACATGCAGCCATAAACAGCTTCTTGCTTAGGATGTGTATGTGTGTGCGTGTTTGACCCAGATCTTAGCCAGTAAGAGAAATGCCTTCAAGCCATTTTTGATAAACCTTTGAAGAGTTTTAGTTGAAAATCGTTTGATTTGCGGGTTTTAGCAGTGCACAGATGTGCTACAGCGTGTCCTAAATTGGGGCAACTTTAGTGCAAGCCAATTTTTGATTTTTTTACTAGTCTGTATAAACTATAAAAATAGCAAATATTTAATAGTTAAAATGCATTTATTTAGTTCGTTTTAGTATAATAGGAATATTGCTTAGTTTTCCGGATTCTTTGGATCGTTGCTTTATTTTTTATAATTTTTAGTTCATTTAAACATTTTATTAAATTTTCTTTAGTTTAAGTAAAAATTTCATAACACAATTCTTAGTGTTTTTTTGAAAGTAGCTTAAGCAAGCAGTAGGCGGTTACCCCTTTTTAGTGGTCGATTAGACTATTATATTTTTATTATTAAGTAAATAAAGTTTGCTTTCAAAATTTTAAGCAATTTGTTGATGAAATAACGCAAACGTGCAGGAAGCGGAGTCCTTTTACTGTGAAACTGTTTAGACTTGTGTATAACTCAGGTTTAGCCTGCTTAAGATTATTTAGCCTTTTTCATTTGGTTAAAAAACTCGAGAATTTTTCAACAGATTCTTATGGAACATGAAAGAGAAGCAGGTGTTGGGAACTTAAGCAATAATAGAATGAAAATAAATGTTTGGAAATTTGGGTTGAAGCGCACATAAAACCGAAAACTCTTAAATGTAATATATTGGATATATAATACAATTTACTGAAATTTGAAAAAAAAAAATTTTTGCTTTTTACATATTTGAACAGAAGTTGGGAAAACTCTTATTTTGCATAAAACGCATGTAAGCTCTCGCGTCTCAACTGCGCATTTGCGAGCTGCACACATACAAATAAATATTTATTTGTAAGACTTTTGCACAGCAGAACAAGTCAGCAGGTAGCAAGGACCCCACTTTTGAGGCATGATACCATTTAATGCAACTGAAGTGAAAAAGTTGGCCAAATGTGACTTTAACTTAAGCTTTTAAGCAAAGTGCAGCACAGTCAAGGCAGTTTTTATGGCGGTGAAAGGAACCGCAACAGAAAAAAAGCTTAAAAATAATTGCCCAAAACGAAGATGTAGCTTTAGTGAAAATATAAATCGCTGAACAAAATCGCTTTCCACAAAGCAGATATGACTGCACTTTTGGAAGACAGAGCGCAACAGAAGGATTAACTTTGTTTCAACAAAAAAAAAAAAAAAACGTATTGTTATGTTTTATAGTCATGCGGCAGCGTGCAGCAGGTGAAGTCCTCCAAAGCTGCGTTTTAAATAAAAGACACATTGAATTAAAACTGCGAGCAGTCAACTCAACGTTGCTTTTTATGCTTTGACTATAAACACTCTTACTAAGCAGACAGGATGCGCCACCCCCTAGTTGCTGTCAGTTCAGCATTTCAAACTGCACGCTTTCAAAAAACTAATCTAAACATATATGCTGTTTAGCATGCGGCGGTTTTCTAGTTTCACGAATTTTCGGCAACTTTTTTACAACTATTTCATACAGCTTCCACCAAACCCCCCCATATGCTTAATTAACATTTCACCTGAAATTAGTGAAACAAAGCGTAACCATTTTGGGCACATGCAAAAGTTTTTGCCAAAACTTGAACCCCAAGCTAACGCATAATTTAGCCCATTTTAACAAATGAGAGCATACACAAAAAAACAATTCGCCCTAAAAACAATGTTGTAAATATATTAATTCCTACAAAAGCCAAAATTTACTTGGTCTGTCTTTCGGGGAAAACAGCGTCAGACCCCAGCACACACGCACACACACACACACGCACACACACATGACTGAAGCTGTAGCTAATCAGCGGGAGCGGGGTGCGCAGGCAGAACGCCGGCGCACTGTCATGACGTGAAAAAACACCGAGTTTCTGCTTTTTTTTTGGAGTTACCAGAACTTCTAACTCTGAAACTAGTTGGGATTGTGTGTGTGCGAGCATGCCACGGTCTCTGCCATTGTGAATTTCGATGTTTTGTTGTCGTTTTATCGTTCTGTCTGTATGTAAATGTTTCTTTCTTTTCTTTCTTTTACATTTTGTTTGCTTTTATTATTTATTTATTTATTTTTGTGCATTTTTACTCTTTGCTGGCGTTCCTCTGTTTGTGTCCTTTTCTGTATGCAAGCCCGTAAAGAGTTGATTTATGCCTGTGTCAGTGTATGCACAATTGTGTGTGTGCGTGTGTGTGTGTGTGGCTGTGTGTGAGAGTGTCTACACTCCGCACCACTTGAATAGCAATAAATATAATTTTTAATGGCCAACAATATGCATGGCCAAAGTAGAGTAGAGGTTCATGAAGTTAAAATGAAAACATAATAAAATTGCTTACAATTTATTCGTTAAATTTTAGCTAAAAGATGATGATACGGTATCAATTCATTGAAACAACTTAAATTGAGTTTAGAAAAAGTGAGTCGCCTTAGCTTCGTGGTAGCGAACTCGGCTCTAAGTTCAAAAGCCATGGCATCCTGCAGAACTGCTGCATTGCGGCTAGCACTGACATATACACCATTTGCCTAAGTAAATCTCTATCAATTAAGGACATCGTCGGTCGGATGCGGCTATCATCTACAGGTCACTGAACAGTTATTAGTAGATATGTCTTCATGCTACGCCTTTGACAAAATTGAAGTGTTGAAAAGAGTGCTCACCATGCTCTCTGATCGTTTGTGATGAAGCCATAAAACTAATTTCTTACACTAACAGAAAGTCTTATCTTCTCTAGGCGGAGAAAACAACACGTTCTCGAAATATTGCTGACCTTTTGTCAGGCGCCCGTATGTCCTTGTACGCAATTGACTAGAAACAGATTCTTGAAACTCAAGAAAACCGTAGGGCATTGTACAATAATTGTCAAAAACACAACTAGGCATTCGTTCTTGAAGCATATGTGGGTACGGTTTCCACTATTTGTAGGATCACAATAGCCCAAAACTTTGTGATTGATTAAGATGCTGGTGCAGGAATGTAGGTAGCTTCTCTCTAACTCTAAGGGAAGTTCGTTTCTGGCTTCACTTGACTCTTTCACTGGCCCCTACAACTGCCTATTCAATGGTAAAAAAAATTTCTCAATTAAAGTTTTGTACCCTTTTAAAATAGTTTTCTTCACTTATGTTCGCTTGGTACATGTAGTCGAAAAATTGTTAGCAATAATAATCAAATTTAACAATTTTATTGAAATTTTTACTAAGCTGAGCCGCCCGCCGTGGTTCCGTTTTGATGTCCCAGGCCTCTATATTGCACTGCTTTTATATTTTTCCTGAGTACAATTCCGATATACACTATCCGATACATTGTTCCGATACAATTTATCATTAACTGAATACAGATGAGAGATCATGTGAATCAGAAAACAAATGTCTCAGATTTAATACCTGCGTCATCCAACACACTAGCAAAATACAAATAGAACTGTGCTCATCTGCCTATTCTATTCAGACAATCAGGTGTTCCTGCCACCTATTTAACACTTTCGCACACCTCATACGTTTCCGAAGCAATTCAAGCTTTTTCTGTGAGCCCGGTTTGAGATCGCTCTCTCTTATAGCAATCCTTCGGTACATTTTTGTGAGGTGACAAAGCAACTCCTCGAAAAGATTGCAAATAAAAGAGATTAACAGGAAGCTTAACTCAAACCAAACTATTCTCACTCCAGAAGAAGAGCAGAAGCATTGATAAAAATCTTTCAAATTAGACCATTTACTTTCTTCGAATCATATCAATGGCCCCAAGTTAAGAGTGACATTGTGATACGTAACTGAACGACGCTTAGCGCAATCGAAGATTACTATATTATTCATATTGAAATATTCCTTATTAAAAAGAGCTTCTGATCTTAAAGCTCTTTCTCAAAGCGCAATCAATTTTTATAAATGATTTCAAAATTATGCTAACAATATAAAGAAAGCCAACAAGTCTGCTACACTCCTTATTTCTTGTCATCGAATTAGCTTGCTCTCTTCAGATACTTAAATTTTGGAAAACATTAGGAATTTGTTATTGAATTTGTTAAAGATACCATAGCATTCTTCATGCATCGAAACTTTAAGTATCAACGCCAACTTTTCTTGTTCAAATGAATCTTGTTTCTTGTACGGGAATGTATCTTTTATTTATAAAATCTGAGTTTAATGCAGAACTGCAGAATGGATAAAAGTTTGAAACGCATTTTCTACACTTTTGCTCAGAAAGTCATAAAAAACCATTCAAAGTGTTTTAAAAAATCGTACATTTCTTGTTCACTTTTATAATATTTGCTTTTGATACACATTGCAGCAGGCTATTCGTAGGGATGCCTATAGACCTCCAATATGCCAAATCTTAAAGACTGAGATAGTTAATAAACTTTGGAAAATTTTGGCATTTAGCTGATTGTGAACTATTTGACTAGTTTGACAATTCTCGTTAGACCCAAGAATACCACAGCAAGTTTGTTCAAGAAAACGCAAAGAATAGTATCTTCCAGGCAAATACATGCGTTTCTAGATGAGTTGAGATACAGAAAGAGAAGTATTGAATAAACTGCTACTAAGAGAAGATATAGGGAAGGTAATTGTAGTTAAACCATAAGACGCGAAAAAGATCGTGCGAAGTATAATAAGATATACAAAGTGGTAGTACTATAGGTCGAAAAAAACGAGTTACTCTAATTGGGATGAGAAGGGAAACTTTGTTAAGAAGTGCATTTAAGTCTTTGAGCTTGAGTTAGAGCTTATGCAATTTTATGTGGCAAAGGGTGCGAGAATAGAGCGGCAGTCAAGTATTGGGAGCACAGTTTAAGTTTTTCGGATTCAATCATGTCTTTATAATGGTGCTATGAGTTGTTCCAATAAATTGGGAAAATTTAACTAGGTAGCTATTGTATATGGAAATATAGAATTTTTTAGAGCCCGTAATTTGTGATTACACAAAAATGTACAAAACTCTTTGAAGCAGAAAAATGCAGTAAATGCAATACCATAATATGCATTTCCAAGCAGTTTCGCAAAGTTTGAGAGAGCTTTAAATTTAAACTTTTATTAGGCTACGAAATCTCTTTATAGGATTTCGTCTGAAAAATTTCCTTTAGCTGCTTTTAAGCGTTTTAACTTAAGCAAGTCCTCTTTTTAAGTTTATTTATTTATTTTTTCTTTAAGCTTCAATTAATTATTTTTTACACACACACACACAGACAGAGCAAAAAAAAATGAAGCTGTTCTAAGCAAATGGCGCGGAGTGTGTGTGTGTGTGTGTGTGTGTGTGTGTGTGTGTGTGTGTGTGTGCGTGCGTGTGTGAGCTCAAATTTGATAGTCATCAGAAGCCAGGCCATGTCAAGGCAAAGCCAAACTGCCAGTCAGCAAGGAATCGACGCGCTCTCTTGCTCTCTGGGTGGGTTTATGTGTGTGTGCGTGGGTGCGAGGGCGCCGCTTCAGGCCAACAGTCAGACAGTTCAACAATACATACTCACATACACACACACACTCACGCACACACACACACGCACAGTTATCCATAAATAAATATAAAGCAGGCAACAGCAGCAGCAGCCGCCCGCCCAACAACAAAATGTTGCCTGAGCCCAAAAAGTCGTAGCAAAAAAAAATGCCGTAGAAGGGAGTGGGGACAGCAGCAGGAGTTAAGAAAGAAAAAGAGGAAGAAGTTAAAGGCAACGGGAGTAATAGGAGACGCAACTTAGCCGCGACGGCTGCTTACGCCTTGCCTACTTACATAGTCAGTCAAGCAGCACAGTGGTCACGATTCTTCATTTGGTTGGCAAAAATGAATACCAACAATATTTTGGTGTGATGACAGTGGTTGGGATAGACTGCAGTTACGTAACTTCTTATAATATTTTTATATCATAGCAATTTTTGTAAAAAAAAAACGATTCATTCCTTCAAAGTAGAGAAGTCACAAGCTTCGCAGAGAACACAATATTATTATTATTATTCATGAAGCGGAGAGAACATCTCTGAGTGCAATGATTTTTGAGAGGGTTATATCGTGATCTGTATGTCTATAATGCCCTTTTCTTTTTATCTAACGTTATATTTCTATCTTTATCCCGTATTTTAGGACAATTTCTTATCCTCGTTCGTTCGTGTTTCAGCGATTAACCCGATTAATCTCTCAAAACTGGTTAGATTGCACTCCTCCTAGAAATTACAGCATTATAATTATTATTCATAAGAGAGGAGACTTAGACCGTGACCTATAGGCCCATAGCGCCACCTGCATTCATCTGAGAGAAGGGTCCGAGTGCAATGCTCGATTTTTTTTGGGACCTAATTCTGCTTACACCATTTTTACTCACCTTCCGGTACGACAGCTAAGTATAACCTCAGGAGGAGGTACAGCTTTTATCGGCGTTCCTCTATATTACCCGTTTTTCCCGTATCGACAGCATTCCAATTGTCTACCGAGTTCAGTTAGAATTAATAATACTTGAATTGCTCTACGTCAGTTACAAACATTCATAGAATCGCTTCTAGGTTATAATTTGCCATAAGCAGTTTTGTGTGCGTGAGTCCCGGTAGGCTGTGCCAGAAATCCTGTTACAATTCTGAGACTTTTCATGGTTACTGATACATTCTGTAAATATAAGTCCGAATGTTAGCCTATCCTTCTTTTCTTTCTGTTGATCGTCTCTTCTTAACATGAAGGAATTATTTCCTGTACCTAAACCGCAAAAGGTTCATGGGCCATTACGGAGGCACCGTTCGTAGTAAGTTTGTCTGCATTTGCATTACCCCCTACATGGCCTGGTACTCAAAGTAACTAAATCTAATTGTGTTCGCTGATCAAAACTTTTTAAAACCAGTTTTAGATACAAAGATGACGTGCGTTGATGGCTGCTTGGCCATGAGTTAGTACGGCCATTTTCCGGTTGTGAAGAATTCATCTTACAATCGCATATATTTATTCTTGAAAGATGCACGTTTTTTTCCAGAAGCTGCGAGTACCTTATTCTCGGTGCTACTACATCTTCTGCAACGCCTTTATTCTTAAAAGCTAAGTTCCGTAAAATGGCATTTGCTGAAAACAAAAAAAAAGAAGAAAAACTCCTGAATTCCCACATTTTTCAGAGTAACTTATGAAAAATATCATATATTTTCAACGTTTTATGGCATCTATATGATATAGTCCATCTATATTGATTTTTGATGCTATTACGGATCAATTGCAGCATGAAGATGACTATTAATAAAAAAATTAATAGGTATTCCACAACTAGTCTATCAAAATCGTTCTGAAATGATTTACGAATTGATCAAATTTCTTCACTTTTAAGATTCGTGGGTTAACTTAGCGGAATCATAAAATTGCAACATAAAATAATGTCAGTTGCTAGGTTTGCGAATATGTCTTGCGTTTTAAGAAATATTTTTTAATTAAAATTGAATTGCCTATAACGCGATTTATAAATGATGTTGTATTCCCACCACTTGTATTAAATTTCACAAAATCCCAACGACAAAACAATTTATAAACAACTAATGTAAAAAATAAGCAACATTTTAAAAAGATCTTAGTTCCAAGCACAGCTTCTGAAAATTGGGAAGCACTGAACGAAAAAATCAAGTATTTCGTATTTTTGGCTAAAACCAGGAAAGTTCGAAAACTACAAATTCGAAGATGTAAAAATGTTGTTTTAATTATTTTATAAAAGATTCTTTTTTTAACAAATTTTAAATCAATTGAAATATTTATGAGTAATTTTCAAATCAATTCTGGTTTTCGAAATATCCTTTTAAAATGGCAGATGATTGAATATAGATCGAGTTTTTTTTCTCACTGCATCTTCACTTAGAATTCTTTTCTGGATATATAGACGCAAGACGATAGAAAAGATTTTGTGTAGCTTACTTAAACAACGAATACTGCAAGAAGAGGTACTTCTTCTACTTTGTAACACTCGAAGCAAATGTAGAAAAATGCTACTTTCTTCACAGTTCCTACTTCCTAGACGAATTTAAAGTTAAGTTGCACTCTTTTTAACAATGTATTTGAGGAGAAAGGTAGTTGCAAAGTTTCCTGTGATACTAAAGCGGCAGTTACCTGCAATTAGAGTTATTGTATATTATAAATGTTGTGGTTATAATTCGTAAGTAGTTTACACAGAATTGCACTCTTCTCTACTCAATTTTATTTTTCTTCGTAAAGTGCTGTATATTATTTTGGTATACTGCAAGTTAAGGTGATATTTTTTATTATTTTGTATGTCTGGGATATAATACAAGTTGGAAATGTGAGTAATAAATAGCAAAAGTCATGTTTTAACGCTAACTGTTATAATAAATAGACTGAGACAAAATGCGGTCTTAAGTTTTTATACAAAGTCTAACAAAAGTATCCTATATTGTATATCATTTAAACAAATAACGTATACAATGATATTTCGTTTTTGCACTTAGTTTTTCTTAAGCAAACTACTGCCGCTACCTTTAATAATTATACCATGGCATTTTCTGTTGTCGTGCCCAGTGCATATTTCTTACATGAACGAAAAGAAAATTTTAAAATACCTTAAGTAGTACAAGCGTTCACATATTAATTAACAGCGAGTTCCAACATTATATTCAGAGACCATTTCAACGTAGGTTTACCTGGGATCCCATTATTCGATTGCCGCCCTATTCTTGTAGACTTCGCCACATAAAAATTACTAAGCTAAATGCTGGTAGAATATGCCACGGCGTGTTGTTTTTGACTCTTACGAACTTCTTAACAAAATTTCTTTTGCCATTCCCTCCAGCGTAACTCGTAATTTTCAACCTCTAGCATTACCATTTTGTAGACCCAATTATGCATTACATGAACCTTTTCACATCTTTTGCGCAAACTAGCCACTTCAATTTCGTATCCTGTGAACGGCCAATTCAATTAATTTTAATTTTTTTTTTTCTAAATCGTACCTCCTCTTGATCCGTGAAATCGAGCCAACATGAACTAGAGAAACCCATCTTGGTCAACGCTGATCTTTTGTATTATTGGTAAACTTATGTTTATAGTTTTATTTTACTAGCCAGCCCCAGATGTGAGGCGGCTGGGGATACGGATTAGTTTTATATTATATTTTCCTAAAGAAGGCAATACATTTATCTACTCAAAATTCAAATGTTATATTTTTTTGTTTCCAATTTGATACACAATATAAAATTTTTTAAATGTTTATTTATTGATAGTTTCGAAAATATACACATTTTTTAAAGCAAATGTTGCCTTAATTAAAAAATAATCAATTGTTTTTGCTTTGAATTGTCACTAAAAAAAATTAAATACTCTAAGGTAAAAACTTAAACATTTAGTGAATTTTTTTTTTTTAATTTAGGCCAAGAAATTAAAAATCAAAAATTTATAAAAAAAGCAAAAACAACACAAAACAATTAAAACTTTAAAAATTATGAATTTAAGATTAATTTATAATATTTATTGAAGCATTAAACAAATTAGCAAATTTTAGCAAACATTTCATTTATAAATTGCGAACCTAAATTGCGAAAGTTTATACGATTTCAAGCATATGTTTACTTTTACTTTATGAAATAATTAAAAAATACAGGGTTATCCATTATGTAAGCCGAACAACAATTTATTACCTGAGTGCAAATTTAATTATTGTTATTATTTAAATTTTTAAAATAGCTGCAAATTTATTTGAGTGTAGTTTTTTTAGATTAGAAAGTAATTTAATTATTTATGTTATTTAATATAATTTTTTTCTGTTGCCTGCTTCAATGAATGGCTTAAATTGAAAACAATAATTAATGGAATTAATACAAATAATTTACTTAACAAATTTCTATAAAAATATTTTAATTAATTGATTTTTTTTTAGGTTATGTGGCTGATGGATAATTAAATATGAAAAATAATAAATGTTAACTTTTGTTCTGTTCCAAACTTTAAAAAACTGTGAAAGTTTTTTATTTAAAAATTTTAATCCTTCTGATGAAAAATAAAATTCAAAAATAAAAATATATGCTCATTATAAAGTTGTTTTTTTTTTGTTAAAAATTGTCTTTATTTTTTATATATATATTTTTACGTATATTTACGTATAAAAAAATAATGAAAAAAGAATTTTTTTTATTTCAAAAAATATACAAAAAATATAATTAATTCGAGAGTACGTAATTATTGAAAAGTCTTGGGCCAAAAATAGGCCCTTCTGCTTAGGAACTTTGATACATTTTCATAGACCATTAATTTTTGCAACTCTGCGACTATTTCAAGCACATTTGGCCCACTGTGCACTGTGTGTCATGAAGTTGACCTCGTCGGCGTCGCAGCTGACGTCGTCGTCGTCAACTTCGTTGCGATTATTGTTGTTGTTGTTGTTGCTGTTGGCGGCGTCAGGATGGTGGTTGCTTTATAGTTGCTGTTGTTATTGACATTTTTTTTTTGCTTAGCTGTTGACATTATGTTGCCGTGGCATAGATACGTTACAACCAACACAGATACACGCAGAGATACACACAGATACACACACACACACACAACGAGATAGACGCACTCGCAGTCTCAGCAGAAATCGATGCCGCCGCAGCGTTACACGCTGGGCAGCAGCAACAACAACAACAACGAGCAAAAGAATTGTAATAGAAACTGTGGTACAACGTGTCGGCTACGTTTTGTGAGTTTGAGTGATAGTTTGGATATTTTGTGCTAGCAGCAGCGGGAAACGTTTACAATAGCGACGCTGAGGGGTCATGCACATAACGAACGCACGGACACGGCCAACTGCTGGAGTGTTGAAAGTAAACCCAATTGGAATCTGCAACAGCAACCAGCAGTGGCAACAGTGGCAGCCGTAGCCAAGGCGCCGCACAAGCAGCATTCAAAAATGACCAACATTCATCTCCATAACAGTGAGAGATGCTGTCAGAACTCGAATTTCAGCAGAATTTCTTGAGTTGAACAACGAATTGTTGTTTGGATGCCACAAATGGCGGCGTCTCATTAAAGTTGCCAGCTGCTTGTTGTCCTTGTTGTCCTTGTAGTTGTTGCCGTTGCCGTTGCTGCTGGGTATATAATGATGATACATATGTACAACGGCAGCGCACATCTACACACAGCGGGTTACGATGCGATGGCGGCGCAGTTATGATGCATAAGCAAATTTTCGTTTGGGGAATCATCAAATCCGAGATAAGTAGAAAAAAAAAACAAAATGTCAACCAAACTGCTAAAGTGCTTTATGTACCATGGCGTATACGTTATTTATTTGCATCGACTATAACAAAAGATTGCAAAATTTTAAAGATGAAGCCAAAAACAGATTGAAGTTTGCAGCAAAAAAAATGTGCGTATCTTATGTAAAACGAAAAATGCTTAATACTTTATTTTATTTATTTGGATAAAGTAAGGGTATGCTGGAGTGTTGCAGGCAAAGAAGAACATACTTGGGTAAGCATGTTTACATTTGATTGCAAAAATGCTTAAAAAGTTATAGACTTCGTACGTGAATATTTAAAAATCGGCGAGGATTTTGAAAAGTTGGACACTTGGGATGATTGCGAAAATTTGGAAAATTAAAAATATATAAGAAATTTGAAGCACTTCAAAAAAAAAAAAAATAGAAATTATAATATTTTAAATTAAAACTTGATGATTTTAAAATACTTTAAATAAATAAAATAACTCTACTTTACTTTATTTGGCTATGACCACCCGTTATCGATTTACAACCGAACGAACTAGCTCTTGTCAGGCGTTCCCTAAAATAATATTTTTATTAATAAATAATAATTAAAAAACAAAAATAAAAAAATATAAATTATATTAAAATAAAAAAAATAAAAGTAATAATAACGGAAAATAATAGCAAATGAAATATATAGACAGACAGCATGTTTGTTCAGTATGGATTTTTTGGAAATACAGTGACATATTGCTTATCCTAAGAGCTCACAGAAATAAAGAATTCGGAGATAATTTTGTAAATATTATATTTGTTTAGATTTCACAGCATTGAAATATAATGGTATTTTAACATAAATGAAATAATTTTCAAATGAAACAGAATTAAAGAAATGTAAAAAACAAGTTGAGATTAAAATTAAATTAAATCAAAAATATATAAAAAAAGTGCTTTGCGCGCGTCTTCCTCAGTTCGTCACTCCAATAGGTTATATAGATAGGCTTTCCTTCATTTGGTCTATCCTTCTGAGCTTGGCTCGTTCCCGTTCGTCTGCCTGCGTCAGCTTTCGCATCGAGAACCTTCTTCGTTCCAACGAACATCATGACCGAGCCAATGTCGAACGATGTTTATGTCCTTATAGAGCTCAAACAGCTCATGATGCGTACGTCTGCGATAGTCGTGTCCAATGCGAAAGACAGCCAAGATTTTACGTAGAATTTGTTTCAATAAAAAAAAAACAATACCAAGACATACTTCAACTGCAAATTTCTTTCTTTGTTTCTTGTAAACATTCTAACCAACCAACTTGCATGCTACTTTACAAGTCTCTCAAATATTGTTTTGCCATCTTTGAGATCTTGGCACAGTTTATTTTTCCAGTTCTCTTCTGTTGCGCTCTTAATGTTATTTTACTTCTACTTTTTGTTTAAAGATTTGCGCGTAAAAATATGAAAGAATAAAAGTTATGCTTGTAAAAATGCTATTAGATTATTATGTGCTTACCCGCCTTGAGCAAATTGCTGCCGACATGTGCAGCCTGCAGAAAAATTGTCCATTATCGAAATGAATGTTAGAGAAGTTTAAGAAAAAACTTCAAAAATCTTTGTGCCTTTTAAATAAGCGCATGAATTCTAATAAAATTTTCATTATAAATTGTTGGAAATTAAGCTAGCAAGTGTCCTTTTTTCAAGACATTGGAAGGGTGGGCCAAATCTTGTACAATATTTATAAGCAAGTTGGGCGCCTAAGTAAGCGCCCAGTTTTTGGGTTCCAAAGGGGGGAAGCACAACAAAACTTTGTCAGGAAAGTTGCCGTTGCCGTTGCCGTTGCCGCTGCTGTTGAACAAAACAAAGAAAAAAAAAAAATAACAATAATAATTTTCAATTAAATTAAAATCGCTTTCTAAACCATTATGTATCTTATTAATTGCGACAACACGCTTTGATATTGGCCCACATTATAATTAAATATTAACTGTTTATTGTTGGTTGAGTGTAATCCCATTAGAAGCCCCTCAAAAATGTACAACTCGTTAATGTTTTGCCATCTATTGTTTAACTTACGAATTCACAGAAAAGGCGCAAAGTATCAAAGTATTTGCATGCTCGGCCCACATTAAATTACACTAAAACAGTCTATAATCTATCTTAGGTTGAAGCAATTTATTGTGTGTGTGTGTGTGCGGCATCTTCGAGATACAAAGGCAGCAGCAGCAACGGCAACAACGGCAGCAACAACAACAACAAGGATATCTATTCCTTTTGCCACTTGACTTTCAAGTGAAAATCCAATTTAATTTCCTTGCCGCTGCTCCAAAGCGTTTTCGCCCCTTTTTGTTGTTGCTGTTTTGCCTCACTTGAATTACTAATAAATAACTAATTCCTTACAACCACTTGGTATATACATAATACATATGCATACACACACACACAATGTCTATATATCTGCATACACACACACACACACACACACTTGTACGCTCTGTTTATCTGCAGCTGTTTAAATTGTATGTGCGTGCCACATGTCGTATACGTGATTGTATTGAATGCTTTTGCCTATGTGACAACTTGTCTGCCCCCCAGCAGCTGCTGCTGCCGTCGCTTGTGTCTGCATACCTGTTAGCCCCCTCCTACCCTCTTCAGCCTTGCTGCTAGTGACATAAAAATTTGTATTTTTTGTTGTTGCTGTTGTTGTTTTTGTTTGTGTTTTGTGTTGTGCCCAGGTTTTTCCCAGGTGGCAGCAACACACACACATATATATATGTATATATATATATACTAGTGTAACCAGAAATGTCCAAGTTGTCATTTATTTATGCACACACACACATACACACATTGTGGCAGGCAACCACACACACACACACACCCGCACTCTGCGTATATTTACGTTCATAAAAACGAAAAAGATCAACCAGTTAAATTACTCACCAAATGTGTGATAAATGTTTACCGGATTGTGCCTCGTACAAGCTACGTGAAAATGTCGCAACTCTTTGTACATCTTTTGTCGATAAAACTACATCAACTATGTAGAGAGGCACTGGTTTGGTTGTGTGTGTGTGTGTGTGTGTGCACCCCAATCCCTATGGCTGCTACAATGCCGCAAGACTTTTATCACCCAAAACATTGCGTTGATAACAAAAAGCTAATTTTCGTCTATATATATAAGTATACAAGCTCAATTAGCTAGCTAAATTTATCCTTTGCCTTGTTAGAATTTTGTTCTTTGCTTGGGGTGTGGCGGAGGCGGCGGCGGCGGCATTGTAAGACGCGCGCTCGCAACAGGAACGGATTTGAGGTTGCCGCGGGTTGACTTGACAACTTTGCAGACGACGACGTGACGCTCAAAAGCAAAAAAAAAAAAACACAAAAAAGTAAAATGGAATTTGAAAATTTTTAAATATTTAGTGGAATGTACAAGCTGGATGTACAAGCTTTATAAGGCGGTGAGTTTGGGTTTATATTTTTATTTTTTAGAGCAGCAGCAGCAAATATAAAATGTGTTGTTAAATAATTATTTATATATAAATACTTGAAATAAGTTTAAATTTAAGCTAGCATGCTTTAGGTAACTTTTACGTGGCTTATATAAGTTAAGCAGTTGGTTTTCGGGTGGGGCAAACTTTTGAAGATTTTAGCTGGCAAACTCAATGTAAACTGCAAACAACAATTTTTATTAATTTAGGGGCTGCAACTGCAACCAGTTCAGTTTCTTATAAAATAAGAGTAAAGTTAGAAAATATCAATTTAGAGCAATGAACTTATAACAGTTGTATAAACTTTGATCCCCATAGGTACCATCGAAATATCTTACTCGAGATGTGTTCAGATCAATCAGCGCACATCACAAGTGATTTCATATAACAAAAAACATTTATCCTTTTGTGCCAAAAAAAGATCATATGCGGGAAGCTCTACTTTTCTGCTTAAATTTAAGAAAAAAACAGCTGCTGAATAGCATGGAATGCTTGTGGAAACCTATGCTGACAGTGCTTTATCGGTAATAACTTGCAGAGAATGACGGATATTTTGAGTTGAGTGACAAGGAGCGTGAAAATCGTGGACCCAGAAACGTCGCGGACCATGAATATCAGGTTCTTTTGTAAGAAGACGATATCCAGTGCTTGTCGAGCAGTTAGGTGTCACTCAACAAGCCATTTGCTTGCGTCTATGTGCCTAGGAAATGAAACAAAAGTTTTTTAATCGTTAATTATTATTAAACTAATTCGTTTTCCTTTATGGATCTTAGTAGCCCAGTGAAAGCATAGATAGACGCTAATCTCTATAAATATAAGACACCATCGTTCGGATAGTATCATAATTCGTAATTGTCAAAGATGTGCGTTTCGGTAGTAGCTAAAGATAAAAAATGACGAGTTATTCTGTAGGAAATTACAAAAATAAGCTTTGTTTAGAAGTACGTTCGAGTCAATAAGCCCAAGTAAGTGTCTATGGAGAATACCCGATATGCCATGTTTTACGATTATTATTGTAACAGCCAAATTCTATAAGAATTGGACTTCAATCGGATATGATAGTTGATGATTCAAAGATTGATGATGATCAAAGATGCTTGATTTACTAAGTCAAGATGAGTTAAGTTAGAGGAAGAGATGCATGGAATAGATATATGAGGAGGTCATAAAAATTGCAATTTTATAAGACGATGTCCACAGAAGACTATGGCAGTCGAAAGTTGAGGAGATCACAATTTAAGCCACTAAGAGCAAAAATTCGAAATTTTTTTTTTGCAAGTATTATTGTAGTTTGCCGCGGAATCCAAATTAAAACCGGTAACCCAAGCTTTAATTTAATCCTAATAGAGATCTTACTTTTTGAATCAACCGATTCTTCGATGTGTCTTTAATTATTAATCAGCATGTTTCCTAAATATAACAATATAATGCAACATTTGGAAATAATTTTACAAAAGATGTATTTTAGTTACTTCTAGATATAGAAAAAAAAACAGATGTTACACCTAGAGTTTCAGTACAAAAGGTGTGGCTCTATTTTTAAAATAAATTTAAAGCAAACAAAACTTGACGCCGTTGCTACCATCGCTCTAAAGGTGAATCATAAGGATATCTGTTTTAAAAGTACTTCAAACTTGTGTGTGCATATGTCTTACTTTCGACTATGCTTTTGGCCTGGAGGTGGTCTCCAAACCCGGTGGCGGGTCGCATACATTGATCTGTGGAACACACTTAAGGTGAAAAGATTATGCTTTACCCGACAGCACACGGAATTATTTCGTAGTTAGAAAACAGAATTCCAAAAACAAAGATTCTTCAATTGAAGCGTGAAAACAGTTTTCAGTAACTTTTGTAGTAGGTCTCAAAAACGTTTAATACGGGAAATAGAGGCAAAAATATAGATCATCTTGCTACCGTTATGAAAAAATTTATATTATATCTTTTGACTATGCTGTCACCGCCCCAAAACGCATGCTAATATTTTTATTAATTACGAGTTTCACTCGTAATGAAGAGAGTTCCAAATGTTTCTTTACTTTTTACCATTATTTTAAGGCAAATTGAAGCCTAAGCACATAATTGATTTCCCATATCTATTGCAAAGCTATTCCTTAAGGATTATTCATCATTTTTATGTGATTTTAATGACATTTGAGATGTCTTTGCCAGAAGTCAAAAAAAGAAAGCAATTTTTCTTTATTAACCACTGATATGCGATGGAATAAACTTTATCGTAGCTTCTATGTAACTTACGTTGGTTGGAAATCAAGTATTGATTAAATAGAGCCGCATTTCCCAAAGAGCGGATGTCTGGTCACACTGAAATAAATTACATTGTAATTTTCTTCAAAGTGATCAAAAATCAAAGCAAATTCTTCCCTAAACCAGTTGCAACTTACCCATAAATACTTGACTGCTCTCAACGAAACTCTCAAGTTGAAGCTTTAAGTTGTTGGCATTAACTCTGGTCACACTATTTACTCACTATTTGGGTCACAGTGGCAGACCTCAAAACAAAGTTGATTAATCCATTGCAAGGGTATTACAAAAAGCAATTAGCAAAGTGTTAGCTCTTGTTGTTGTACTTATCTCTGTTGTTGTTATCCTTGTTGCTGTTGTTGTTTAAGTTGCCTGCCCGCCGCTGGCAGTGATTTTGCACTGACACCATGGACAACTCCGGCGTTGCCAAGACGACGACGACGATGACGATGACAATGACGACGACGCAACGTCAAAAGACGCAGCTACCAAGAAAGCGAGAACATTGCGAAATGTTGTGTGAACGCGCGACTTTAGGGGCAATCAGGATTGCTTAATTAGGAAGACAGCGTTGCAAGCGGTAACGGCGGGCGGGCCGACAACAACAGCAACAACAACGCTAACAACAACATGCAACATGGCAAATGGCGGATGGCCAGGACACTTCTGACAACGCCAAGTCGTCTTGTCTTTTCATGCCCTGAATAATTGTAATTGAAATTCAAAATGGCGTAACGTTGCATTGGAAAGCGCTCAAAGTGGAAATGGCGGCCATTGCATTGTCATTATTGTTTAGCTAGCTGGCTGCCGTTGGGGCGTACAAGGGGCAGAGCAGTTCAGTTCTATGGCTAACTATAAACTGCAACCGTCAACAGTTTTACGGTCATGTCGTGTCACATAATCGGAGTTGGCTTTCCGCTACGGCAAGCAGTAAAAAAGAAAAAAACAAAACAAAAAAAAAGAAAACTTCAATTGCACATTCCTCAAATGCTGAAAATGATGACGTCAACATAGCGAGTTTTTCCCTAGACTTTCCACTTTTTTTTTTTGCCATTTTTACTCATTTTGATTTTTCCATAGTGAAAGAGCATGGCGGGCTCTCCGCAACTCCCCACCCCCCACCACGCCGTCCGCATTGAATTGTTGATTGTTGTTCGGTGGCAACTGTTGGCTATGTGAAATATTTTTGTGCTAAGCAATGGATGGAATCTTTGTGTAACAAAGAAGAGAAAAGGCGGCGAACAAATTGAAAAGAATATTTACGACGCCACCAAAAACGCACATTTCACTCACAGATACACACAAACACATATAGCACACTCATACACAAGCACACACACACACATACACACGCACACTCACTTACACTTAAACGCATACAAAACACTTGAAAGAAGTAAAATGTAAAAGTTTTTTTGTTCACGTTTTTCTTGGCTTTCAACACACACACACACACACACACGAGTGCACACACATACATATACTAATACACACATACCCTCACACAATCGCATACAATTGGAAACTTGAGCACTATATACAGCAAGTAAACAATCCACTTATATAGAGCGCAAACTTCTATGCGATACACAGTTTATTTTTTTTGCTACCCTTTAATTCCCAGCATTAAGGATACATAAGTTTTGTGAAAAAGTATGTAATATGACAGAGAAGTTACTCAACCGAGTTCAAGACTGAGAAATGTACATTCTAAGACTTCTTGAAAAAATAGCGCAGCTAATGAAACAACGAAGTACGCGCGAAGTGTTATTCTCCAGCTCTTGAAGGGATTCCATGCACTGTGCGACAGAGCAGGACTTCATAGTCGCAAATGGCAAACATTTAACTAACAAATTGTTGCATGATTGAGTTAAATGCAAAATGGCGATTTGGTATAATTAAGCTTTACTTTACTGCATCGTAGTTATAGGCAAATCACGTGACTGCGCTGCCAGGGTCTTTTGCTGACGCAACACAGCCAAGTCGGCCATTTTGTTTTTATGGGCTTTTTCCAACACTTTGTTGCTATTTGACAGCAAACGATTTGTGCATAAAAAGCGCTCGGAAAACTTAACTGAAGTGCCAGTTTGAGCGTATGTTTAGTCAGCATGGTATAATTTTTAAGGTAACAGCCAAAAAATACTCAAAGGGCGCACTCTGCCGATGGCTCAAATTGAAATTTTATATCAAACTTGGATAAAAAGTGGAATATTTCTAGTTCTAAAACATAAAGATCGCCCTCTGCTAGCGGCCCAAATTAAAATTTAACATCAAAATCGAGTTTTGTATGAAAAGAGGAATGCTTCACATGTTGTACAGTATAAAGATTTCCTTTAATCGATGATTTCTGACGTGCACTCAGCATGGAATAATTTATATGGTAAAAAACGAAAATATATGTATAAGCGACCTCTGCTGGTACCTCAGATTAAGACTTGATACCAAAATCAAATTCATAGAAGCCAAAAACCCCAAATAAACATTTGATTAAGGAAAAATGTATACTTTTCATCTAAAATATGCCGAATAAAGTTTGAATTTCCTTTACTTTTGCCACAGCGATTGAAAAAGTGGCTGACTCGAAATAAATTATAGACATTTTCCGAACCAACAAATCGCTAAGAGCTTTTATATCAAAAATATGTAAGATAATGATAAGATAGCCAAAATTCTTTCTTAAATCGTGCATAAAGCTTGAAAGTTTCACTGTTTTTCAGTTTTTAACATTTTAGGAGTTAAAAGCAAAAAATTTCGTTCGAACTTCGACTTTAAAGGTTTTTGATCATGATACCCTCTGCTACAACTATTTAAGCATCATAAAATGTACTATTATTTTTGAGAAATATTCATAATTTGGCACTTGATCCAAACCGACGCTACTGCACTTGTTACTGCAGGATAATATCAGCTGTTTGCTTCAAAAGATCTGGTTGAGGCATTTGCATTTCTGATCTTATTTTTTTTTCTATTATTTTCGAAACGATTCGCGATTTTTCTGATATACATAAATTTATTTTCGTAAAAATCATCTCAGTTAGAGGTACCAGTGAAGAGCTGCAGCGAGTTTGATACAGTAAGCTACGGAATATCGTGGATAAAATATGAAATATCCCAAAATCTTGGTCAGATGGCCAAATACTTTCCCCATATTTGCATTCCATGCAGCAATATTTTATGGAAATCATCACCTGCTGTCCAACATCTACAACATTTTGAGTAGTTTCTTGGAATTTCAAAAATTGAGCTGGTTGACATTTGGGTTTTCAGTGTACATATTTCTGAGACTAAAGTTAAAATTTCGAAATGAGGAAAACAAGTTGTATGGCGTAGACTAGTCCATATAAAATATGGATTTACTGATGATTGAGCTGCTGGCAAACAAAGCGAGCAGGGCCCAAAGCCCTCTAGCTTAAAACTCAATTTGTTCTAGTGAAAGAAATCAGAAAAAAAATATAACTTTAATTCTGGAAACTTATCTTGCCTCTAAAATAATCTGCAAGCAATAAAATTGCGGGGTTATTAGTTGGTATTTCGAATAAGCTTCATATTTTTATGGGCCTAGGTGGCGTAGTGTTAGTACGTACTTGCCATCATACCCGAAGTTCGTTGGTTCGTTTCCACCCTGCAGCACTGTTACATTTGGCTAGCACTGGCATAGCTAGCAAATATATAGCGTCTATTCACTTAGAAAATATCTATTATTTCAAGATACCGCCGTTCGATGTCGGCTATAAACTACAGGTTCCGGTTCTCTTCGTACAGCTCTGAATAGAGATAATGCCTTTGGAACATAGCCAAGGGGAAGCAATTTATAATTCTTTTTATAGCAGGAAAACGATTATGCACTGCTGAAGGTGTTGATGAATTCCAATATGAGACCATGCGTTTTATTTTGAGATAAAGCGTCTTATTAGATGATGAACTTCGTTAAATTGTTTCAAATGCATTACCGCTTCGCATGCTGCAACTTCTTAAGCAGTATCTTCGAAGAAATCTGTTGCATTTCAAAATATTGTGCAACTTGGCCAACCAACCCTTTCGGTATTTAGAGCATCTCCAAGTCGTATACGTATTCACCTCAAATGTACGCCATATTTTTCCTTCATGTTTTTCTTATTTCTTTTTTTTTTCTGCTTGTTTTGTTATTATTTGTGTAAATAATTGATGTGAGCAACTTTGTTACAGTGTTACTTCGCTTTTGGAGCAATCGCTGGGGATAGTTAGCATAATCCGTTTTGCAGTATTTCCTTTTTTTTGCATTTGCACAGAAGATAAAGCACGAACAATAGTGTAAGGGGAGGGCAGCATGAAAAGTAATCGATTAGGTCATAAAAGTCAAAATAGAAAAGCAAACTTCTCGCATATAAGCTACACACAATATTGCTAGCTTTCTTTACAAAAAAAATAAAGAAAAATGGTAAAAAATTCTTTATATACAAACAAAACAATATTACATATTCTTGAGTCCACCCTCGTAGCAGCTAGTCTGTAGCCAAAAATGAGCTATTATTTAAGTTTGATTAAGGTTTTGCCTGTAAGCTTTTGACCCTCATAAAAGTCAGTCAACACGTTCCGCTCAACTATAAAGATTTTTTGCTTGTTTTTTCTTTCCCAAAGATTTATCTTTTTTTATTTCGGAACCTATTAGCTGCAACTGCTTAATGCTTCAATAATATTTAAAAAATGCGCATAGTTTGACATAGGTCCATCCTTTGAGGTATTTGAAAATTATAACGCCTAAAGTTAAAAGCGCAGAAGCTGTACAAAAAGGCATACAGCTAATACAATTTAGGATATAGGACACCCAAATAACAAATAAGTTAAAAAAAAGAAAACATTTTAAGTAACTTACTGACTGTTGTAACTTTGGTTGGATGCAGCAACAACAACAAAAAAAACAGCAACATGCTGCAAAAGTTGAATAAAACTTTATAGGGTCAAAAAACAGGAATTTTTTTCTTCCTTCTGCAGCTTCCGTCTTACGAATGGACTTAAGAAGTAAACAGTTGCTACATTTGGAAATAATGCAGCGTAGAGCATTTTTCCTTTCTTATTTTTTTTTGCTGTTTTTGTTTAGTTGGAGTTGGAGAAACTTCCAAAAGAACTGTGCAGAACTTATGCAACCTGTACTAAACTGTCACGACTTTGGGTATTGAGTGCAGAGGGATAGAGAGAGTGTGCTATAATTTAGTGGCGCTATCTATTTGTAATTTGTTATATTTTATAAACAACCTACATTTGTAAAGGTGGCTTAAAATAATGTTTTTACTCTGAGATGATGCATTTCTGCAAATATTATATTTTAAATATTTGATTCTCTGCATTGCTTTCTACAACGGTATGGGTCTTCTTTTGATGCTTCCCCTTGTATTTCGTTTCCCACTCTATGGGCCGTCTTTTGTATCTTCCCACTGTAATTCTTTTTACAACTTTTTGAACCAATTCTTTCACATATTTTCTCCAACAAAGTGCAGTTTTGCTGCATTCCAAGGCCTTATCGCCATCATCTTTTTTAACTAATATATTTAGTTATTTAATATAATTTTGATCACACCAGCAACTAATAGCCGTCATCTTCAATCTCTACATCGTCACTCATTTAAGTTACTTGACTTAAGTCTGAGTAGCATTTTTTTATCACACATATACAATTTGGCCAAATCTTATTATCTGAGCTGTTTATAGGCAGATGCTTCATCAACAAATCTTCTGCTTTTAAATCCAATGCTGCTTGCTTGCTATTACACTTTTCAGGCACTTTTTTTTATAAAACTCTAAAGCTAATTTAGAAATCTCATCATCTTGCTATTAGCTTCACTGACAAATCGCTATTAAAAGGTAGCATCTCCCTGGTAGTCAATATTTACGCTTACATTTCGTATTGTCATCATCTACTCATATTCTTCGCAGCAAAGATTTTGACAATAATATGTTACAAAAAATCAGCTAACAATTGCAGCTCTATTACACAAAATGTCTTATCCCAGCATCATTTTCAGTAATTCATCTATTTCACATAGTCCTTAAGGCAATCAAGTCTCATCATCTCAACTTATATTTTATCTTTTATCAATTTGTGAGCTTCAATTTTTATTTCCTATAAATTGAGATAAAAAAGTCAAACAATATGCGTTTGTTGTGTTCGTTGTATGCACTGAATTTCATCATCTCTAGCTTTCGGCCATGTCGAAAACAACAAAGTTTCATGATCTCAACTTACCTGTTCTGTTAACAAATTATCAACTAAAACTATAAACTCTTCAGTAACTGATTTGATATCAATCTAAAGTCATACTTAAAGGTATAAACTGAGTTGCATCCCATCAAGTTTTAATCTATTTTGGCTATTTCCAAAGCAACAAAAGTCAGTTGATCATCAATCAATTGCAACATTTGTTACTTGTTGAAATTTTAAACATTTATGCTTTTGTTATTTTTGTTTATTTTGCTGTGTAAAAAATTTATAGCTAATAATAAGATGATGAACTCTTTGCTCTGTTATGAGATAAAATATTAAAGCAATACAAAAATTTGAAATTCTTTTTGTGATATGAGCTTCAAACACAAAATGCATGTACAAGATATGCGCTGAAGACAGCCAAATTGAATCATCTCAATGCGTAACAACTTTAGCGACTACTTTATTCTTTCAAATCTCATCATCTCAAATTATTTATGACCAAGTTACCAACTGCTGCCTTTTGTATAGTTACAGTAGCGATTATAGCATAACTTTATCTTATACTATCATCTTTGCTTTTATGTTAATGGGAATATGTTTTGCACTTGTAGGATTTGCGATGTCTTAAATTACTTAAAACATACTGATAGTCATAGAAACTCGTCATCTTTAACCTAACACGGTTAGATACATATTTGCTTTTAAGATATTCCATTCTAATTTAAAGCTAGACACAGCCATTTTTTCTTACTGCAACTAATATAGCCCACTAAAATACGCTATCTTCTCAGTACTTCCAAGTGTTCAGCGTTTTTTGTAAATTAAGCTGTTATTATTTTATGATACTTTCAAGTTTTTCTGTGTCGAGCTGTCTTCTGAAGTAAAATTTTTTAAATTCTTCTATATTTTCAATATCGTTTTTTCGTCAAGTATTATTATATATTTTTCATTTAAAAGAAACCGTAGCTTTCATTCATCGAGGTATAATCTGAGTTGTATCATAACTTTAAAGACTTTTATGCAACGCAGTACAAATGTTTGCTTTTTCGCATCATAAGTGAAGGTAGGCATACGAATCTATATTCTCTTACATCTCCAGTGTCTTCAGTTTTATGCTTGCGGTTGCTTCTAGTAAATTTTTGGTTATATGTTTTCTTCAGCGCATCTACGTAACTTCATCTAATGTCTTTTGCGCATATCTGCATCTCAATTCTTTTGGTCTTCTGAATCTTTTATGCTTTAAGGAATCGTCATCTTAATTCTAACTTTCTACAGTACCTTAGTATCAGAATCTGTATTCTCTTACATGTCCAGTCTGTTCTATTTTCATCTTTTTTTTATATCAGCAGCATCTTTAACGCATCTACCTATCAACAGCTTAAATTCTTTATATTTTATATTTAAAATATCTTTTGTGCATGCATCTTCTCGATTCTTTTTGTATGTAGCGTCTTTCTACCTTAAGGTAACATCATCTTTATTCTATTTAACTTTAGTACCATAATATGAGAATCTGCATTCTCTTACATCTACAGTGTCTTTTATGCTTGGTATTTCTTCATCTATATTTTTTGTTATATTTCCAGCGTCTTCAATGCATCAACGTAACATCAGCTTAAGTCTTATATATAAAATGTCTGCATTGAAATATCTTCATCTCAATAAAAACTTTAAATTTAAATTATCTTTCTTGTTTTATATCTTTAGCGTCCTATGAGCAATAAAGTTTTGTAATTTTAATTATTTCATATCTTATATGTCGAATTATCATCATCTCAACTTTTGTCTAACAGCAGTGCCTATTTTTGACCCAAATAATCAATATTTCTTTCATCTTGTATGTTTAACTTCTTCTGTGCATTAAATTACTTATTTTTAGCGGTCTATGCTTATTTAAAGTCAGCTTGCACATGCTCATCTTATTTTTCACCTACTGTTCAACAGATATCTGTTCATATATATCTCTTCCAAACAAACCACACAACAAATTTTGCAAATCATTAAGTAACCTTCTGAGGGATGCGTGGTAACTATGAAGCATCATTGCATATTCTGTACATTAAAAGTTTCGTCAACTTAATAGTCCCACTGGAATAAAAAGAATCTGTTTAAAAACGTTTTTACATATCTCAGAAACTCCCACGAAACGAAGTACGCCAACACGCTTGCTTGTCTTTCTTTGCTACTTTCCCCAAAAGTAAACAGTCACAATGACGTCATGGATTTTAAGAATAAATTTAATTTACTTTCACAAACACTTTGTGCAAATGCTCGTCAGCTTCAGTCCACCAGCCTGACTCCATGGCAGACTTAGCGTACATCCAATTCCCATACACATGCAACATTAATCATAACTCGATACTCAAGCTAGCAAAAAAGCTACTTTACTTAACTATCCAATTACATGTTAATAGTGCCAGAGACAAAAACGAGAAGCATTTCTCCAAAACCATATGCTTATCTGGCATCAACTGTGTTAATATTTACACTCCAACATATTATTTGCTACATAATATTTATGTCAACATTATGTTGCTGTTATCTTGTATATCAAGGCAGGGGCTGGTTTGCCTGCTGCCTCGAACTAGCACGAACTAATAGATGTGAATTTTTTACTTTCGCATAACCATTTGTCACAATTATGATTTTTTCGTAATTTGATATCTTCAAGTCGTTAGATTTTCACAGAACTGTAATGGTCTTGCTTTTTATGCACATAAATCGATTATTTGCTTGTCCCATGGCCAGGTCCTTGTCCAGGACGTTTGTGAAATGTTATCTGCTGTGTGTGTGTGTGTGTGTGTGTGGTGCTGCCTTTGCCATTTCATTCCGTGTTGATTTCTCGATTTTACTGCCGCTGTTGCTTGGAAATGGCTGTTGCCTCATTGCTTTTTATATTTTATTTGCTTACAAGCAAATGGCGGCTGGCAGGAAGCAGCAATCCACCATTTTGTTTCGTTTTTTTTTTTTATATGGCAGCTAGCCTCATAGCGCCCATTAAGTTGAAACTCTTTTGTCGAGTTGATTGCTGCCAAGTAAAAATTTTCCAAAAATGTTTGATTTAACTTTTTTTTCTGTTTTTTTTTGCGTTTTGGCTGGAAGCATAAGTTGCGCCACAGACATGGATGCGGGCACGGGCTCACGAACACACACGTGCACGTGCAAGCAGTCATATGGTGTTGACTGGTGAAATAAAGCCACGACAGCCGCCCTGCCATAAAATCTCTGCCAAAAATAAAAGCGCTAGCATACAGCATCACGCCCGTAACGACAGCCTTGCCTGCAAGCCAACTAACTACACAAAGCCCCAAACCCCAAAAACCCCAAAACCCACAACTCTGGCTGTGGATGATTGGAGCCGGCCAAGTTTTCCGCCGACTGCCGGCAACGCATATTTCATGACTCACTTGTTAACAGTTTGGCCGTTAAAGCAATGGCCCGAAATAATGGGAAATTATGACAAACAGCGTGCACACGTTGATATACATTTTGTGGCACTGTATGCCTGCCACGCATGTGTAAATCTACCTTGCCATCAGCGCCAATTTTCGTGCTGGACCAAACGAACTTCCCCTCTGCCACTAAACCAGCGCCTCATTCCCATTCCCAAAAAAGGAAATAAACCATAAAATTCCGATCCGGAATATACTATAACAAAAAAAAATAAAAAAAATGGCCAGCTTAATGTGAAAACAAAACACCAAACAAAACAAAAACAAAGACTTGCCCGGAACAAAAAAGCAACCAAAAAAAAAAAAAAATACAACAGTTTGTTAGCGATTTTTAGCGGCAAGGTGAACAGAGCTTCGGGGTGCTACATGGCCACAACGCGGTGGAGATGAGCAGCGGCGGGTTATCTGAGAACGATACAACCGCAACAAGGCCCGCGGCGGTTGCAAATAATATCCCAAAAAGCAACAAAGCAGCCAAAAAGCAAAGTAGTAAGAAGCAAAATCAAAAATAAAGATAGCACAAGGATTAACAAGGATCAAAACGAAGCTGGCATGCTCTATTTGGGGCAGTTATGAAATCTAGGACAGTTGTTAGCTGCAGAAGTTAGAGTAAACGCGCCTTTCGTTTTAAGTCGAGAAAATGTTAGTTTTCTTATAAAATTGATGATTTGTGATTTTTTTATTTATATATGCTTATTTGTTTAAGCTTTTAAACAATTTTTTCTTAAATAATATTTTTAATACGATTGTAAAATAAATTGTCATTTCCATTGTTTACAAAAAAACATTTTTTAGTAAGACAACTTTTGAAAATCTTTTGAAGTATTTCCCATTTGTCATTTTTAAATTTTTGTCTGTTTTTTTTTTTAACTTTTGTATATTATCTTTGCTTTCATTAAACATTTTTTATTTATTTTTTTCCATATTTACAATGAAAAAACTTATAATTGCTTATTAAAAAAAAAGACTTAAATTAAATTATTCCCTTTGACTATGATCATTGCTAGCCATATATCACTGCTAGGCAAGTGCTACTGGGTGGTCCGATTTTTATTTATTTTTAAAATTAATATAAATTGTTTTATATTTATTTATAATAATTAAGATAGCTCTACAGTGCGGGGGCAAATCTCTCCCCACAAATATAGTAATCATTTATAATTAACAAATTTTTAAAGAAACTTTTATAAAGCAATTTTATATTTTTCTTATAAATATTTTTGTATTTCTATGTTAATATTATTTTTTAGTCAAATGAAATTTTAATAAACAACGATTATTTTTAGTATGCAAAATTTTTAAGCCAAAATATTTTGTTAAATAATCTATTTAAACATCAATTATTTTCCACTTAAAAATGGTATTTCAAAATTTATTTTAAAATAAACCAAATACAAACCATTTTATAAACGCTTTTTATATGCTTTATATTTTATATGTTAACTTTTTAGTTCTTATTAGCTTTTTTTATGATTTTTATAATTTTCATCTTATTTTTTTTTTTATTTCTATGAATTTCTACAGTCTTACATTTTATTTTTAATATTAATTTTCTTATAACTAAAGAATTTATTTTTTTAAATTAATTTAATAAATTTTGCCTAATTACATTTACTTTACTCTTGTTAATTATTATTGAAATGTTAATAAAAATTGATGTTAAACTAAATAATGTTTTGTATTAAGATTATTAAATATAATTTTGTTTAAAAAAGTTAGTTTTTCTAATTTTCTCCGTCATATCTACTTTATTACAAACAAAATATTTTTAATAACTTAAAAATTTGTAGAATTATAATCTTACTATTATATATTTATTATTTTTAATAATAAATTATTTTTTGCGAAACAATGTATAGTTTTTTAAAAATATTTTTTAGTTTAAAAAAAAATATTCTTAAAACTTAAGAATTTGTAGAATTCCAATTTTTTAAATTTTAATTTGTTTTCACTTTAATTTGTCTAACATTTTTAAAAACTTAATTAATTTTTGAGAAACATTTCATATTCTAAATAAGCAATTATTTTTTAAAATGTTTTTTTTTTTTAAATATATATTTCTATATATTTTTTGGTTGTCGCCAAAATTACCTTTAATTGTAATAAAATATTTTTCGGAATTATAATATGTATTTACATACATTTCTTATTAAAGTTCTAAATTTAATTATTCATTTATATATTAAAGCATTGTTGCTTGTTTTAGTTTGACAATGCAATTTTCAGGAATTTTAATTTCTGTATTTTGAGAACTACAAAAAATTTTAAAAAACTTTTTGTTATTTTTATTACTTTCACAGTTCTTATTTAGTTCAAAAAATTACGTGCAGTCTCATATGAGATTATAAAAAAAACCAAACCAAAATAGTTTTTAAAGCGAAGTAAGTTCTTAGTTCTATTAAGGATTAGAACTAAACATTAAAGCCTTATAGATAATATATTTTTTCAAAATTACATTAACAACAATTACATTGTACAACGTTAAATTCCAATCCCTTTAGGTCAAAAAAAAGTTGCATATTTTGGCTATTCACCAAAAAAACTTATCGACTCAACTAGTTTTTGCAATGTGTCATTTTCTTTAGCTTCATCCAAATCGAATTTTCCTCTCCCTGGAAACTCTTCCTAAACATATTTCCAACATTACAATTTATTTGCATTAAGTAAAGGAGAAACAAAAAAAAGAGAGAAAAGGGAGTAAATATGCAGCGAGTATTATTAAGCTATCTACAGGGTATCAAAAGCAAAGAAAAAAAAATATACATTTCCATGAATTTTCCATGAAAAGTCTTTGTGTGCGTATACTTTGGTCGGTGCTTGTGGAACAGTTGAGTGGTGTTGTGGAGTGGGGTGGGGGGGCTAGGTAAAATGCTAACCGGGCATTACTCGATTTGTTTCGATAAAAGCAAAATGACGGCCATCGCAAGGATGACAATGACCGCCCGCGGCCCTCGCATTTCACATTTCCTGCACGAATTGTTGTGGTTCATTGCAAAATACGTTTAAGCGCTTGCTCGGCCAAACAAAGAGCTCTTCCAGCTACTGCTGGACATGGGCATTGGTATAGTGTGGTAGTGGGTGGTGAAGTGCTTTTGGTGAAAGACAGAGGCAGATTGGAAACTTGGCGCAGGGCGGTAGCCTGGTACGCCTGGCATATGATGTGCTGGTATGGTGCGGCATGATGTGGCATAGAGTTAAGGCAACGGCTTCGGTTTATATGTATTTATATGTGTATATATATATGTGTGTTGCAAGCCGCTGGCTTGGCGGCATCGCGCAAACATTGCGCAACCACAGGCAACCGCGCGCTACTTTCAATTGTCGCTGTTTCTGTCATTAACATGGCACGACCGCATGGCCATGGCTAGCCAGTGGCAGCGGCGGGGCTGTGCGTTGGTAGGGGGTTCGACGCTATACAAAAGCCAGCACCAGAAGACCAGAGAGATATATGGTGAGACAGTGACAGAGACACAACACCAATGCGAATGGCAGCCAGCGGCAGCGAGGGTAGACTAATGCGATGAGCAGAGAGCGAAGCACTTAAGTTTTGGGCATTTTATTGGCAAATACTGAGCAAGTTTTTCTGCATAGGATCGCTCTTATATAAATTGCCATCCGCTCAACCATGCCAACATTGCAACCAAAAGTATAGATCTCTGGCAATGTTGTGTTTGCAATTATATAAGTTCTTGAAGTCAAGGCAAGCCTCATCGCTTTAACTACAATAATCAGAAAGAAGCTTCCCCTATCCTGCCACAAGCCTTTGCACACCCCTCGCAGCCAGCCCAAGCTGGCGGCAATCATCAAACTGTTGAACTACTGCTGTTAATGATGTTGCGGCTACAGAGTCGCTACGTTCGCGTCGTGCCGCACCCGCGCCGCGTGACGTCATAGGTGGAAGACATTGACAATGTGCCACAAACAACAACAGCGGCAACAAACAGCAGCAGCAGCAGCAGCAGCAGTACCAGCTTCATACACAGCCATTGTGGCATTGTTTGCCTTCCATTTATTGTTTACTTGCCGCCGCAAAACCAATATGTGGCACACGGTGCTTGCAACTAATACAAATTTGTGCTCAACTAGTTGTAGCTCATCGTGGCATTCACTTGCAAATTGCAACAACAATTCAGCAATTATATGGCATGTCCATCATTTATTCAATCACTCGCTCGCTCATTCATTCATTGATTCATGCATTCATTCATGCACTCATTCACTCCGGCATTGATTCATTCATTCATCGGGTTGCTTACTTAATTCAACGTTCGTTCGTTTGTTTTGCGGCCAATCTGTGCAACTGGACGGCAAATGAATATTAATTATTTAAACAGCTTGGGCTTGTTATTGCATTTTCATGACCTGAACTCATTTAAGTAAGGGTATTACGGTTAGCTACGGCTGTAGGATAAGCTAAGGATAATAGCGTTTTAATAAGTCGAGCAGTGTTGCGTTGGCAGCTAGAAAGAATTGCAAGCGAAAAGTAAATGAAAGTAGTACAAGTGCAGGTAATGAATCGCACGGGGTGGTGTCTATTTGCAAATGACTTTCGTGACCAAGTCTCGATCTTTGAGCAACATGGTGGGAGCTTAAGAACATGAAGTCATTTCAATGGAAGCTGTTGTTGACGGTTGCCATAGTGAAATTTCTTGCATAATGTGCTCGAAGCTAACTATCTTGTTTAGAATCAAATGGGTTCACATCTCCTCTCTGCAATTGGGTTAGGTGACACTCTTGTATTAGTTCGTCTAAATTTAATCTCATTTTGGGAATGTACAAACTGATTCTCTCACTTTAACAAGATTAACACACATCTCATTTGGAATCATTTCAATTGTTTACCAACACATTATCTTTCCTTAAGATTCTACAAATTGAGTTTCTTGTTTGTGTTCGTCCAAGTAGACTCTCCGTTCGGGTTGCTAGACCTTAACTCTCTTTTGAACGTGCCTCCAAATTGGGAGTCGAGTAAAGTAGACTTATGTCTACTTATACTTATATTATGAAGCGCTCTAGATGGCTTAGTCGCATCTTTGTTTTTTAGAAGCATTAGAAATTGTCCCTCTCTTTACGGTTTTTTCAAGTTGAATCCTTCCTTGAGGCTTCTTCACATAGATTCATGCGTTTGTTTGTCGAAATTGTGTCCCTTATTTTGCACGCTACTCTGTCTTTTACCTTGAAACATATCCATAGCGAGTCCGACTTGGTTATTTCTTTTTAACTCAAACTTAAATTCAATTAGCAAAATAATAGCATTGTTAATCTATCCCGAAAACTTAAAGACATTTAGACAATCCAACCAATTCTGGAATATTGCCTCTACATTTTGTGTTCTCAATACCAAGAGTATCAGGAATTGATTGAGAGCGTACAAAACCAATTTTTAATTTTTACGCTTCGTGGATTCAATTGGGATGCTACGCTTGAATTTCCGCCCTATTGTTATAGAGTTTACCTTAAAAAATTGCCTGAACTGTATGATCATAAAAGAAATCAAATTCTATTTCACGTTAAGAAGGATCTAAATGTAGTTCCTCATTTAGTTGCATGTAAAGCAATCATCCCTTCAGGGAAAAAGCATCGTTCCAGTCAACTCTTAAACGTAAAGCGTCGTCCAAACTGAGTAACCCAGGGGTCGGTCCGAATTGAATCTCTCTAGAACTTCGTTCTGTCATTGCTAAGTTTTTCTTAATGCCATTGGCTCTATAGGCTAGCAGAGCATATATAATTCGCTGTGCGACCTCATCGTTATTTTGCACATTTCCATTAATGTGAATTTTTAATAACAAACGGGTTTGAGGGATTTGGGCGCTTACAGCTTCCGCTTTTTAACCTGGCATTGACTAATTTGTCTAATTTGATCGGCGGATGTGCCATGGCCATGGCTCGAACTTTGGCTTGGGCTCGGGTCAGCCCACGCTGTCTGTGGTGACAATTCAGTCGTTGTGCTGCTGCCCGTTTAAAGACAACAAACAACGTCAGAGTAAAAAGTTTGGTTTTTTTTTTTAATGTTAAATCCTAATAATAAATGATAGCTAAGTGAGTTGCGTATACTAAGTTGTTAATTTTAAACTTGACTAATTTTTTGAAAAAAATTTCATTTTCTTTCTACTTACAGCTAACACAGAGAGAAAGAAATCCACGAAAAAAAAAATGTCTCAGCGCAATCTTGAAAAACGCGTAACGCTAACAGGCTCAAAGTGCAGCCAGTGTTGAAAAGTGTTGGAAAAAATAAAATTTCGGCAAAAAAAAAACTTGAGCTATAATTTTTTTTAAGTGTAATATATATTTTTTTTTACTTTGATACTTGAGAAATCCTTGTGCGAATAATAATAAAAAAAAAAATTAAAACGCTGCTGCAGAGAGACTGCGACAGGCGTTTTTTAGCAAGTGCGAGTGAGTACGCGTGAGAGTCGTAGGCGGCGTGGTGTGAGTGTGCGAGCGGGCAAGCAATGAAGTCGCATATGGCTCTAAGCCTGCACGAAGCCCTCATCAGCCTCAGTCCCGTTGTAGTGCGTCGACGTCAGCAGCAGCAGCAGAACGAAGCGGCAGCAGCAGCGGCGCAATCAAGCTAAGGTAACGCAGCAGCAGCAGCAGCAGCAACGTCACGACGCAGAGCAGCAGCAGACACACACACTGACACAGCAACGACACCTACTACTACAGCAACAACAACACAACGAGTTACCATTAGCAAAGAGCGAAAGGGAGACACAGAGAGAGCGCCAGAGCAGACAAGATAGCAGCAGCCTTTGAGGCACGGTACAAGCAGCAACAACAACCACTACAACTACAACAACAAATGGCAACAGTAGCAACAACTACAACAGCAACAGCAATTACTTCCAATACAAGAACAACAGCAACAGCAGCAGCAGCAGCAGCAACTCCAACTCGAATTAGCCTAAAGAGTCAATAACTGTTTCCCGTGTGCGTGTGCGTGTGTTTGTGTGTGTGTGTAAGAGAGCTCGCGCCAAGGAATTAAGTTAAAAAGCAAAGCCACAACGCCAACGCCAACGTCTGCGTCAGCATCAGCATCAACGTCAACAACCAACCGCTTCAACGTCTACGTCAACGTCAACGTCAGCAGCAGCAGCAGCAGCAGCAGCGTAGCCGCCGTCATGTGGATAACAGTCGCCTATTGGGTTTTTATCATAGCCCAGTTATGTGCTTTGGTCCTGTCTGCTGGTGGTAAGTACAACAGTTTTCCCCCAACCTCTAAAAAGAAAAACCAAAACCTAATCCCCCGTAACTTGCTCCCAGCATAACCTATAAACTCACTTTTGTAGCAGTGGCGTGGGTTACATTCTGAAACCGGAGGGATTTTGTAAAACTTCGTCATAATAGGGTTATGTAGTGGCATGGGATCAGAAGGAAGAATTTGAATATACGAAATAAAGTAGTTTGTAGGTAGACAGTAAGGATAATAATCTTTGCAGTATACAAAGGTGTTGTATCTTAATGGCATAAAGATGTTCTAAAAACTTGGACTATAGATATTATATAAGATGCGGAGTAGCGAGAAGAAAACGAAACTTATGCGTCTAGATAAATTTTATCCCAACTACTCTTTAAGCAGCAAAATACATACAAGAATGGCAACCATGTAAAGAATAGACCAATACCAAAGCGCAAAACTGTATGGGGATTACACTTAAGGATATAGTCTCTACATCAAAGACCCAAACGAAATAAGATTAAGAATAGACGAAAAGCGACAAGAAAACGAAAATTCTTCTTCAATATGCGCCCAGAACCGACATTGAAGCGCTGAAAAACATACTGTTTCTTTATAGGACGAAGTCTCAGTAAAGGATAAATGAGTACTGATAATATTATGGAATTTGTGTCTAGTTGTCACATATTTTAAGAAGCAACATTGTGATCTAGTAAGCAGGTCTTAACGAGTGTTTTTCGGATATAATCAATGGAAAACTTCGTGCAACAACGCTACAACTTTCATCTGAGGTCCTTCACTGCCGATAGCTATCTTAGTAGATAGGTAATCGTTGAACTACAATAACTTGAAGTTTCCCCAAGCCAGCAAAGCTTAGCTACCTAATTACTTTATGACATATTTATCGTCAAAAAGCTTTCATAGTTTCCAAGAGCATGATTATGTTCCCTAACATAGCAGAGTTGGAGAACTTGTAAAACATTTTTAGCTTGATTTCTATGCCTGCAAACTTACTATCTGCAGTACATTTATATCGTCAGATATATTAACATAGTTCCAAGCAGCATGATTACCATCGCCGGCGTAGATTAGTTTAAAGAATCTTCAAAGCATTGTATTAGCTTGAATACCTCAAGAGCTGCAGTCAATCACCACTCTGCGCACTATAAGATTACAAGAAGCGTGTTATTAACCCCTAGATCTAATAGAGCGTTAGATACTTGGCGCTACCCATGCAGAGTCGTGGTCTTCTGGCCTAGACTTGCTGCAACATTCGTCAACGCCAAATCTGATTAACGTACAGTCATTCGGTTGGAACATTACGTAGTTGAAGTTCTATTTTTATTGGATCATCCATAGCCCATTCAATCTGACAAAGAGCGGAACTCTAGCATTGTATCTCTCGCTCAAACACCTACTACTACTATTCGGGAAACATTGAAGAGCAGTGTCAGCTTAGTCTAACACTGTTAAGTTCAACCGCTGAAGTTTGATTCTCTGACTTCTTTTCGAATGCGGAAAATGCAGCTTGTTTACAATTCAATATCATCGGCGTATGCAAGGATGGATATCGCAATTGGCAGCAGATGTGATGAGAATAGCATGATATAGAGATTAATGGAGGAGTGTATTTATGTCTGCCGTATTTTGTACATTGTCATCAAGCAACGAATGAATATACCATGCAAGAAACTATTTTTTTGTAAAAAATAGTGGCAATACAATCTACAGAGCCTTTCATAATATATTTCGAAATGAAATACGTCGCAGTATAGAGGATCGCCTTGTCTGAAATTTTGTACGCTATTGTAGGGTTTGCAGCGTTCGCACCTTGATGAAGCTTGTTTCATATGCAATTTGGCATTAACGCTTTTAAACCTCCAAGACACAACAAGTCAATCTCCTATTATCTACTTTTTACAACGAAACCAAAAATGACAACCCCAAACTCGTCTCGACCTTACCTACCTACCAACCGCCCCTTGCCAACTAAGCCACTGCCTTCAAAAATATTTACATAATATTTACAAACACACACATTGATAACATTGATAACAAGTGACGTTAATCAAAGTACTACATAGCTTAAGTATCTGGAGTATTCCGAAGTCAACTCCAAGTGGATGGAAAGTAAGAAGAAGCAGCAGCAGCCGCAGCGGCAGCCGCCGCACAAGAACATCAACAACAAGAAGAAGAAACAAATAATAATTGGTCCATAAGATACAAAATAGTTTAGATAAATATGCAAATTACGTAATTTCCCTTGAGCTTTATGTTTTATGTAACTTGTGTTTATGATGGAACCGAAGCCGGACCTAAACCTGAACGTGGCTGTTAGGCCTGCACCTGGCTGGACCGTAAGTCATCTTGACTTGAGTCGATTTGACGTACGGCGGAGAGTGCTCAGAATTTGATTGAGCAATTGCTCTCAAAAGAATTCTTATGATTTGATGTTGTGTTGCTTTTTGTTCGAGTAATAAGTCATAAGATTTGCCCAAGCTTGTCAGCAGTCGCACTTAATTTTGAAGTAGCAGTTAGACAAGCATCTTTAGGTAGGACTAAGTTGGTAAATTACAAATTAGTTTCAGTAGCTGCAGCCTTCAGCTTGTCCAGGCAGGCATCAACCATTGCCACATGAGCCTGCTCTATGAAAACCACACTCAATTACACACGCACGCACACATCGAGCTGTGTGACGTCAGCATACAGCAGCGCCGTTGAATTGAATGTAATAAAGATTTTACGTACGCTCTATAGACATTGTAGCCTGCCATGGCATTGTGCCAAGTGTAAACCTCACCCCGACCATAAAAACCAGACCACTAAAGTTACGTAAACAAACCGCGGATTCACAGAGCGTGCTCAAAATTGCAAATAATTTACGAGGTGTTTACACTGTCGTTAAGAAGTTTACGAGCACCAAATCTAATATATGAACAATCAAAACAAGTGAAGAGGGCAGGCAGCAACAGCACTTTGAGGCTCTCATATGTGAGCATAGGTTGCTTGGTTGGTTGGTTAACACAGACGAACATGTGCGGCGGCATAGGAATATAAGTGTAAAAATCTTGGTTCTTTTCGGTTATTCCATAAACAGTTTTCATAATGAAAGTACGTAAATATGGGAATATCGCGTACATTTTAAAAGCAATTTATCTTTTTTTTTGATTATAAAAAATAACTATTAAGTTGGATGGCGCTAAGGTTAGCAAAAACAACTGCTTAGTTATTGGCGCCATCTGGTTGTTTTGCTTATTTTTACCGCACGCAGTGTTGTACATCGTCAAGTTTGCCAAAAGCATAAATATATAATATTATGGCTGTCGTAAGTTGTTATTATTAGGCGGCAGAGGGCGCCAAATTTGTCAAAATGCATTTGGTTTATTGAAGTGAAATAGTTGTTACTTTTAAGAGCGAAAATTTGGCAACTATTGCAGAGGCATCAGCTAGTTGTCCCCTAATTGTTATTTTTAAGCAAAAATTATTCGTTACCAAAATATCTTCAATGTTACAAGAGCGAAGCTTTTATGATTTTTAGGCGATAGAGTGCGTAAACTTCTTCCGAAACATAGTTCGCCAAAGTAGTCACCTACATATTATTTTTAAGTAAAAAGTCTTTCCTATCAAAATAACTTCAACATTAGGAGAGCTTATATTACGTTAAAGGACTTAGGTGACTATCTAAAAAATACCTTCAAAAACATAGTTGTCAGGAGGCAGCGGAAAAGTAGTCACGTAATTAATATTTTTACCAAAAATAAAAAGTCTTTCCTACCAAATAAACTTCAACATTAGAAAAGCGCACCTATTATGATTTTTAGGAGATAGAGTGCAAAAAAACCTTCATAGTACAGGCGCCACATAGTTGTCATTCTGCAACGCCAGAGGGCGCCAAAGCTAACAAACTTGTTACTTGCGCCAGCTAGTTCTAAGTCTTAAGTGAGAAGGCTGCCTTTCTTCCCAAAAAATGCCAGCTTATTGTCATTTCTTAGTGTTAGTAGGCGAAAAAAACGCATCCAAAATTATTTTCATATATACGCCTAACTAGTGTCAGACAACATTGAGCCCCAAGATAAAGTAAACCTTATTATGGTGTAAGCACTACCTAGATTCTATTTTAAGGTGACAGATAGCGTTGAAGGGAAGCAGCAGCGATTTTTGAGATTATTCAGATCCATGGAGTGCAGTGTGTTGCTTAAAAAATGGAAGGGAGAAAAGGAAGAAAGAAAGCATGATGAGACACATGAAAAAATAAGAGTATAAATGTGGAAAGGATATAAATGAGAAACTTTGGACTATGATACTCTTCCTTTAATATATAAAAATCAGCTTGAGGATCTGACCATAGCACAAAAAAATTCGTTATAGGCACTTTTGCCAGATCACTTAAGTTTGCAAAGTTGAGTTCTCCCAGAAGCCGAGTTCGTCTTACTGAAGCGTTTGAAAGTGCCGACGCTACTCTGCGAAAGGGGGTGCCAAATACAAATTTTAATAGATTATAGATCATAATTACTAGATGAGTAATTTTGCGTAATTGAACGCAGCTTGCTAGTTAATTAAAGTAATTCTGTGATAGGGAGTTCAAAAGTTACGAAGGACAAATTTTTATAATGCCATTTAGTTTTTAATAGGACCAACATTTTTCGTAATTGAGCGCAGCTAGCTAGTTAGTTGATGTATTTCTACAATAGGGGCGCATTAGCTGCCAAAGACAAATCCTAATAGCGCCATCTGGCTATCAATATAGAACGGCAACGCCGCTTCATAATTGAGCGCAAGTAGCTAGTTTGTTGCAGAAAATCTGTGACAGGGGACGCCGAAGGCAAACTTTAATAGCGCCATCTAGCTTTCCATATTAAACTATATCGTCTAAAGGACCAAAAATTTTCATACTAAAGCCTTAAAGGTCAATACAATTTTATGTTTTTTTTTTGTGAAAGCTCATAAATTGCAGCGCTCTTAAGACTTGGTACGCCTTTGACCGATTATGCTTTGAATCCATGCGTGCGTCCGATAAACAAAATATTATGGTTGACCCTTTTTCAATAAATTCCAAGCGCTGCTGCACTTATGCCTAAGCCTATTTCTCATTTCCATATGAAACATGTCGCAGTTATTAGTTTTTAGTTTTCAGTCAGTTTTTTTTTTTGTTGGGTGGGAAACGCTGTTTGCAGAGTGTCCTTCCTGCTGTTACGCAACGCCCTAACTGATATATTCTTGGCTGCCGACATTTTTTTTTTTTATTTAGAGCTCTTCTTCTTCAGTCTACACCAAAACCAGAAAATATCAAGTTGTGGCAAACATGCATTACTCATAGAATGCAAAAATTCAAGAGCAGTCGAAATTGCATGCACTTGACTGAAGAACGGCTCATTTAGGAGGTTTCTCGGAATTAGACATTCGCCTCTCACTTCTCAATAAGGCTTGAAAAAAGCGTAATGCTGCCAACTGGCACCGGATGAGCACAGCAGGCAGCGGAAACTTGAAGGACTCACAGAGACTAGAGGACGGACAGCAAAAACAACAAAAAAAAAAACCCTTGGCCTGGGTATTACGCAACTTTTTGGGGCACCAAAAATAGGCGCAACCAAAAGTTCATGCCATGATGAAATGCATGAACTACGCCTTTTGCCACACCCTCCCCCAACCCACCCAACACAACCGACACACATCCTTTTGCACCACCAAAAAGCAAACTTTTTACCAATCATTTTAACTGCATTTCTTCAGTTGCAATAAAGACCGCCTCATCACATTGGTGTGTGTGGATGATGGCTCAATTCCATAAATGTGAACAATTTTGATTATCTACGAAAGGACCTGCTCCTTTATTGAAAAATGCATTTTTCCACAAAATGCTGCTGCACTCCCAGCTACTTGACTTTAGCTGCTTTTCACACAAAATTGTGGTAAAATGTTGATTAAGCCAAAACTGTCTGGAACCAGTTGGGGAGCCAACTGCAGCAGCTGCCAGCGCTGCTTTCCAGGAAAATACAATTTTCATAGAAAAGCTGCGCAAAACGCGTCGGCGATGCTTACAGCTTATGTTTTTCTTGGGTCTTAACGTTCTGTTGTTGACTACAATACTTTTTGAGTTCTTTTGAAATTTCTTGAGCCAGAGAGGTTTATTTATGAGTGATTTAAGCTTTTGAAAAATTTTACGATAACATTTTGTAGTAGTATCTTACTTGTTGGACGAAAGCTAAAACATACAATCTTTTGCACTTACAACGATGCCAAACTAAGCTTTGATAGGTCTTGTAGCTGCATATTTATACCTAGGCATTACGCATTAAAAATCTTGTAACAAATCGTAACGCTTTTTAAATAGAAATCTCTCTTACAATGAAGCAAAAATTTGCAATCTTGTTATCTTATTGCAAAACATATTGAGAACATATAGTAGTAGCTTTACCTTAATGGTCTTTACCATCCAAACCCATTTTCTATTTTCATGCCCAAGTTGAAGCTTAAAATAATGTCGCATACAACTTAAGCTCTACATTAATTAGAAAGCAAATCCTTTAAGCAATTTTGAGTAATAAGTAATGTAGATACAGGCGCGGATTTCGAGTTGGGCCCACATCGGCAAAATAAGTATCTTACGATTTTAAGCAGCACTTTCAGATCTTAAATAAAAAAAGTTTATTATTACTTAGTTTGGTCTAGAAAAAAGCAGCAAAAGTTTAGGTCAGACGGCTTACCTATGACTAACATTATTTTAGTGTTATAGAAAATTGAAAAAAAAAAACATAGTCGACGCTGAAGACCAAAAATACAAAAAAAGTGTGATATTCAAAGAAAGAACCTTTTTTTAATTTTGGAAAATACAAATTTTTAGCTAGCGCCATCTACTTTAAGGTAATAATTTAATCTAATAGGTCCTCCACATTGGCAAAATTTCTTAAGCTTGCACGTTTTTATTTTTAACAAATTTTTATTGTGAAGATTGAAAGTAACACCTTCTCCATAGTCAAAAAAAATCAGTTCGGAAGGCATACCTGATGCCAAAAATATTGTAGTGTTTTACATAGTTCTTGAAAAAAAAAACTAGAGACATAAAGGTCCAATCGCTCTAAAAAAATATATGTTTAATATATTACAGATTCTGTTTTAACTGTTAGAATAACCAATTTTTTAGCTAGCGCCATCTACTTTTAAGTAATAAGTAACATCGGTACAGTGCCGACTTTCTAGTTGGACTTATATTACACATTGGTAAAATCATCAGCAGTTTTCAAATTTTAATTTTAAACAATTTTTTTTATAAAGATTGTGAGATTGAGACTTTCTATCTGAAGTTAAATGAAAAAAAATTGATTATTGCCCAGATAAGTCAAAAAAGAAAAAAGAAAGATCAGTGCAGGCATGTCAAATTCCAAGCATCTTATAGTCTTACAGATAATTATAGAAAAAAAGGGACTACTGTCTTTGAAGACTTAGAAACTCAAAAAAAATGTGTAATCTTCAGATTCTTGTATGATTGTTAGTAAAACCATATTTTTAGCTGGAGCCATCTACTTTGAACTAATGAGTAGGTACATTACAGTTACTTCTTAGTAAAATATCAGAGGTTTTTATATTTTAATTTCAAACAAATTGTTTTTATGAAGACAGAAAGATTACGACTTTCTATTTGAAGCTAAACAAAAAAAAAAATTTTACTCAGATTAGTCAAAAAAAAAAAAATGAAAATTTCGGGTCAGAAACCAGACCTAAGTCCAAAAATCTTGTAGTCTTAAAAATGATTGTTGAAAAAATATAGGGACATGATAGTCAGCTGTCTTTGAAGACTTAGAAACTTAAATAAGAATTGTATATTCATCAGATTTTTGATTGTAAGGAATACCAAATTTTTAGCTAGCGCCATATACGACGGCTTCGCTTGCTCAAAGTTAATATAAATTTATAGTTTTTGAGTTGTATATATCCCGACTATGTTGCTTATGTTTCCTTTTCAGCACATGGAAAATTTATGTTACGATTGTAAAGATTTGCTATGGTGAAACTGAGTTCTTATGACCTAAGACTAATTGCAATACAAAATTCGTACTTATTTTACTTATTACTGCTTTTGTCAAATCGTTTTAATAATTGATTTTATCTCACTTAAAAGTTTTGTTTTGCTGAAATTATTGCGCCTAACGTTAGGGTATTATACCGAATATGCATACAATTTTCACATTTCTTCTACGAAATAAAACAGTTTATCTTCCGAAGTTTAAATGTCACAAAAGATTATAAAGAATTAAAAGTACATAAAAAAAAGTGCAGCCTTTGGTAAGGCATTTTTTCCTTTGTTTTTTCTTTATCTTAAACTTATTAGTAGAACAACTAGAGGGAGCGACCCTCTACAAGCTCGGCTCGCCAACCCACACCCCAATATTTCGCTCGCTGCGCTTATTTCAGTGCAATGATGAGCAAGCATTTATCTGTTTGACTAAGAAGTGCAGTCAGCAGAAGCGTAAATGAGCGTGAGAGTAACAATAAAGTAAATACGTGAGTTATGTGCACTAAGCACGCGTTGTATGTAAATTGAGAGTCTACATAACTCTGCTGCCGTGAGGGCCAGCTTAATATTTTATATAAATGATGTACGTTGTTGAAGCAAAATATAATATTGTGTCATAGAGAGAAGCTTTGAAAACCTTAGCGAAGATTCTAGTTCATCTCTAGTCACGCATTTTATTGTTTTTTATAAAATTCTAGTATTTGTAATGTATATTTTAATTTAGAAGCACAACTTCAAAAGAATCTGTTTTAAAATTTTACAAATAATAATCTGGAATACATTTTTTTAAAAAATTAAAGAAATAATTCTAGCTACTACCGCTTGTAGCGCGCTCGCATGCTGCGCCCCACATCACAACCCAAGTCCGCCCCTGTACGCACAAAGCTATCGTACTCAACCGATTGGCTCAAATAAATTGATTTAAAATTAATAAACTCTCCCATAATTGGCATATAAATGCTATACAAAATGTTTGTTATGCCAACAACGTCTGACCCCCGCTACCACGGGGGTTACCACAAATCTAAAATTCCAATAATTAGTGTTGCCTGCATTGGTTCCCAAGTCGCAGCCGGAGCTGCTTTGGCTTTTACCATTTAATACATAATACATTAATAAGCTTTTCCCCAAAATCCTTAAGATGCTTATGTAAAAATTTGTGCATAACTTCGAATGGACTAACCCATTGCCCATACGCCATGGCCGCCTCGTCCGCCTCGTCCGCCTCCTATACACAATTAATACCCATGAACTGTATAATGGCTGCCAAACTAATTAGCAGCTTCTTACGTACACTTGAAATCCTGGCTACAAGCTGGCACAGATGAGCCTTTCTGTACGTACATAACTGTATATATATATATAAGTTCAAGGATATATATGTATACATGCGTTGGGTGTTCGAAATTTTTAAATTAATAAATCTTTATGCTTTATCGCTGGAAATGTTGCAAACTATTGTTTGTGTACGGGTAACTCTGTACTCCACTTGGTTTATATTTTAATCAGGATTAGGCTGCAAATTGGCTTCAACATAAAACACCAATTAGTAGTCTACGGTACAGACAAAAATTGCAGCCTGGTTTTTTTCTTTTCGTAGAAAAAGCTGTTTACAAAGAAATTTTAAAAGAAGTAAAAGGATTTTTAAAGTGATGTGGGTTATATTTGGAGGCTTGAGCTGGCACAAAGTGTGTGCATCTGTAAGTGTGACTATGTATTGCCAATAAATACTTGCCTCATATACGCTTAGGACAAGTTTTCCGCTTCATATATTGGCATCTAGGTTTTTGGGAACTTAGAGCCCCTACGAAGGCGTTCCACTGGACTTTGTTTTCTGCCACCTGCGTTGTCCCACGACTAGCTGATCTGAGCTAGTTCTTGAAGAACGCTTCGTCTACAAGTTGCTTTTGGTCGTTTTTTTCGTCTCATATATATACCTGAGACAAATTAAGATACGATTTGGTTAAGAATTTTTAGATGAACCTCTGGACATTGACCAAGAGAAATCTATACTTTTTGAGGGGGAAAAAGATTTGGTTAAGAATTTTTAGATGAACCTCTAGATATTTACCAAGAGAAATCTATACTTTTTGGGCAGATAAGTGTTGGTTAAGAATTTTTAAGTGAACCTTTAGGTATTGACCAAGAGAAATCTATATTTTTGCTCCCGTTTCATTATTTGCTAACTATGCCAGTGATAGACAATTTCAAGTTGGTTACATTCATTTTGGGTTCTCAAACAACGATTTATAAAATTTATTTTGTGAGGAAACATGTTTTTTATGTACATCTAATGCACATTTATTGAAATATATTTTATTTTTTGCTAAAAAGATAGACAAGTTCGAATTTTAGAAAACTCGAGGCAACTGGTCACACGAACCAATTTATGAATTTTAGCTAAAATATTTTCTATAGTAGCAATTTATAAAATAATATATAATTTATTTAGTTGAAACACATTTTATCACATTGTCAGCACAATTTATCAGTGTGAGCAGATTTTTTATTTTGTTTCAGTTAAGTTGATTCCTGGCTGCTGTCCAAGGCCTGCAAACTGCAGCTACTCTGACACTATGACGCAATTGCAGGCATCGATGCCTTTGACGCAACTGTACATAATCAAACTTACTTAAGTTATTAATTTGATCCCCTATTGTATAGAAACAATTTCAAATTTCGGCGCTTTACTCTATTGTTATTATAATCAAGGTTATATTTATGTATTGTCTGCCACTGCAGCTGCTCGAATATAATTATCAATTAACATTATAACCTTTATGAAATTCAACTAATTAATATTACAAAATCGTTGCACAAAAGAGCAACAGCTCTTATCGAAAATAGCAGCTGCCAAAGTCGAACAATTGAGCAACTCTATCAATTGTGCAACCAGCCTACACTACACTATAAAATTTCAAGTTATCCTTGCATAACACAGCAACAACAACGAATTTCATCAACAAATATTTTATTTTTCGGCTCCCTTTAAGCTGGCATTGTGGCAACCCTAAGCTGGCTTTTGCACTTTATTCAGTCGAAGCTTAAGCTTATACAACAAACACGTCAGGCCGGCCAGCTAAAAATATATACCAAAAAAAACAAAAATAAAACAATTTTATGCAGTTTTGGGCATAATTTGTATGGTAAATATCCTTTCATTGTCTGCATATTTAAGGATATAAATGCCACGGTAAATATCCTGCCATTGTCTTTGGAAATTACAATGCAAACGCTGAAAAGCCGCATGCATGCCATTGAACGAAAGTTTTTTGTATGCATTAAAGTAAAGCTTCTTCGTACAGCCTTTAGAATGGCTTTTCCCCATTCAAACTCGGTGTTTTTTCCCCTATTATTTATTGTATTATTTTACGGAAAAGTTTTTGAGCAAAGGTAGTACGAGCATACATAGACATAACCGGCCAGCTTTGGCATGCACTGAGATGCCCTAAAACTTGACCGAGTGAGCGTATTTACTGTATTACAACGTTTAGTTTATCTTAGATGAAAAGTTTTGCAGGTTTACGCGCAAAACTTGGCATAAAAATTTCACATAATTTGGTGGTTGTTTTAGATTTCTCGAATTTCGTTAAATTTCGCTACTTTGAGTTAAAGTTCGAAATGCCTTGAGGTAACTTTTGGCAAGTAAGATTTCGGCATATGGCATTTCTACAAAAATAGTTTTGGAATTTGAAAGAAAAATTGCACTTACATAATCGAATTCGTTTGCTCATCAATGGCGCTGGTCATGTGGTCCGAATCTATGCCATTCGTCAGGCTATTTCCAAGGCTTTAGTTGCCTTGTAACAGCAATATGTTGATTAGTTCTCCAAGACGGAAATTAAGGATTCTCTGGTGTAATACCACAGCACACTGCTGGTTGTTCGGTGATCCAGGTGCACGTGCTCCCCACCAGAAATCTTATTATTAAACATCCCCATTTCCGATTGGGAAACATGTGATTTACCACATAGTTTGTTTTTTTGGCTAATTTTTTTACTCTTAAAGAAATTTCATCGCTTCAAGTCGTATATTGAATGCTTAACGAAACACAACATCAACGAATAGATCAAGAAGTTATGCAAACCAGCACTATCAAAACTATTCCTATGCATAATAATAACTAAAACACAATTTGCTCTTGAAGATATCGAGAGCTTAGAAATCAATTGATATTTTCAATGCAAAATTTTCTTTCAAAAATACATCCAGATTTATGAAAAAAATTGTCCAGCTTAGTGCTTGATTCTCATAACAAATATTAATATCAAAACTTAAAATTCGTCAACAAAATCCAAATAAAGTTAAACAGATTTTCTTCTTCCTTGGCAATCTTCAGAAGATTTTTATGTTTGTATTTTTTTCGACAAATAAATATGCCGAAGAGGAAAAACTAGGAAGAAAATGAAGCAGTTTTTTTTGCATTCTAGACACTTTGACTCCATTTTCGACTCTTAAAGTACTTTCAACATTGCAAGTCGTATGTTCAATGCTTTTCAAAAAGCTACGTCATTATACGCTTTATGAATTAAGAACTTTCGAAGACCAGAACTACCCAAACTTTTCCCATGCATAATACTATCACAAACGTGTTTTCTTAAACGTATTTTCTGGTTTAAAACATCATGAACATAGAAATCGGGACTACCAAATATTGTAGAATACTTTGCATAATAATATCTTAAACATATTTTCTTCTTTAACACTTAAAGAACTAAGCAATCTGTACTGCTGACTCTATTCCAATGCATAATAATATCTTCATCGTATTTGCTTCTTTAAGATATGAAGAACTTAGAAGTTAGGATTTCCAAAACTGCATACCATGCATAATAATATCTCAATGGTGTTTTCTACTTAAAGATATGAACTTAGCAATTGGGACCAGCAAAACTGTTTCTTTGGATAATAATATCTCAAACGTAGTATCTTCTTTAATTTATTAAGAGCTTAGAAATCTGGACTCTTAAAGCAAGTCCTATGCCAAATAATATCTCAAACGTCTTTTCTGTTTTAAGATATTATGGACTTATCACAGAGAAAAAAAACCGTTTCCTTGCATAATAATATCTCAAACGTATTCTCTTGTTTAGATTATAAAGAGTTTAAAAATTACAGAACCTTTGTTCATAATGTAATTTTCTTTTATATTAAAAAAAATATACCGATTTATGACAAAAATAATTTCGACACACAATAAGAATCCTGCGTTATATAAGCAATGATAACTTTTTGTGCGCTTTTTATGTTTCAACTACAAGTTGTGACGTTTCTCATAATAAATAGAATATCAAAACTTCATAATGTTCAAGGTATTTTTCATCTTGCAGCCATTTAAACGTATACCATATCCCACTTCATATATATTGCTTTGTGTGTATGATATTTTTAGCTCTTTTTAGCAAACCAAACCGCTCCTCTGGCACACCACACCTACAAAGTCTCGCACTTTATATAGATAGCATCCAATGACCTATCTTGCTCGGGTTGTGTGTGTGTGAGCGCGTCTGCTGGTGTGCTGCTCTCTGCTGCGAGTTATAATATCCGACATAGAGACGCAAAAAGTCCAAGAAAAAGTGAATACAAATAAATAAACCAAGCACAGTTGGCAGACAACGACTAGCTGATACACTTTTTGCGCAGTTTTTAAGCAGCCAGCAGGCTTAGTGCGATTTGGTAATGTTTTCTTTGAACTTTTTAGAGAAAGCCCTACACTTGTTGTCTTTGGCGCCGCTTTCTAGCTGATTTTGTTTCAGCCAATGTATACCTTACGTGTTTGCGTTACCTGTATACACGACCATTGCATAGTTTCGCTTACACACCAGCCACCCAACTGCACGCCCTCACTGTTCTTTATGACTGACTATATATACATATATTAACTTTTTTTCAGCCACTTTGGGCATTTTTTATTTTTTGTGGCTGCTGTTTTTACAATCAATCAATTTTATTTTCATTTTTTCTGATATTTTTAGTACTTTATTTGCATGCAATTTGTGTACCTGCCATTATATGGCTTAACTTTACGTGTGGTAGTTAATTTTTAGCATTCCTGGGCAAATTTTTTACACAAAAAGTGCTTATAACTTTTGGCTTATGATCAAGTGGCTGGCAAAATGTTGAATGAAATACCAAGAAAATGTAATAGAGTCGTAGGTTATAAATAGTTGCTAGAAGCAAACAAAAAATTGCAAGGATTAGGAGCAAAGTAAATGATGCTGATGCATGGCTATCAACGTCTATGGCGCCCAGCGTGGGGCGGCTTTTTGCTGTTGAGGGATTTAAGTGCGCTTGACTTTGTCGAAATTTGCTGCAGCAGCTGAGTGAATAATTTGGCACGACTGTCTCGATACTAGCAATACTAGTTTTTAGATGGCACACCCTTTACAGCAAAACCCTTTGTGGGCATCAACTGAGCTTAACACTCTATCAAGTCTCTTTGTAGAGTTTTTTTTTTGAATTTTTTTTTTTTTGGTTTATTTCAAATTTTCACTACACATTTTTTGGTGTAGTTTTTGATGAATTGTTGAGCTCCCCTTCTCCACAGAAAAAAAAGAGACAAATCAATTTAGAATAGTTTATGCAATGACTTGGCCAAACAAACGTTTTACGGCGGCCAAAAACTTTGCATGTTGACCAAAAAAATTTATTGCATTATTGCTGCTGTTTGCCATTGCCGTTGCCGTTCTTCGTCCCCTTGTGAAGCAGTTTTGAAGCTAACCAGGTAAAGTTTCCGCTTTGGCTGTGACAGGTGTCTGCCACAGCGCCAGTAGCAATATTTAACATCCGCTCATCATCAGCAAACGGCCGTGTCTCAATTTCCGCAAACTATGGCAACCACTGAGCCGTTTTAAATCTGACATGCGCCATTTTGATTCCCAGTCACCGCGAATCTGACTGCATTAGGCCAAACCCCTGGCACACCAGACCCTAAGCCGTTGCACAACAGCACCTCCTGCCGCGCTCAACTACACTCCTGTCAACCTCAACACATTTCCCAGGCACATTTTGAATTGGTCTCGCGTGAAATTTTTGCGACGCCAGCAATGGCATATAGACGTGGCTTGCATTGCCATTTCTCAAATTGGTACGTATGTCAATATCCTTGGAGTTGCACACACACACACACAGACACACAGACACAGTCCTAGCCATACATACAGCCACATTCACAGAACTGCAGTTAGGACACATTCCGGCTCTGCTATTGATTTACATTTTCATTTTGCGGCATAAAGAACGTTTGACCCAAATAAATATCTGCAGCTGCCACGGCTTCCGCCAGCAACAGCGGGGTGCACATGCAAATCGCTAACCATGTGGGTGGTGACTCCGGCATACTGGGCGCAACTGGGCGTGGCTGTCAAGCAGTCAACAGCAACTACCGTACACCAACATATACACATACACAACAACAACTGCACTCCTGCCACTGCGCATATATCCTGTGCCTCGCGACACCACTACGTCACAATATCAACACGAAATTCCAGCACTGACAAAGTGCTGCGGCAGGCGGACGGGCGTGACGCCGCCCACACCGCTTGGATTGAATCGCTAAAAAAAAATTATGAAATATTTTCGAGCTGCCAGCGAAATCGTGCTAACAATAAAACTGTAACTCGTAGTTAGCGCTGAGATGTGACGAGCAAATTTGATTTACGCTCTCTTTGGAAGCCGCAATCCTTTTTAAACTTGACCAATTGTTGGCGCTACGTGGCGGGGGGAAGGTGTTTTTTGGGGCGGTGAGTATGTGTGCAGGAACGGATTGCGGTTAATGGTGTGACTTACGGCTTGTGGACAAATGTGTATCATAATGTTTGCACGTTTACGTGGACATGCTTGAAAATGTTGCTTTTATTTATCGATAACTCGATATTAATGTGCGATTATTTAGTGGAGATTGTAAGAGGCATTGGGAAGTTACTAAGCGAAATATGTCAGTAACTGTGAATAGAAGTGATGGTAATGAATACTCTGCCTCTACTCCTTAGTGCATCTAATATTTATCGATATCTCAAAATAGATTTGTGTATATGGAGAGAATGTACAGGGACGGATTGCAGTTAACTGCCATGGCTTGCATGATGCAGTCAAATGTGGATGCTAAAGTTTAGACGTTAATGTGGAAATTTTTTAAAAGACAGGATTTTGTCAATCGATAACTTGATAAGAGAGAAATAAGGAAGTTACTAGGCGAAATTTATAAGTGAAAGTGAATAAAAGCGAATCTTATAAAATATCTGTCTCTACTCTTAAATGGATCCTACATTGAACGATAACTTAATTTTGATTTTAAATACGAAGGGTCTACGCCCTTCAGCCGTGCCCTAAACGTTTGCGTGTATTTATATTCTAAAATATCGAGAATGCAGAAAGAAGTGACTTAGATAAATTTGTTTTATATAGACAATTCTGCAAGTTTTTTTGATTTTGTCTTTCTCTTTGATTTTCAGTGCAACTAAAGTTTATCGATAGCTCGATTTTGTAAGCTCAAAGTCACCTTCAATTCTAATACGGAAGTTATATTTAAGAAATATACTGACTATCAGATTCCAAAGAAGCTGTTAAAGTCTCTATCTCTAGTTTTCAGTGAAACACATATTAATCGATAACTCGATTGTAACGAGTGATAATTTAAAGCAATTTCTAAAAGAAATCAGAAGCATTCCTAAAGAAGCACATAAGATATATAGAACTTTTTTTAGAGCTTGTCAAAGTCGTGCTGTATACCTTATAATAAAGCTAATATTTATCGAAAACACTATTTGAATAGTTGATTTTTTAATAATTACAGCAACTTTTAAGAGACATAGAAAAATTACTGACTTAGGATAGACTGTTTTTTTTAACTTTAAATATTCGATTTGCAAGTTGAGGGTTTCTCTAGACACTTTGCAGCAACAGATTAAGGCACCAATAGTTATATTTCCAATAATTCTTCAAAAATTCTTTCGACTTCTTATAAAACACAGTCAATTGCAGTTTTTGCAAGCCTTAAAAAGAATAAGTATCTGGTTGGAAAAGTTCTTAATTTCATCACCTATAGTCAACTGGTCTTTGATCGTAAATTACAAATTTTGATCGGTATTTTCGAAAAATTTTGTGAACAACGTAGCTTTTGCGACTCTAAGGCAATCTAGACATTTTTTGTCATTTTATCATTTTAATCTTATTTTCAAACATATAGCCACAAAGTCTGATGTCTCAAACATATACTATTTTCCTAGTCGGATTAGACGTTTTGTAACAAGCCATATAGTTTGATTAATTGGATCTATGAGAACCTATATTTAGGACATTTTTGAAAAAAAAAACTTTTCTGAGAATCTACATACTTAGTGTCATTATACTTTTTCTTGTATTCCATAGCCCTAAAGTCTGATATTCTCCAAAGGAAAATCCCATAATTATTTCATTTTTCCGAATCGAAATACGACTATATTTATAAGCAGAAAACACAAAATAATCAAGTTTTGCAACAAAAGCTTTAGTTTGGCTATGAAAGCCTGTGAGGAGTGCCCATCGAAGCAAGAAACCCTTGGAGGAGTATATCTTCACATCACATTGCAATATTCTATGGAAAGGTGTACTTTTTTCACCATGTAGCTCTTAAGTAATCTTTTCTTCGGTTCCATGGAGAGTTGCTATATAATGGCAGTGAATCGCTGTTGATCAAATTTGGACTCTGCAAAAAGCTAAAACATCGAATTCTCATCGAAGATAATTGTTATTTTGCAAGAGTCATAAAACGCCTCTCTTTTTATTTTGCAATAACGACATTATTATTCATCAGACTACTGTTATTTGCACATGCACTATATTATAAAATTCCCTAAATTTGCTTTTATGCGATAATGAGGGGATAATGAGGCAAATATTGTGCTCTTATCGTTGTTAAGAACTGGGTATCCACACGGATCTCTGTCGGTTAGTCTAACGTTTTTCATATACTCATTCTGCACACCTAAGCACACCTTACATATATATATTCCCGCACTTGGGCCGCAGCTACAACTGCCCAAACTCTGTTCCGCCACTGTATTCATATGGTTCTAATAAAGCTGGAAACTAAATTCCATAGTTTTAATCAAATATTCAAGCACTTTTAGCCATGTGTTCGAAAATATTTCATTTGCAGAAATAAACTTATTGCTACCATAGAGGTTTCAACATAAATATGAAAAAAACTGTTTTGATAGGACTGCATGAAAACTAATTTCTCAAAAGTTTCAACTGTATATTGCTTTTTTAACTGCCATCTCGGTTCGAAGTGATGCATATTGCTTCGTAAAACTTTTCTTGCTCAAAGCTAGCGCTTAGAAGACAACGAAACTTGCCACGCTTTTGGGTAACAAACTGCAAGCATACTACTATGTCTTTATTAACCTTAGGAGACTAAGAGAGTAAGTAAAATAGTTGAAAACTATTTGTAGATTTCAACTCGATTGAAATTTAACTTTTTGGCTTTGCCTTTGTGGTGCTGGCCTTAAGCCCAGACTTTATTTTGTATTCTTTGGCTCGTTACATTACAGCATTGGCTATTATACTGTGCATTCCTGATGTACACATCGTTCATACGGCCATGCGGCCATACGGTCGTATCCGTCCCAGCCATGATGCTATCCATCTTTGCTTTCGTCCTGGCTGGCAACATTCTTCAATAAGTTTAATAGTGGTTGCATTTTTTATGCACCTCCTTCCACTTCAATTATCTTTGTTATGATTGCATGAGACCACAAGCTGGTAGCCATGTGACCAGCCTGCAATATTAACTTGCAGCACAAGGTCAGCAAGCAGGCGGCAGGCATCATATTGTAACCACTTTGTAGTCCCCCACCCCCACACACAACGTCACACACCGATTGCTTCTTCCACAGCACTCAGTCAATCTTAAATTGCAGAGAAAATAAAAAGAAACAGGCAATATTTTGTAGCTTGTTTTGTTTCATAAATAAAATATTTACCGGACAGCACAAGATATTGACTAAAGGCGACTCTTGTACTTGGCAGACTTAAATTAACTGATAGCAAGGCCAAGTTAAAGTGCATGAAATGCGATGAGAGATTAAAATGCAACTTTATATCTTTAATATTTATATTAATTTTAGTGATAGAATATAAATACGCAGAATTTTTTAAATAAAACTAAATCGAGCACAGTGCTTTTGATATATAAAAGCAATATTACTCTCAAGTTCTGCTTGCTTGATTTACACAAAGATTTGCATAATAAGGCGTACACAGATAGGAACTGTTAAGAAAATTTTTGCAATAAAATGGGACAAATGCTATAACGACACTAAAAGTAACATTTGCAATCCGATAAGTACTATAATTTTACATTTGCTGCCATATCCATCATTGACATTCCTTGTAGAAAATAAAAGCAGGGAAACAATTGTGAAAGTATATTCGGAAAACTTCCTTTACGCTCTTTTCTTTGTCAGAATCTTAATTCGAGCAGTCATACGGCACTTCTTACGTATACGTAATTTTATTTGATGTGTATTATTTTGGGGTCAAAGCCTAGCAAAAATGCTAATAACAGGCGTGAAATAGTCAAACCAATATTTTTCAACGTACAGTACAACTTTTAACAAAGATTACTCCCATATTACGTATACGTAACTTTATATACGTTATTTAAGTTATATTTAATGTTTTTTAGCGAAAAACTTGAGAAAATAGCGATTATAGATGTGCAACAGAAAGAAAAATATATTTTTATAGATCAGTCATCTTTAACCCACTACTATGGGTCTACTTTACGTATACGTAATTTTAGTCAAACTATGTATTATTTTAGTGCTAGAACTTAGGTAATTTAGCAATAATATATGTCAAATGGTAAGAAATAGATTTTTTCTTAATTATCGGTCATCTTTTACAATATCAATTTTCTTGGGTATACATTACGTATACGTCATTTTTTATATTACGTATACGCACTATTTGTGACAGCCGTGAAGCGCCAAACTTGAAAATTATATTTTTCAAACAATACATATAATTGAATCTAAATTTTAACTACTTTTGGAGCAGCATTGACTAAACTTTTCCCTGAGTATGTGTAATTTTTGGTTGAACATTAACAATTTAAGCAACAAATAAGTTTTTCATGTGAAAATAATGATATGTAGCTACGTACGGATTACTTTTTATTTGGCAATATTCAGCAGTTATTCCGAAAACTAAGAAACCAAAAAGAAAAACTATACTCCTACACGGTTTTGTCTGCCCAGATAGCCATATTTCTGCGTAGCTTGGTAAATAAATCTTTACAATTTATATAAGCAATTTTTAAGGCCAGATAGAATACACTTAAAATGCGCATTAAGTTGTGCCAGCGATTTTGAAGGTTGAGTGAATAAGATGTCTTAAATAATTGTTGAGTTATGAAAACCAATATTTTTTTGTCAAAATTCCTAAAAGTTCTATATTGACAATCCTTATGAAGGAATACAATTCCGTAACGTATTTTGCAATAACACAGTTCAACAGAAAGCTGCAAACTATCTGTTTTGCAAGTTCGTGACTTGAGAGACCAAATTTTCTCTATATGAAAATTTCAAATTTCCGTGCCAGCACGAAAGCTGGATTTCAACACAAAATCAATTAAAATGGTAGTAATAATTTTTCGGAAGCCTGCATAAATTTTGGAATTTTTATTGCGCCAGTTAATCATCTGGCAAAACCAATATTTATTTTTCATAGAAAACTACATTGCGTATACGTAATATAGTAATGCACATGCGTGCTCTGGTGAACAGAAATTTCATTGAGTTATTCTGTCCGAGCTTTCAAAATCGAAAAGTTTTTCTTTTTCCTTTTTGGTAAGTTGATACCTTTGCTTGTCACTATTTCGTGAAACTTTAGACAAAACACTCGTTGAGAATAACCTTATTTGAAGAGTTATGGCGATATTATGTCATCATTTATAGGGCACTCGTTCCACATTATCGCTTGGCCGAACTTCCTGGAAATATCGTTCATATTCTTCCTGCGATCTCCCAGCTATTCAGCAAGCTTTCGAGATCGTTATAGAGATACCAATTGATATACTAAAATCTTAATTACAGAAAGTTCGCAGTGCCATTGCCTAGCAAGACTACTGAATTATTTTGTAAGTTGGGTGTTGCTGGGTTTATTTGTGACTATGTTTAGATTAGGGGTAGTGCACTTGTATATTAGTGAGATGTTCCGATTTTAGCAATTTTTATATATTTATCAGCACCGAATGAAGTTTCAATTCATTAGGGATTGTGCTTTATGTAGACACTGATGCATAGAAATCGCCATCTTGGATTAAGAATGATAAAGTATACGCAGTTTTTATTATTATAAATGTCTTACAGCGGAAGGGTATTATTTTAAGGGGAATTAGTTTATTAAGGTAATAAGAAATTTTCCAAAATTGAATTCAAGCAAGCTAGCTTGGTCGTGGCAAAGCACTTCAACTCATGAGAATGCTCTTTGTGACACCGCAGCAGTGTAGCTTATTCGATCCCTTCTCGTTCGTAGCAGCTTAAAATGATAAAGGTCACAGCTATCCTTCGGGGACAGCACACCTAAAGAAGCATTAGAGGTTCTGTATTGAGAGCAAAGATTAGGTGACTAAGGAAATGTAATTTGGGAAAGTAAAATCTTTTGCTTCATAATCCGGGGTAGTGGTAGATTAGATGTTCCTAAGTTTCGTGCTATAGCTCATTGTCACAGCTTCAGCTGAGGATATGTTGGAAGGCCGTAAATGTAAATACATTTGCCTTCCACCAAAGCTGGTCCTGTGACAGTCCTAATAATCTAATAAATGGCATATTGTCCAAGTCTTTCAAGAAATTCTTTATTTGCTGTCAATTTGTTTGCAGCTCAGGTCTCACTTTTTAACTGTGCTCCTCGTAATTGGTATAGTTTAATAACGATCTGTTTCCTCTGAATTATTATTATTGTTTTTTTTGCAGAATTTCTTTCCAGAATCTTGTTGTGCTTATTGTTGATGGCTCGTAGCGTTCATATTTGCTTTTCGACTTTAGTTCAAGAAGTTCTTACTCCAATTTGAATTCGAGTTGAGCTTCAAGCTAATTGTTTTTCAGACTTTATAGGCTCTCTTTTGAAGAAAAAGGCCTGTCTGCACTCTAATGTATGCCACTTAGGCATTTGCTTAACGCTTTGGGACGAATTAAAAAGACTTCTTTCGTGCAATTTCAAGCAAAACTTTGGTAAAGTGTAACTGTGACGTCACACATATGTGCACAAATCTAATCCAAGCGTAACCTTAAGGCAAAGTGTATCAAAAACGAAAAGAAATGAAGGACAAAATGCAATATGCAATAGTAAACGACCAAAGAAATCGTTATGAAATTTTCTTTTGTGAATTTGCGGTGATTTATGAGTGTGTGTGTGTGTGGGTCTGGGTGTGTTGGGGTATATAGTTGTGTGTGTGAGTGTGTGTGTGTGTGACCGTTAATAAAAAATTCCTTATGCATTTGTGATGCTTTAGAATTCCTACGCTTTACCGTGGCCTTTGAAAGTCGGTAAAGCGTTTGGATTCTGAAACGCCATGAGCGCTCCATCAACAATAAGTGAACCTTAGTGAACCGAAATGAACCAAGTGAATGTGCAGTGAGATTCGGCAAAAACGCAGCATTTGCTAGTAGACATGGGAAGGGATAGAGGTTGAGATGCAGGATTGTTGGCTCAATGACTGACTGTCAGGGCAATCACGATTTCAATCACAGTACGCCCCCAAACCCGCTGTGAGATAACAATCAACAATCCGGTTGTGAAGGCAAAAATTTGATTAGCAACTGCTGCGGCGGGTTGACACGATGTCAACCAACATGGAAAAATTAATAGAAGCGCCATGGTAGTAGTGTAGCACCACGGGAACGCTGAGGAGATGGCACAGACAAGCCTTGAGAGACCAATATACATTGAGCACAATAAATAAGATTTTTTTTCCTCTATATATATATATATATTTTGCTTTTTCATTTGGAGCTTTTTGTTGTTGTTGTTGTTGGATGGCAATCAAAATGCAAGCTCCAAAGTGGAACGCAGGATGCAAATATGAGTGCAAACATTCAAGGAATTCGAGTAAATATGCAAAAAGTTGCAGCAGGATAAAGTAGCAAGCAGCAGCGACAGCGCCGCAACGAATAAGTCGTACTGTGGAACGAATGATAGTTGTGTGTATGTAGGCAGCGGTAATACGGTGGAGGGCAGTAGGTTGCACACAGGCCAACAATGCATGCATGCCGCATGCCACTAGCCGGGGCAAATGTCAGAGCGAACTTTGCCAAATGCAAATGGCGTCAGCACAGAGTACGGAAGGGAGAGCGAGCGTGGTACGCAGTGTGCGAGTGGCGGAGTGAGTGTAGGAGGTACCCCAAAGGCATACACAACTACGGGCAACTTTTGGCTACGGACAAACAAGGACAACGACAATAAGTATGGGTATGGCTGGTGTAGACGCGGACGTGAACGCTGCAGAGAATGCAGCATATCAATTCAAACCGTAGTCTTGGTAATGGCAATGCCAGGCATGAATAAAAATTCCCTGCGACGCGACATAATGCAGAACAAAGCGAGAAATATGAATGGAATATCTATGAGTCAGTCAGGTGCTGCAACAGCGTGATGCTGCTTATAAGGTGGCTGAGTGCAGGGGGATGTCGAAAGTTTTGAGTCGAGGTGTTCGTGGCAGCACTGGCGGCGGCAGCGTCTCGCAGTGTCAACGATAGCTAGCTAGTGTTGCCAAACTATGCAAATGCCGGAATGCATACGTTTGCCTGCTCCATCTCACTCTCTCCCTCTCTCCCTCTCTCGCACTCGTGCCATTGAATGAATATATTCGGTATTTATGCGAATGAATGTTTGCTGCAAGTGCAACATATTCAATATTCGTTGGGTTAAGGTTGTCATGTTGCGGATGATTAGTTGTCAAAGTTATCGAGTAATGTTTATGCAGCAACAATTAGCGATAATTGGCTGTCGTTTGAACGTTATTATTTTTTTGGGTTGTTTATCTCTCTGGTTCTTGCAGTGTTGATTAACGCTAATAGGTTTTATTTATGGCAAAGTGTAGTAGCTGTTTGGCATTGTTCAACACTGAAAGTTGAGTAGGCGTGGAGTTAATTTTTTGATTGTTTAGAAATTGTCACTTAGAGAACTATTGTTGAGTGAGGGAGATTATTAAACATAATACAACGCAAAATAGGGGGTTACGCTACCTGCACGCTTTGCAAACATGTAGTTGGTGCACTTAACACAAAGTTTACTTCTCTATACTATACAATATTTGACATAGAAAGTTTAAGTTCCGACGAAGCTTAATTATAATCTGCTCAAATAGCAAATGGTCGGGAAATATAATATTAATTAGTTCACTAAAAAGCGTGGGTTCCACTAAGTTATGCAATTTATCAATAAGTTGATTCTCATGCTAAGAAATTTATTTCAAAGTTACGGTTCGCAGCGAAAATTTGAAATGTACAATAAGTAGAAAAATTATATTGTAGATTTTGTTCAAAAAGCTGATGTCTTTATATCAAAGATTCGGTTTTACGCGAGAAGCTAGTCAGTAGATAGATAATAGATTTTGCTCAAATTTACTTAAAACGCAGAAATCTTAATTTCACAGATTACATTTTGAAGCGAAAAGCGAAAATGCACAATAAGTAGATAGATTTATTGTTCAAAGAGTAAAAATTTTACTTTCAAAGATACGGGTTTGAAGCAAAAAATTTAAATGTACAATTAGTAGATAGATAATAAATCTTCAAATTGACCAAAACTGTAGAAATCTTCATTTTAAAGAATCGGTTTCAAAGCGAGAAGCTGAAATGTACAGCAAGCAGATACGTAAGAGATCTTGTTTAAACAGCAGAAAGCTTTATTTCAAGGATTTAATTTGGAAGCGAGAAGCTAATAAATAGATAGATAATAGATCACTCAGAGAGCGATACAAATTGGCATGCAGAAATCTTTATTTCAAAGATATGGTTTCGTAGCGCAAAGATGAAATGTGCAATAAGTGGATATATTGACTAAAACTGTAGAAATCTTAATTTTAAAGCTTTGGTTTTGAATCCTAAAGCAGAAACTTACCTTAAATATATACATACATTTCATAGACTTGGTTCACAAAAAACTGAAAGAAAATGACTTACTTTTGCTTAGACTTACTTAAGTTCTCAATAAGAATGTGTCTCTAGCAAACTTAAAAGCAAACCTCTGCTACACTTAAAACTTTTAAAGATTTATTTCAAAATAAATCGTACTCTCAAGATACTCTGTGGCGCAAGGAAGTATCTAACATAGTTGACAGCCAAATTTAGCATAAAATTAACTAGTTCCGACTTTAAACTAGACGTAGTACTACAATAATGAACTAGTAAAGTAAAGTAACGGCCGGAGCACGACTGCACTTAACTCTTATTTATGTTCGGGCTTTGCATAATTTGGTCATCTTAAAATTATTTTCCCCTCTTTGGAGATGATGTTGTAAACTGCAACTAGATGCACGACACTTGGGAGCTGCCAAAAGTTTTCAAATATTTCGTTGCGAGCAAAAGGTAGCCATTATTGAAATGATTCTTGTTGAAGCCCCTCAGCGGGATGCCCAGCATTGGCGCAACCCACAAAATGTCATATAGATGCCACATTGCATTTCTTCGTGCTAATTTGGCTGGATCGTTTGAGGGGGGCGTTCTTGTTGTTGTCGTTGTTCTTCTTGTTTTGGGTCACATAGTTCTCTCTGCGGGCACATATATGCGGTGTGTGTGTGGGTGTATGGTATATGGGGTATTCATACATATATATAGATATATATATATATATTTGTGCAATTTTGCCAGCCATTTCACAGTTTCATATAACTTGCCAGCCTCTCCCGCTGTGCTGATTACTTTCAATGGAGCTGCCTGGTTCTACGTTAGTTTCCTGCTGCTGTTACTGGTCTTAGTCCGTGACGCTACGTACGTACACTCTCTGCCACACGCTCTTCGCTCTTGTGTTGTTCACGCTGTTGCAGTTGGAAGCCAATTTTGTGGGTTATTTATTCGTTCAATTTATTGTTATTGAAATGAGCTGGCAAGTTATGCCAGGTGGATTGTTGGTTGCAATTTGGTTGGTTTTGCCGGACGCATAGATTCTGAATGCAACGGTGTGAAACCAGCAGGTAGGTAGAGTGCAAAGCAGAATATCATATTGCACCTTTGCACGCCTTTCAATTAAATAAGAGCGAAGTGTGCTACGTGAACAGCAAGCATAGATCATACACCCCGTAGATCTGCGTGCGCTGTGTACCAGAAAAACAAAAAAAAAATGCTGGTTTTCCACTTACTTTGCACGGTTGCATGTGGCATGTGGCAACCGTGAGCGCTAAGCACCATAAATCAGTTTGCAAAGAGTAATTACGTTCATCTGTTGAGGAAAATAGTTAATACGTTGGCTGACAGCTAATATAAGCTAAGCGAACACTTAACCTTTGGGAAATTGGAGGAAGTTTTGTAAGATTGAAGCATGATTTTTGATAGAAACTCACGATAAGCTCATAAACCAGAAGATAATCAAAAGCAAAAAAATCATAGCATACATTTCGGGGCTGTTTATTTGCCTCATTTTATTCAAGCTCCTTTTCTTTGCCCATTTTGTTATCTCCAGCAAACACTAATTAAAATTATGCATATTACCTGGCGCTCAACTATTGCATCAAATACACACAAAAGTAAATGAATTGAGTACAATAGAAAATAAACATAAAATTAAAAGAACTTAGCGGATTAAGTTGTTGATTAAGTTGTTGTTGCAAAGTTGCATAGTTGCGCCTTAGGTTAAAAGGCTTAAGCGCAGAGAGAGCACAAACTTTTATAGATTCCGCGGAAAATGTGTGTCTAGTTATTGCTACCCGGCTTGAAAGAAAACATTTTCTTTAAGCTCATCAAAGGCGCAAGTAATAAGTGGATTTAAACGGGTTCAAGAGTCTTAAGTAAATGTATTTAAAAGTCAGAGTTTAAATGAGGAGAGATGAAAAGAGATGATATGGCATGAGTTGAGGTGATAGAAAATGAGTTGCGATAGGATAAAATGACTTGTGATGAGAGTATATAAAATGAGTTGAGATTAGATGTAATAAGAGTAGTCGAGATGACGCAAACGACTTGAGTTGTTATAAAATGAGTTGAGTAAGACGATAAGATTATAGCCAGACGAGACAAGATAAGACAATCCCAAATGAAACGAAACTAGTAAAGATGATGCGAGGTAATAGAAGGCAAGACAAGATAAAACAAATCGAGTTAAAGCTGGCTTGATATGAGACGAAAAGAGATCGCTGTAGACTGCACAAAACAAGATGAGAAGATAAGAGACGAAGCGCGATGCCCGTGACACTGCGAGACAATAAGAGACAAGATGAGACAAAAACCTTATGAAAAAAGGAAAAGACGCAACCATTTGCTACAGTGACAAGATGGTACAGTACGTCCTAAGATAAACGAGAAGACATAGAAATTCTCAAAACGAGTTAATACCGTATGAAGCATTGCGATACAATAGAAAACGATATGATTCGCAACCAACCGAAACAAGGACTTAAAAAACAACAAGACAATCTTCATGACTCCTAGACAATCCAAAAACCAGCAGGATTGATGAATCAATGTAAGGCGAAGCTTCACAAGACATACAATTCAAGGAGAGACAAAGAACGTAGGATGGGACTACTTGGGTTGATTCAAGGGAAGTTGAGATGACTTTTGACGAGTCGATGCAAATTTGGCTATTGGACACAAGGCAGACTTGAAAAGCAACCAAACGAGAGAAGACACAATACCAGTCGACATGAAGATACGGAACGAATTAAGACGAATCTGCACGAATACTGTCGATCCAATACTGATAACTCGAGAAGAGACGAGAAAAGACGAGACTACTCGAGTTAACATAATACGAGACGATAGTATATTTAGGATGAATGACTCGGCATAGAGGGACGACTCACGAGAAGACAGAACTAGGAAAGCCGAGACTACTCGAGCTGATACGAGATATGTTGAGATGATTTGCGACGAATCGATGCAAAATAGGCGACTTGACTCAAGACAGGCGGTTCTATGGAAGGCTTAGAAAGAGACCAAACGAGAGAAGATACAAGACAAATGACCCGACACAAAACAAACGACTCGAAAAAAAGACAAAACAATGCAAGTTGAAACTTCTCAGGTTGATACGATACGAACTGAGACGACTTGGGAGCTGCTGATATGAGAGGGCAACTCAAGAAGACACAAAACTTGAGGCTGCAAGACGAGATGAAACATAATTTTTTAGATTATAACTAGACCAAAGCCCGCATACAAGAATATCTAGAAAGAAGTAATGGGAATATCCTTAATCCTCGTTAAGTTTTAAGCACTTGAACACTTGACACTAAAAAGGACAACGCGACTAAAATTAAGCAAATATTCAAGCATCTGACTGCTCGTTTTTTTTTTTATATTTAGTCGTCCCTTTTTTGTATTTACATTATTTTGTATACAACACATTTATAATGAAATGTATCTCTGTGTTCATTTTGCAGAAGCTGATTACACACTTGACGATTCATTTTGGAATGAAGAAAGTCCTGTTGGTAAGTGCATGCATACTACAAATGTTTACTCCTCCTCATCATTCCGAAACGTAGCAAACCAAGCAAACATTTGCAACTTTTAACGAATTAATGGTGCAACTGGCACTGCAACTTCCACAGCCACCAAACGCTGCATGCAACTGACGTCGCTGCAAGCGTGTTACGTGCAACTCCCCAGCTCCAGCTCCGCCATCTCTTCGACAAACCTGCCACTGCGACTTTTGCACTTCTGCTTGGCTCATACGCAGCGAAGCGCAATGCAAATGTGTGGCAGCTGGCGCGGAAGCTCTTTGTTGGTATTGTCAAAGTACCAACAACCACAATGCCAAAGTGTGTGTGCGAGTGTGATTGTAAGTGTGTGTGAGTGTGTCTGTGTGAGAGTGTGTCCGTATTTGTGTAAGTGTATTTGTATTCGTACCAATGGTTGCTGCAACAGGGTTTATTTTTTTTTTTTGTCTTTTTCTTATTTTAAATACTCTGCTGGGAGAGTACATTAATTTTTTACATAAATAATTTGTGAAGAAAGCCGATGAAGCAGCGCTCTCCGGGCCCCAAATGCAATAGATTTCGACATGAATTTTTCATGTTACCCGAAACGAATAAAAAAAATGACTTTACTGCTGTCAGTCATTCCGGAATGGTAAATAAGGGGCTTACTTATGAGGAATTCTTGGAAGACTGTAAAGTTGCCTTGAGTTAATAGATATTTTGTATCCAAAAAACACAATTCAAGCATGCTCACATTTTATAACTAAAAAATTTTATTATATTTTGAGATTTTACAAATGTAGAAAAAAATTGGAAAAATATTCTCCCAGAAAGTTCATATCCAAGTTTTGGGCACACAAAAAACCAAAATATACATATTCAGTACAAACAGTACACAACTCTAAATATCGACGTCTGATGCACTTGAGGTTTTGGTTAGTAAATTCTGATCTTCAACTTCGTCTTAATATTGTGACAACCCAAAACGGAAGTTAATTTCTTTTCACTATATAACAACCAGATTATCATGGCTTCCACCATGTTTAAGCGGCGGAAGAAAAGAATTTTCCAACAAAAATCCGTCATTGTTTTTTGAGCTGGCAGAATCAAAAATAAAGAAATAAAAGAGTAAATCCTGCACTATCCTATTAGTTTAACAGAAAACTAAGTATTCACCACTCTACTATTTCGTGGAGACCAAAGAAATATGATTTGACAGAAGTTGGCTGAACCCGGGCATAATATGCATAAAGCATAATATTATTTTCGTCTCAACAGATCACTTTAGTGAGCTACTTGAACAGTAAGAACCAATGTCTGATATGATTTTTCTACTGTTTAGAGCCCTTATCGTCATGTCGTAGTTCGTTATCTTGTTTTTTTTGTACACAGATAGGGACAACTTTTATCACCGACATTTCCTTATAATTGTCATTGCATGAAATACCCTGTTACGAGCTCATCTCGGCTAACTTAATTACTCTCCCAGTGTATTTTGGAATCACCCAAAACACTTGTATTGAATTTTTCGCCTAAAAACCGTCTGAGTTAGTGAAGGAATATTTTTGTTTTCAGAAATGGTTGTGGAGTACTAAAGATAAACAAACAGCTGAAGCAATGATCAGCAAGGGTGTTGATTTCGTCAAGCCCGAGATTAATTATTTTCGATGTACTAAGAGTCTTGAGCTGGCTGGTAAAGCTTCAACTGTTTGCAGACTTGAACTTCAAAGCTGAAGGGAGAGAAATGAAGAGGATGATAGAGGGGAGTGAGAAAGACAGTTTGAGAGAGAGAAAGATTTCATTCCATTCGAAGTGATTTATAGGCTTTTAAAAAAGTTGCTTCTTAAATATGTAAGTTTATTTAAGGCAGAGCTCATGAGAGTAAAATGGGTTATCCAATTCATTCGAACCACTATCAAAACAGCCAAAATTTCAATCTGAAACTTTTTTATAGTTATATTTCTTAATATCAGTACCACCAGTAACTAGCTTAGTTGGCGGTTAAGTAACTTTTTTCAACTTTTTGAAATCAAAAATAATAAAACAATTATTAAAATCGGTACCAATTATTAAACATTCGTTGCTGCAATATTTCAAGTATTATATGTTCATATATCGAGCTAAGTACGAATACTCACACATGCCGTCTTGCGATATGTTTTTTGCCAGCTTTTGGTCAACTTACAAAAATAAATCAAGTAATTTGGCTGTCGAATCCATAATTGTTGTTGCTATAAATTCCTTATAACGTCGTGTCCATTTCATGCAATACATTATCTCTCCAAAAATGCCGCCGCATCTTGCACTCTACAAATCACACACGCACTACTACTACCAATTGCAAAGTGTATTTCAAAGTCGCAACATGCCGACTCCAAACAACTCCACTTGCTGCTGATGCAACCAAGAATTCCTGCGCCCAACGTGGGGCGCCAGGTCAACGTGACGTATGACATGGAGAGAGCCAGAGCGAGAGCAACTAGGACTACTACTATTTGGAGTGCTACTATGTTGCCGGTACCCCGCAGTGCTCTGTATTACTTTTATATACACATAGTAATACTCTTCACCTATACAGGGACACACTAACTCACACAGGGATACGCACGCACACACACACACACATCACACATATATATATGCACTGATTTAGCTTCCCAGCACGCACAAGGTAGTGGAGAGAGCTTATAAATGTGCGTAAGCTGGAATACATATTTCAAATGGCTGAAATATTTAAATCTATGTAGATGTAGTATATGCCATCCTAAGGTAAAAAAAAGGAACTAGCAAAATAGGTGTGGCATTTGGGTGCAACACAGAGGCAGCAGCAGCAGCAGCAGCAACATCAACAACGACATTATCAACATCATGCTTAACGTCAACGTCAGCGTCATGATGATGTATGCCACATAAAGTTCTAATCAGCGCTATAATATAATTTAATATAAACACGTCAGCATTTTGCAAAACTGAAAAGCTAAAGTTTTGCTTTTTTCCTCTCTCTCTCTGCTTGTTCTTCAAAAGTAAGCAGCCATTCGGTTTGAAATTCAAGTCCCATAATCATTGACTGTTGACCTGCAAATCCTGCAAAACTTAGTTTAAATCGATTTAGTAATACGCAAGTTATGGGATTCCACATTCCACATTTAAATCCCTTGTCGTTATATGGCATCCTATATATATATATATATATGTAAGGACGAGGCGGCGTGTGCTGGCAGCGAGCAGCTTACACAGCAGCATACAAAAGCCAAGGCAGCTTGTAAAAAAGCACAAAAAAAAAAACACGAATAGGTGGCATGGGAAGCAGGCGCTTTGTTGGCTGTAGGGACGTGGTTGGTAGGCGGGGCGCGTTGGGTAGCGCAGGGGTTTTGGCAAAATTGGTGTCACGCAGCAAGGCAAAACCAGTTTAGTAAAAACGAAAAAAACACAGTTCGGGACAGCCCGGGGTGTAGGATACAGCATTTTGCCGCAACTGAATTTTTCATTCTTGTTTCAAATGAAATACACATTGAATTTATTTATTTACGATTTCCAATAAATTTCTGTTTATCTAATGTTACCTGACACACAGACCCCACTCATACACACACACACACACACGCAGAACTCTCACATACAGTTCCCACACAGACCACGACGAGACAGTGGGCACTGGGTACAGTCCTTTTGTGTACTATATGGAAAATGTAAACCGCAGTTTTCAAAAAATACAAAAAAAAAAAAATAACACACAGCCGACATACCAACTTGATTGTAGGTCCTTGACCAGCAAACACACAAACAAGCTTTAAAGTTGTAACTAACTTTGTAGTTGTTGGTTGGATTGTTTTTTTTTTTTTTTTTTGGTTTTTTGTTTTTTTGTGTAGATTCCACCTTGTTTCTATGCAAAATGTGTAGAAATTGTAAGCGAGCTGTCAGGATGCGGATTGTTATCTAACAAAATGCTTTGCTTAATTTACTTGGATTCGATTTGATTTTAACAAAAGTTTTTTAATACATTTTCACGTTCTTTTTTTTTTTGTCTGTATGTGGTTAGGGCTGTTTGCTGAGTTATTTGCTGCTGCTGCCAATTTCCACAAAAACGTTTTTGAAATTGCAGGGAACCTTTCGTTTACGTGTAGAAAGTGAGAGCCTTTTTTGGGTTTTATCAAAACTTTATACCATAATTTGCACGTTTTAGTATATAAATTATTGAACACTAAGGGCGTTTGCCAAAGTAGTTGGCAGCAAAGGCAAATTCACCAAGACGTTTTGAAACCGCAAGCGAATTTTTTATGTGATTTAGGTTTTTGAGTTTGCTTTGCGAAAAGCCAATAAATGTAAATCGTAACTAATTTTTATATGTGATTTAAAATCGAATGTTGTCTTTTCGCAAGAGTAATACAAATTTTCAAAATGGCGTATAAGTAGCTTAAAAATTGTTTTCAGTTTTAACGTTTTGAAACCGTAAGTGCAATTTTTAGCTGATGTAAGTATTCGAGTTTTCTTTACTGAACGAAAATTAAAGCTTTCTACAAGGCTAGAAAAGCCAATAAGTGAATTCTTTTAATAATTTTAATAATAATAATAATTGTATGTGTGAAACCATAAACAAAAATTTTTTGTGATTTAAAACCAAATGATTTTATCATAAAAGGAATTATAACTTTCAAAATGGCAACTAAATAGATTTTAATGAATTTTTTGTTTCAACATTTTCAAACCGCAAATAAATTTTTTATGTGACTTGACTTTTCGAGTTTTCTTTGTTAAAAAAGATTAAAACTTTCAGAAATGACAATTAGGTGAATTTTTTTGAAATATGTTACAACCACAAACGACAATTTTATGTTATTTAAAAATGAAATATTTTTTCCCAAGAGAAATTCAAGCTTTCAAGATGGCGACCAAGTAGCTTATAAGTTAATTTTGTAGTAACGTTTTAAAACCATTTGCTCTGTGTTATCAAATTGGAACTTATATAACGACTAAAAATCGCGAAAAATAATTTTTTCGCATTGATTATGGAAATATGAGCTTAGGGGTAGCTTATAATGTATCTGACTTATAAATTCTGCTGTAAACCTAAACAATGTTAATTTTTGTTCAAAAAATACGAATAGTCGCTGAGCTTAAAATAAATAATAAAAAAATAATCATAAGTTTATAGTAATAAATGAAATAAAGTTTAGATAAAAAATAGATCAACTTATAATTGATAATCCCAACGGTGGCGTCTTTCATTAATTGAGATTCTTTGTCAAACAGCGTCTACTTGCTAGCTATGCGAGTGCTAGGCAAATGCAGGGTGAAATCAACCGTATTTCTCAACTTTCCTGCAAAATTGCTGCATACAAATCTGCGTAGATTTATAGCTTGCTAAAGCTCTTCTAAAATAAACAATATTATTACAAAAAAAAACCATAAATTAAGCTCTTTAAATTTTGCTACAAAAAATATTACTACAATCCCCTCAAAAAAAAATATAATAAAAACAACATCCCTCATAAATAATTTGCGCATTAAATATGCACTTGCAAAACAATCATAAACTATAAAATACAAGTTATTTATCCAATCATTTAAATTTGCAAATTAAAGATAGCAAAGTTTTAAATTATTATTTTATTATATGCCTCGGACAAGCCTATTCAAAACCATATTTTATACGTATCTATGCACATTGCATAATAATACTAAAAACAAAATGAAGCCAATAACAAAAACCCAATTACTATTCAAAATAAGTGGACCGATTACTGTCCGCGCATTGTGACTCAAATATACACTGTAATTTGCATAATTTCTAAAAGCACTCAAGTGATTTGAGGCGTCTTGCATAGTATTTTTTTACCTTCGTAATTTAATCAAATTATTCTTGCATATGTTTTGGTAAGACTAATATTATTATTGGCGTACTTCCTTATAATAAATTATTAATAACTTAGTCTATTTACAAATAGTTTTCCTATTGTTAGCTAAAAATCTGAACTCGTCAAACGATTTGCAGGTTTTGTTGAGCACTGTCCGTCACCAAGTAGTCTTCGGATGCTCTCTTCGACGATTACCCATGGGGTTTCATTCGAGAGCTGCATGTGCTATCTCATCTGTTGTCTCTCCTGAAGGTGTGTCCGATTCATCTATATTTTCTGATCGATATTTCTCCGTTGCTTGGTAATCTCCCATAACCTCACATTGGATATAGTTCTAGGACAGAACGCTCCAACAATGTGACTCAGACATCGGTTGGCGAAACTCTGGAGTTTTCTTAAGATATTATTTGTATACAAGAATTTCTTAAAAAACCTCGAGCTGTATTTAATTTATGTTAATGAGTTTATGTCACTCCATTAGTATTATTTGTTTGAATCCAAATAAATAAGTCCTTAAATTGGGAACAATTCTACAAAATACAAAATTTCATTTTCCGTCAACGGAGCAACATCCGTTGATTTAAGAGAAAAAAAATCTTTCGATTTTTATATCAAAATTGATCATAGAATTTGTTCAGTATTTCGATCTTTTTTCATCCATCTCAAAAAATGAACTCAATAATGATTTCGTAAAAACCTTTTTATTGCTTATGCTGCTGGGCGTTCTTTTTATGTTCTTAAAGAGTCACGAGCAAGTTGTCCTAGAAGTCATGAGCACGAATCAGGAAATAGCCTAAAAAATATGCTACCACAGTTAAGTAATAATCTGAAATGGGCCACGGTAGCGTGGGGGTAGCGAACTTCTCCTCTAGAGCGGACGGTAGGTGCAGCACTGGTGCATTTGCCTAGCACTGGCACAGCTTGTAAACATATACTTTTTGCTTGCCTAGCACTGGAATAGCTAGCAAATGGACTCTATTTGCCTCGGAAATTCTTTATTAAGTAAAGACACCGCTGTATGAATTAGGCTATAAACTCTAGGTCGCAGGTCTCTGGTCTCCTCGAAATAGACATAACTACATGCTTCGCCTTTGAAGCGATGCCCATAATCAAGAGGAATAAATTTAATCTAAAATTATATTATATTTTTACAGAAATTTTACTGGCTAACAATACTGTCATAATATCGCTTTTGTACCTCTAGTTTGTCTCTTAAGCAATCTGAATCGAATGCAGTTTTTAATAAAGTTCAGCTCATCTAAGTGGGCAGCTGTTGAAAAACTATAAAATGCGAATTGAATCGGAAGGAGGAAATCAAAATCAAATATCAATATTTTTCTCAATGTGGATAAGTTTTCAATTGAAACAAAATTTAGCTACTAAATAAAATATTTTCGCGAACAATATTTTTTCAGATACCTCACTTGACTTGCCAAATCCATATATCCGGCTTGTCAATACCAATGCAGGGTATACAAAGTGAAAACCTGCTGCCATTTTGATTTCATTTGGTTTCAGTAATAACGTATTGTTCGAAAAATTTGACCAATATATACACAATGCAGCATTCAACCAACATCAACCAACTACCACTGATAGATAGCTTTAAAAACTAACTAATTTAAAGAGAAGAGCACAAGGCCGAGGCTACACAAAAGGCCAGAAATATGCAGCAATATGGTTTTTATACCGCATTTGGTTTGTTGGACACGTTTTGTGAAAACAACATTTATCATCTCAAAGTGTGAAGGCTGTTAGAATTACTTTGAATTATGGCAAACTTTAAGTTTGTAGGGTATAGCCGACGCTTGCAATGCACTTTGTCGAATTAGAAATGATTTTCTTGTAGACAGGTCTAAAAATTTGCAGAAAGTGTATCAAAAAAGTTAATCTCAACTGGTCGCTGAGCTATGACTAGGGTTGCAATCTCTGCCCACAAGCCTAAGATTGTTTTTATTAAAATTTGACTTTATTTCAATAATTCTTTGTAATTTATTTTATGCGCAAGTTGGTGTTGCATGGCTCTATGAACATGGAGAATAGAGCTCTCTGAGATCCATTAGTCATCTTTGTTTCCTTCATAAATACCCAGAAGTTTGGACTATCTGTTTTATGTATTTTGTGTAGTGAACAGTTTGTTCATTATGATATTTGGACTAAGCCTCCTTGAACACAGAAAACCTTTGGTAAAGAATTCTCTAGTCTTAAACAAAATTTATAATTTATCTGAACTGTCATTGCTTCAAAGGTAGAGCTACTACAACAAATAGAGGTTTACTTAGGCAATTATCTTCGTTTTGCTAGCCAGTATACTATTCTTATCTTTTTATTATTTGTATAATAAAATTTAGTCTTAATCACAGAAAAAGTAAATAAGCGAAAAGAAAACTTCTTGACAAAGTCAAGTGACTTAATTTTGTGAAAAATTCAATGTACTCGGAAATTTTGCAAATACTTCGAATTGCTTAATTTGGTCTTTCACCCCATGCTCAATTCTGCAAATCGTTTTGCACGTCAGAACTGTTTCGCTCTTTTATCAGGGTTTCTGCCGACTTCAACTTGATCAACTAAAGTTCATCATCTTTCGGGTCACAATAGTTGGAGTAAATTGTTTTTTTTTTATGATGAAATATAATAAATTTGAATTTCTTGAAAGTCAATTTGGATATATTTAGGTTGGCTGTAACCCGATAACAAGTTGTGATGCCTATAACTGGGTACAGTATCCGCAATTATAAGATTACTTCCAAATAATCCTAAGAGTTCACATAAACGCTTAAATATAATATAATCAATAGACAGTGAAAAATTAGGAGTAAGGATGGTGGATTATAGGTTGCAAGTAGTAGTTCAGGTAAACAAATAAACTATTTTTGAACTATAATTTTGAGTTTTTACTAAGTATTCGAGTAATTCAAAATAATAATTTTTAGGTCTTGTGAGCTTTTTCGATTATTTGATTTATGTAAACAAATATTTTATTCTTTAAATGGAAATTCGTAAATTAAACATATATACTTATACAGGGATAACTTCTATGTGATCCCCAAATTTGCGTGGAAAATATAGATATTTGCTTGATTTCGACTTAGCCCGTGGGCGTGGACTAAATTGAACCATAAATCTTAGTGTTCTTTGGTCGACATTCTGATCATGTGCCAGTTCATTGCAGCGAATAGTTGGAGGGTTTTGATTCCTAAAACAGCTTGTTTTATTGAAAAAAAAAACTATTAGATTTCGTAACTTTATAAAAAAACGAACAAAATAGTTTGGCAGTTTTGAAAAAATGATAACGATATTTTCTAGTAGTTACTTGCGAAGGCGGCCTATATTTTCATGTAATACCATCAAATTTATTAATATTTATAAATTCATAGAGATTTGAAATAGAACTTGAAAAATTTGTTTAATTTTGTTGTCATTTTATACTTAGTAGTCGCTATACGTCGAACTCGTGCTTGATTTCAAAGAATTTGTTGAAACCCCAATAAATGAAATCAATAATGATTGTGTTTTGTTGTCATTCGATTCGGTTTACTTTATTATGAAATGTTTTATTTATTGCCATGAAATACAAGTTTTTTATTAATAGTATCTGCCTGTTTTTCAACAATAAAAGCAAATCCTTTCTATTGGAACCTTATACGCTTTACGGTTTATGAGAAAATCGTCGAGATTTTTAAGAAGATTTCCTATGCTTATGTTACTGAATGATTTTTGCGCTTAAATTTAAATTTACTTTAAAAATCGTGAGCGTAACTCTTTGCAATGCATTTTTAGAAAACCCTGAAAATCATGGGTACGATTTGTAGAAAAATGTTATTTCGAAAATTCAAAAACAAAATTGTGCTTGCTTTAAAAAACTAATGACAAAAAAATTAAAATAATGAAACTAAAAGAATTGTTTAAAATCAAGCTGAAGTAGGATAGAAATTAGTTGAAAATAGTTTCACAAATTAAGCATATTCATTATCAGAAATAAAATAAATAAATAAACTGTTGTTGTTCTTAAGAACTAAAACTTCGATTTTCCAGCTTCCATAAACTCCCAGAAGTAACTTTTACTCCACCTCTCACTCTTACCTGCGCTTTCACGCACACCCATATACCCCTTGAACTTAAGTTTACAGTGTATTTAAGACCCCCATGTACCACAGGCAGATTGTAATAACATAAAAAATACAAGATTCATTCAACGTGCCACCTCATCGATTGTCGAACAGCAAAAAAAAAACCTACATATACGCAGCATGTGGCAGCATCGTCGTCTTGGGCAACCTTACACAATGCTGAGCCATTTATGAGGCTGAGGTCTTTGCGGTCAGGTCCCTCTCTCAGGACTCAGGACTCACGACTGCTCGGCTTCGCGCGCTCTGTTCCTGACTCATGCAAACACTTACGTGTGCCATTTTCAAAAAAAAAAATTGGCAAAAAATAAATACAATCACAAAAGAGCGTGCCTCAAAAATGTGTGTAGCAACGCATACAGATACACAACGCACGCATACAGATATCCTTACACCATGCGTCTTTCTTTTTGGGTTTTTTTGCTCTTTATTCGTTACTTAAATGAGATTAAGATTAATTTTCTTAGATTATTGAGAGACACTTGCACACTTGTGCCGCCAGAGCTGACTGTAAATGTACATACACTATTTATTACACACAGGTGTAATATGTGTGGCATGTGGCATGTGGCATGTAGCATATACACTAAACGTAAACGAAACACGACCCCTATGAACCAAACGACTCATTCCCAAAATACGTCACAGCATATACTGATGGTTAGCTGTCGTCGTCGTCAGCGTCTTCAGCGTCTTCAGCGTCGTCAGCATCTTCAGCGTCTACCATGTCGTCCTGGTCCATACCCAAACGCAATATAAATGATGTGCAAATGAATGTCAGTCCAAAAGGATCGATTACACGCCATTAGATGCAGCAAAGGTATATCCTGTCGTATGTGTGCGTGGAGCGCTTTTATTAATGTTACAATTTATTTAAATAATAAACAATAAGTCCTAGCGAAAAACCACCTTGAGACAAATGGACCGACTGACTGACTGCTAGATAGCATGGAAAACACCGCTCGACTTAATAAATGGTCCGAACTTTTGCTTAAATGTAATGAACAAAAAAAAAAAACACAAAACGAAATAACAACAACAAAAGAATGGAACGTGAAGCCAAATAAAATGCAAGGCTAAAACAAGTCGAGCATAATTTTCGTAGGTGACAACAAAACGAATTTGATTTGCTGCCAAAAAAAAAAAAATCGTATAATCCTTGGTGAGGGAAATGCTCAACAAAAGAAAAGTTTAATTGAATTCTTGCTGTAAGCTATACGGAGGAGTATACGCTGCGTTGGCAATGCTTAGTGTGACCAGACTGAGTAGAGAAAAAAAAAACCGATTTAAAACGAATTTTGACGATTTCAAAGCTGTAGAAAATTAAAGCTTACTTTTAAGAAGAAATACAATTTTCGTAAAATTTTTACGCGTATCATAGCAAACATGTACTTTGAGCCGGTGGGCGTTAAGTCCAAATGAGCTTCAATGCTTTCACATAACTTTCATATGAGCATAACGATTCTCAGATGAAAAAGTTGTAGATAAAATGTAGCATATATACGAACTGAAAGAATGGCATTGAGTAGAAAGATTACAGATATAGATGAAGAATTATAATTGATTCCCACAAGCAGAAAGAACAATGCTATGTTGGTGGAAGCACACATAAACTTGAGTAAAATCAAAGAAATCACTCAGAAACATCAGCAGCAAAATAATTTACTTGTGCTACTCGCTCGACAGATCTGCGGTGCGATTTTGCAGCACAACTGCATTTGTCTAGCACTCGCATAGCTAGCAAATAGACGCTATTTACCTAGCAAAATCTCTATTAATTTGAGGCAGCGCTGTAATTACACGGCTATAGGCTAAAGATTGCTGCTCTGTTCTCCAAACTATTCATAGAGATATCTCCATTCTACGTCTTTGGAGCGATGACAATAGTCAAGGGGAATATAAATATTTTTAAAATTATTTTTCTTTCTTTTCTTAAATTGGCAACAGAAAACGAAAGATTTTTATACGAATGCGGCTAAGTTGCTTCGATTGGCTCTTCTTGGTACAGATAAACTTGCTCAACTTGAACTTGTGGAAACTCTGGTCACACTTGCATTAAATATTTAACGAAAAAGTTACGTATACCTAATATTTTTTTCAAAATTAAACTCTTTGAAAAACTTTTACAAAAATTTAGAATGGGACTGTATAAAAATTAAACTAACTGAACATTTAACGTAATTTTTTGTGATTTTTGATCTAAAAACAATAGCTGCTGCTCACACTTGCATCAGATATTTATCGAAATCGCTACGTATACGTAATATTTTTTAATATAATTACCTTAAAAAAATGTTCACAAATTTTGAGTGTTTTGGAAACAAATTGAAAATCTTACTTAAGTTTTTGTGATAGCATTACAGAAATCTGCTGCTGCTCATACTTACATCAAATACATAACGAATATGTGTGAAGTTGCCCACATTCTATTGATAAAGGAACCTCAGATTACGTATACTAAACATTTTTTTCAAAATTCAATTTTTTGATATATTTTTAAGAATTGTGAATGACTTACTACAAACTGTTTTAAGTGATACAAGCGGTAATATTTTGTGGCTTTAGATCGCAAGAAAATGGCTATAACATTTTGACAAAATTGTGTGATCAGTTGATACTCTATAGAGCAAAGTGCATCAAAAACTTTGACTTAAATTTACATTACTTACATTAAATTTAAAACATTTAAAGCTTTTTTAAATAGCTCTTAGCAGGCAAATAAAAATTAAATTCAGAGTAAAATTTTTCACTAATAGTTGTTAAACAGATCTTAATAGTTTAAATTGAATATTTTTCAAACATCAGTTCAGCTGAACTGCGCCTTTTAATTAATAATATTGAATAAATAAGCTCATACCACACAGCTTAAAAAATAATTATAGATATCAATAACTGACAGCTATTTTGAAAATACTTACGCTCTAATTTCGTATTTTGTTAAAAAATGCTTAAAACAGTTGAAAAAATTATGTTTAAATTTTAGCGCCCACAATTGTGCTTGGTAGCCACTGATTACCTCGAAGTTTGTGTTTGGAGTTTTACAAAATTGCTAAAAAAGTTTATAAAACTTGCTTCAGTTTTTATCTCCTTAAGTGATACTCTCAGAAAGAGCATGCAAAAATCTCTGGCAGCCTACACACATAACTTTTGCCTAGGCGATTTATATTCTTGCTGCTGGCGAAATTCTATAGCGGCCAAAAGTTGACAAAAAGTGTTGCAACAATATGCACGAAAAAAACAAAAATTGAACTTCAGTCCGAAGACGAAACTCGACTCTTAACTAACAAAACAATTGCTATTATGCCAGCAACTGTTGTTCGAATAGCGGTGGTGGAAAAAGGGGGCATGGGGCATGGGGCAACGACAAAGTTGACTAACTCTGGGGCAGTGCAACAAACTCAAGGCACTTCGAGAGCAGCCAACATCATTTTAGTCAAGTTTTGTGTGTGCGTGTGTGTGTGGCAATGTGAAGTGTGGCAACGCCGCCGTTTCCGGTGCTGCCATCATCAAGCGAATTGCTGTTGTCGGCCAACTTGATGGCATCACAAAACGCTCTTGGCATAATATTTGGGTAGTGACACAATTTGGCACAGTACCCCCGCAACACCCCCGCCAGGCAACCAACGCACCCGCGTTACCCTTGTCAAGCCACGTCCAATGCAACGCCCTGCCTTTTTGTCTGCACATAACACACACATACACACACACGCACACATAGTGCCACACACGCATAGAATACAATGGCAGTTGTTGCTGCCACCATTACCGCTGCCGTCGCCGCCTCCATTCATGTTGATTATGTGCAACTGGCGACCATTGCAACGCTTCACTGAGCTTTCAAGTGTAGAAGAGAAGCTGCAGCAGAAATTGTCTTTGAGTTGCGCTGTCCTTGTTTGTTTGCCTGTTTGTTGGCTTCAAATTTTTTTGGTTTTTTTGGGCCCGTACTCTCTGTCTCTCTCTCTCTCTTTCACTTTAAGCATATTTTGTGCACACTGTACCTGACGGTGCGTATGTTTAAATTGAAGCAGATCTGTGACTTGGTTTGTTTATAACAAAGACAATGGCAATTTTGAGTGGACATAAGATCTGTGCCAGTCTAATGGAAATTTGATTAAATCATCAATTGAAGTAGAGATATATGTTTGTATTGAAAATATTACATATACGTAATTTGTACTACCTTCAGAAGTTAAGAGTTTTTAGCTGACTCCAGAAAAATTCGTTATTGTTTTGGCAAGCTTTGACTTGTCTGAAGTTTCGAGGTTACATGAAGTACATGTAACTTATGTCAGTTGTTATTCACTGCATTTGACTTTTGGCTAATTTTTTAACAATTGACTGCCTAAAAAGTATCTTTATATTTCTGCACGAACTGGCTGGTTTGTACTTAATCGTTTAAATGCTAAATTATGTAAATGAAATATTATTTTCAATGCTTATCATTTAAGCGGTCGCCATCTACCATCTAAATTGGTAAATTTTCTTGCTGAAATAAAGAAGAAACCTTTTTTATTTTCATTTTATTAAATCTTAATGTTGGTTCAAGCAGATAAAAGCTATTTTTGGATTACAAGATCACAGAACTGACCGACCACTTTTGGCTTTGAGCACAAAATGTGCTCTTATTTCGGCGTTTTCCATTGTTTAGGCCAAAGTATCCGGCGATATGGCTGCAATTTCGCGTCGTATGTTGATTTATAAGTATAGCTACGGTCCTTGTCCTATCGGCGTATACCATGGATTTCAAAGCCACTATATTGCCTATAATTTACTTAAGTTGATCAGCACAACCGGTTATCAGAGTATAGCTTTTGCCAGGTGCCTCTGCTTTATGAGCGTATTGTTCAGAGGGTTACTTCAAGGGTAGCGTCAGTAAGATAGGTGCTCCCCAACTTGGTCTTGCCATCTATTTAGAGAAAGATATGATTCAAAATTATCGTGCATAGGATATGAAATCGTAAAGGTTACTATAGCTTGTGCAGAAGGCGCAAAAAGCAATGTGCAATGGGCTATTGGATCTATAAAATGGTAATGCAATTTGGTATCCTACAGTCTTGAAGCTAAAATATAAGCATCAAGCTTATAGAAGCCATATAAATAATATAAGATTTTTACCATGATTGGGCAACTATAAGCTTGATGCTATTAGTTGCTCGGTAATTAGGTAATATTTTTTACAGTTTGAAATATTTAAGTAAATTAACATATAATAACTTCTGTTATATATTTTCATATTTAACATACATAACTAAAAAATAAAATAAATAAATTGTATCTATTTATTAACAAAAAAAAAAGCATTTAATCAAACAATAATTAACAAATAACAGCTGCAGGGACAGGGTAGTAAAACAGACATAGAGTTAAAGACAAAAACGAAAAAACTACAGCCAACATGGCGTATACGTGATTTGTAATTACTATGAAAAATATATAAAAACATTTACAAAAAATGCTTATAAATATGAATAACATATAATTATATTTGACTTATGCATTTATTTATTAATTAAATATAACAAATGAAAAGCTGAGCTAGAGTTTATGTAGCTTTCTGCTTGTCTATACAAATTAATTCAAACCATTTTAAAATTTTTAACTAAACGAACTAAACTTTTTACTAAAGTTTTAAACTGCTCAGTATTTGAAGAACAAAAAATCACTTATTATCGCAAAATAAAATATTTAAAATAAAACAGATATATATTGAAAATAGATATTTATAGCAAAAGTATCTTTTTCACTCAAAATTTTGTACTGCTCTCTAGGACATGCAATTCCATCAAGAGTATACAATATTTCATATTACCAAAACGGAAAAAAAATGTAATAAAAAAATTTCATAATAATTCCAGCATAAAACTAAAATAAAGAAAAAACTAAAACGCATTTTATAATGAATATAACAATGAATATTTTAATGTTTACACAATAACTAAAAACAGTTGGAGCTGCATTGTATTAAATTTCTATAAGCCAAAAAAAAAAAAAAAATGCAAACATAAAATTTGTACATAAATCAAAAAACAATATGAAAATCAAAGCGAAACATTTTGCGCGAATTTTAATGCTATTAGCAAAAGCATCGAATTCGATAGAAATCGTATATTATTGAAAGCAGCTTTGATATACTTGAAAAAAACTTTTTTGTGCGATTGTTTTATTAAAATGTTGAAGAGGTTCTACTCATTTTTGTTTAAAATATTTTTTATAATACTCATACAATTTAATAGTTATTGTTTATTTATTTTGTAAACTAAAAAGAGTACAATAATTCGTTTTTTATATTCATAATTCTGTGATAAATAAACATTAAAAAGAGGCTTTTCTAAAGTTCATACAAAATATAAAATTTTTTTTTTTAAATAAATTGTTTTTTTGAGAATATCTTTCAAAAAAAAAAAAAAATAAAGAAAAATTCACTAAGATTTGTTAATAAAATAATTTATAAAAATCAATTCGGGCTTAAAATTTTTCAATATAATTTGACTCTGCATAGATATTGATTCGGATATATCAAGAAACTCTCCGTGTTTACATTTTCCATGTTTTTCAATCAATATAAGCAAACGGCACAAAACACAGTCCAATGGAAATCCTTCGTAGAGGCCCTAATTTTCCAAGTGGAAAAATAAAGGAAAAAAATTAATAATAATAAAGAAGCAACTACTCCAATTAGATTTCAAACCAATAATCAAGTGAAACCGTTTATAAATACATCTCTTTGATGGAAGGTCGTCGAGACCAAATAAATTTTAAAATTTGTTTTGAATCAAATATTTTATGGTATTTCTAAGTGTATGTATCCTTTGAAGAGAAATCGAAAGACATGTTTAGGAAATCTATAAAAAATTATGATTCTTATATTAATAACTTTTCAAATATACACTGAACTGCTTATAAACTGATTAATGGGATGGAAGATGGTAATGATCAAGAAAAGAATAAAAGAACCTGCATATCGTGATTATGATCTTCTGAAAACAAAGAAAGTAGCGTTATTAATAATTCAATTAGGAATATGAATTTAATTACCAATTATTCATTAATATCTACTATCAATATTATTCGATTGAATGAATTCGTTTAAGAATTATTTTTATCATTTTTATTGTTTTTTTTTTATTTTTAAAGAATTGGATCTTTCTAAAAATAATAGTAACATTCCTTTAAAAAAATGTTTACCATAGCATTGAATATTTTTAGAGTTATTTTTGCTTATCCTAAAACAAGTCACAGTTAAAAAAAAATAAAAAAAAATTAAAAAAAATAATCGAACTCTTTATATATAAATATATATAAAACTATTTTTATTCAAAGTCTTTAAATTTCACAACATCATGTCGCAAAATCTGATAAAAATTGCTGTCACAAACTTATTTCGTTTCGCATTTTTCGCGCAGTGTAATTAACTGTAATTTAATTAATTATATTCCTTACAGCGTTAAAACAAATTTAATTTTGTTTATCCGAATGATATAACAAGTAAAACAAACAGTGATAAATAATTGTTTTCCAGAGTGAAGTAAATTTTTTATACACTACAAAAGCCTGAAGATTAGGGGTATATGCAATTTGTAAGCAGTTTTGCATGTCTTATGACGATAATGCTGGTATGGAGTTCTAAAATATATTAAGAACTAATATCAGCAATTTTATTATCAATAAGTAGATAGAACCAAAAATTCAACTTCTTTGAAAATGTGAGGCAGAAAAATACAAAGAGTATCTTTCAAAAATTAAGGAATCGTTCTAAAAATTTACTATCCATAAGTTGATGAAAAAGGTGAAACATTTTCGGTTTAGTCAAGGTATTACAAGCTGGTACAAACATTGTATTTTTCAAGGCAGAAATATCGAAAGGGAATTTTTCAGAAGTTAAACATAGTAAACATTTTTTGTCTATAAGTTGCTAAAAGAAGAACGAAAATTTTTGCGTAGTCTGCGTAATATGCTGCTGCTTCAGATATATCTAAAAAGAATCTTTGAGAAGTTAAGGAATCATTTGAAAAATTTATTTGCTTATAAGTTGGTGAAGCAACAAACAAAATTTTTGTACGTATTACAAGATGCTTCAAAAAATGTACCAAAAACTTATTTTTTAGAAATATCTAAAGAGGATCGATCACTTTCAGAAGTATAGATCATATCGCCAATTTTTCATCTGAAAGGCGAGAATATTTCTGCTTAGTCTAGGTATTTCAATATGGTTCAAAATATGTACAAACATCGTATGCCTCAAGGCAGAAATGTCTAAAGAGAATCTTTCAGAAGTTAAGAAACCATATCAAAAATTTTTTATCTATAAAGAAAGAGGTAAGAAATTTTCAGCTTGGTCTACTTATTACCAGATGCCTCAAAAACTGTACAAGAATCTTTCGCTTCAAGTCATAAATATCTCCCTCTTTCTCCTAATTGCTTATCTAAACGCATGAAGCACTGCTTGTTAACGCACAAACAAGCAGTATATTTTAAATACTGCTTGTTCGAGCTCATTCAAGCAGTGTGCGCAAAACGTAGTCAGGCGTTGCAAAAACCAAAGAAAAAACAAAATGGTGGAAAGGATATGCCACTGTCGTGCACAGACGCAACATAAATGAATACTTTTGTTGTTGTGTTGCTGTCTTTGTATGGGTTAGCATGTGGGCGAGGGTATGCTGGTGTGTGTGCGGGTGTGTGTGCTGGTGTGTGTGCTCGTGTGTGTTACACGATATTTGTTTGCGATGTGTGCCAGAACCGCCTCTTTGTTTTTAGGCTTTCATCCTGAAGTTTAATTATTTTTCAAGTCGCATGTCCTTTGTAATCCGTTCCCTCTTTTTGCTTCAGTGACGCGCACGATGATGAATTATGTGCGAAATGTTGACATTTTATTTTTCATTTTTTTTTTGTTTTTTGTTTTGTATTTTTCTGGCTTTTTACCAAACAAAAAGACAGGACCAGGACACTCACTCAGACAAGCAGTTGGAAGTAAAAAAGCCAAGCCAACAGACGCGTTCAACCACTGCAGCGGCAGCAGAAGCAGCAGCAGACAAACCAAATAACTACACCAGGTGTTTGGCGGCACACGAGTCCTTGTGTGTGCGTCTGTGTGCGTGTGTGTGTGTGTTGGCCCAAAGTTTCTCCATTTAGAAGCGATATGCGCCAAACTTTTATACTTGAAATATATATATCTATATATATGTGTGCTGTGTGTAATTGTAGATGTGCCTTTTGTAAAAGGCATGCAATTTTGAAGGATTTCTTCTCCGTTTCTTTTTTTTTTTTTTTTTTTTTTTTTTTTTTGCAGGGCAGCAACAAAAAGTTTTCACACTTTGTAGAGCTGAGCTTCAAGTTTTCGATTTTGGTAAGCTTGCAGAAAATATATGAACCGGAACTTCTGAACATTACAGCTGTCAGCAGTGGCTTACTTGCAGACGCAAACCATGAAAAACGCTAAGCAAATGTGAAATATTCAATGGAAGGATTTTAAAGTGCTTGCATTTTGGCAAAGTACAGTATCGCAGTATTAGGATATGGTCTGGCAGTTTTACATATAAGTAGTTATTAACTTTTCTCAATTAACTAACCATGTGTCGAAACGACGAACATTGGAACTTACATAAGTCACAGCTTATTTTGTCAAAATAGTGCACAGATTTATGTCATTGCACATGGAATTCTAATCGTACTCTTAGGCATAATTTTGGTGCAAAATTTAAATTAAAAAATATTTTGGTCGGAAAGTCTTCTGCGTTACTTGGGTGCATGCCTGGTAGTACTACCATTACCAGAATTACAAAAATGTAGCTCTTAAACGTCTTATAGTGTTATCGACGTGCGCAGTTTTAACTTTATTTTCGGCACGAAACTGAAGTTTAGTTTTCATAATCGAGAAGTTATTTAGAATGTAAAGTTGAACAAATTTAGCGCGTTCTTTTAGTCTCAACTGTTCCATGTTATAAATTGTCTTGCAATGACACTGCCAACTCGCCAAGACTTGAGTCGATCTGTAAATTCTACCAAAATGGCCCACCCTCTATGATGAAAATTGAAAAGCCGACTAAAATGAATATCTTAACATAAGCTTCCTCGGATTTAATGTATGAAACTTAATATTTTACAATTAGCAGAGACAACAACAAAGGCAGCGCAAAATAATTGCCATAAATTCTCACAACTCATAAGTTACAGAAAACTTATATTAAAAGATTCAATTTGATATGAAATTGTTAAAATCTTCTGGCGGATTTTATTTACTCATAACTCAAAGTTTTCGTTTTACATTTAATTCAACTGATGAGTTTAAAAATCGATTTTGCTTACAAACTGACAGCTGCAAGTTTTGGCATTCGTTTGGGTTTTGTGGAAATTTAAATATTTTAAAACTTTACAACTTTATATCTATTATAATTTAATTAACTGTTTAATTCCGCACAAGTAATGTTGTTTAATTTTTAATTAAAAAGCAATTGCTTTATATACAGCTAAACTTTTGATTAATCTCATTAGTGTCTAGTGCTTTACTCAGTCTCTATGTATCTACATATATATCTACATAAATATATATATATACACACATAACGCTGTACATATATATAAAGATGAAGTTACGCGCTTAATGTAAATAGCAACAGTTGTTCATCTGATTAAAATTATATACACAAAATTAAGTTTGTGTGCGTTTTGCGGAAAGCTGTCTGTCTGACACTTTAGTTATTTATTTTTAATAAAAAGTGTCAGTAAATTTTGCAAAATTTCTTAAAAGCAAACAATTTTTGGCAACAAGTTAGAAATTAAACTTGGATGTGTTTGTCTGCGAAAACACAATTGAATTAATATTGCAGTAGAACTGAAATTTGGCAAAGTTCTTAAGTGTGGATGATTTAGAAGGACGAACGCTACAGAGATTGACTTTTTTAAGACAGCCGTTTGACTGTTTGTACAAAAAGCATATAAAAATCTTAATCAAGATCAATTATATTTTATGATTAAAGCATATTTTTACGCAACATAAACTCTAAAAGTAAAAAATTCTTCAAACAAAAATTTTTTTAAAATTTATTCCCCTTGACGGAATATCTCTAGTAAAAGGCTACGCGAAGAGAAATTGGAACCTACAGCTTATAGATGAGTCCACAGGGCGATCTTCAATTAATTCAGATTTTGTTAAGAAAATAGCTTATGTATTTATTTGCTAGGCAAATGCAGCAATATTGCAGGGGAACTTTCGAACCAGACACCTTCGGTTTTATAGGCGAGTATGTTTCGTGGCGTACTCGTCTCTTTACCGCATTCGATTTCACTCTTTAGCACTATTACATTTGGTTAGCACTGACACAGCTAGCAACTCAATATTTACGCTATTTATCAAAGTAAATCTCTTTAAGTGAGAGGTTTACCACTGTTTTGGGCGTACATAATAAAATTATACACCTTATGCGCAAATTAAAGTCAAAGTTTATAGTAATCAAAATAGTTAAGAACAAATCACTCGTTGGGATTGCTTTAAATTATGGCTATCGTTTTAACAAAAGAGTGAGCTTCTGTTAATTCATAAAATAATAATCGTTCTCAAACGATATGGGGCAGTGACATTTATAATTATTACAAAATAAGTTTATTGGTTCCGCTCCGGACAACCACTTTCATTGAAAAATTATCTAAATACAGAAAATCTTTTTGTTTTTTATTGAAGTCTTCTCACTAGTTTTGAATATTCTTAGATGGCGATATGAGACGACAATAGCACACAAATTAAGTTCCCGATTTTTTTCAATACGCCAACGCATCACTTTATAGCGTCAGCAAATCTCTCTCAAACAAAATTTAATATTTTTAAGAGTGAATTTATGTTTTAAAATATTTTACAAAAAAAAAAAAAAACCTTATAATGGTTTTAACATTCAATGCATATTTTTCGAAGATCCAAAAAAAAATCAATGCCATTTTACAGCAAAAATAGTTTATCAAATTTTCACTTAATCGAAAACTATTTATTTTTTATGAATTTCACATGATTTCTCATATCAAAAAAGTCGAATTTATTTGTGGTCATTCCCGAGCTATGTGTGCCATATTTTTTTAATTGCAATTTTTGCAGATTGATTAAGTTAAAAAAGTATTGAAATAAAAAAAAATGATCTCTTAATCAAAATTATATATAGTTAAAATAAAAGTTAAAGTTTTAAAATTATGAACATTCTGGAATATTCCTCTCTTCTCTGTTGAATTAGATTATAGATTATATATTATATTGGTTTCATTTTCTACTGAAAACCTCTATTTGGAGATTTAGCCTTTGTGTCCACGTCTTTGCAGCGCGACATATTCTGCATGTGCCCCGGGAGTTCCATTGAAGTGCAATTTTTTATAGAATAAAGCTTACAAGGCTGTTTAATATCTATATTTTAATACATTTGCTTCTTATACGAAATCGTAATTTTTCCCTATTTGCATATTTTGACAAAACTTATAGACAAAGTCGTAACCGAAACTTTTTCTAAATTAATAAAAAAGTTTTCATATTTCCATCAATATCAAAGTATTTTTAAATATCACAAATTCATGTATTATAATTAAAGTCTATTAAACTGCCTTCGAGCTACAACAAGTAGTCTTTTGTACCAACTACAAACTGCAGTCACCTGTCAGCCAAACACTTCCTGTTCCTGAGTGCCTAAAAAATTTGCAAAATATTTTAAAATTTCATTTTCATTGATTGAAAATAGAAATTTATATTTTCGATAGCTTCACGCATTGTTGTCTCTATACATATGAGCATTTGTTGGCTGACAAGCTGAACTGAACTTGCCCAAACGTCATCATCATCATCACCATCATCATCATCAGCGTCATCAACAGTTGTAGCCATGAAAATCGTAGCTGCGGCGCCACCACCGTCGCCCATCACCCAGTCACCTCAAACGGCTGGAACCAAAAACTGAATAAATCAATTATACGCTCGCAACGATGCTGGGACAGAGATAATAGGGAAACCTAACCTAAACCTAAAAAAGTATACACATTGACATATACACAGTGAAAGCGGCAGTGCCTACCACTACCAGGATGCGATACCTTGCAATGCGATAGGATATGTTAGATATATATTTACTAGCATTGGGTTATAAGGTTCGAGGATGCTCGTAGAGCCCACCAGCTAAGCGGCATTGAGTGGTGTGCCATGGTGTACATCTATCTATGCACGTGTGTTGCCAACTAGTCACCCCTGCCTGCCCACACACACACACACAGAAGCAGAAAGGATCCAATGTATATGTTGATTGCTTTGTCTCTCACTTCTGTCTTATGCCTTGCTCTGCGTCTTCGTCCTTTCGTTTTCTTTACTTTTTTTGCACCTTATTTCTCATACTTTTCTTAGCCACTGACTGGGTCTATGCTATGTCTGCATGCTGCTGCTGTTTCTGTTTCTGCCTTTCACTGCTTCTCCACATCCTTATTCTTTTTGTGGCCCTAATCATATTCTTTTCAGAGAGCATGGCCAAAGTTTTTCGCCAACCATCAAGGGCGTAGGGCGTTTGTCACAAGCAGGGTTGTCTGACAAGCCCATTTTGATTTCTGAAAAGTCAACTTGTTTTAGTTTGTTGTTTTTTTTTTTAAAGAAGTTGCACAAAACAGCAACTTATTTTGATTTTCGAAAAAAAACAATATTTTTTGAGAATCAAAAGTAATACCTAATATGTCTATAAATCACGAACAAGTTTTCTTATGACGCAGCGAGTTAGTTTTATATTCCATTATCTTATGGCAGTGAGTGTATTGTTCCTGAGTTGTCGAAATTAGTTAATTGTCGGAAAATTGGAATTCAAATAGTTTTCAATTTTTAAGATTTTTTTTACTGCTTCCTGCCTGCAAGTGCTGTGCTAAGATTTTGTGAATGCACGGAATCGTAAAGTTTTTCAGCCGCAAGTAAATTGAAACAGAGTGTCCCTAGTTCGGTAGCAGGGCTGCTTTCTCGTGAGTATTTAATTGAGATCAGGCCTCAGAACTTGCCCGAATTTCCTGATTGTACTACAGTCTTTCCCCTGTAACACTGTTGGAGGGGTTCGGATATATCGCTGAGTACTCGGTCGCCATTGCCTCATTAGTGAAAAACAGCTGACACCATGTGAATGTGGAGGTAGACAGTTGTGTAGAGAGACTTTTGGAGACACTTCGTCCACCTAGACCATCTAAGATAATCTATAATTACTCCATTTGGATTTGGCTATAAAATGTAGTTCTTGAGATGTATTTCCATGCTGCACCTTGGGTCGCCGATTTGTAAGCCAAATCTAGTCTGCTTTAAATATAATTGAGAAAATGCTGATTCCAATTATTGAAATAATATGAAAAATTAATAATTTTTCTTAATAAATGATCAAAAAGACATAATTTAATTGCCCTTGGCTGTACTGTTATCGTCCAAAGGTTGGAAACGGATGAATAACTAAAAATATAGCTTTTAATAGCTTTGCCTGGAGACCAAACCCCTATATTTTATAGTCGAACTCAAACGGCTTTGCTTACGCATACAAAGTCTATCTGATAACCAGTGCTAGGATTCGCACCATCGACCTTCGCGCTCAGAGACGGGTACGCTACCACTAAGCGACACAGGTCTCCATTATACAATAATTTGTTAAAAAGAAACAGCAACTAATTCATTGTTCGTTCAATCGACGTTGAGATAAGCAAAAAATATAAGCTCTAGACCGTACTAAGACTTTAGCGATGTAGCTTGCACAAAAAAAATATTCTTTCAAAAATTGTAAGAGTCGTTTTGAAGTGAAAGAAATTTTGTGTAAAAATGTAGTCCCACTGATTATGTTCATCGCTCCACAGGCAGATCATGGAGATGTCTCTATTAAAAAGTTGGGTAGAATCATACCAACGACCTTTCGATTTAGAGGCGACTGTTGCACCACTACAGTACCGAGGCTCATTGCAGTTTATCTCATTAACTTAAGTGTGATACCATTGTCAAAAAAAGCTCCCTAAATATACTCTTCGTCAAAATGACGATTGAACAGAACCTTAAATACTGAAAAGTTTTGCGATATCTTTTGCAAATAAATAAGTGTTCTTTTAGGAACTTGGAGTCGTTTTGAGCTTGATTAACTTTTGTGAGTAGTTTGAATTTTTTATATTTTTGAAATTCGCGGAAACCACATACAAAGAGTTCTAAGGGCGCATAAAGCACTTTTGCTGGAAACCGTACTTTCTAGATACACTACATTTTCAAATGTTTATTATGGCAAAAAAGCATGTTAAAACGAACAAAATCTATAACGCCAAAAATACACGAAATTGTTGGATTAAGTGCAATATTGGATCACCTAAGTGAACTCTGTAAATTAAAAAAAATTTAAATTTCAACTTTTATGCACCCAGATATCCAATAAAGTTTTGATTAATCGAATATCTCTTCTCTCAAAGAAAAGACTTTTTCTCAAATTGCAAATATAGCCTCAAACTACATAGTAAAGTCCACAGCACACAAATGCAAGTTGGCTACAGAACATTTATAAATTTTGACTATACAAACCAAACAAATGTGCACGTACATATTAAGCTGGTCACACTAATTATATTTGCTAAGCTTACGCTTGAGGCAACTGTACCCCGCTGACTGCGCTGCTGCTTAAGCCAGCTGCTTTTGTAGCTATTGCCATTGTTGTTATTGCTGTTGCTGTTGTTGTTGTTATAGTTGAGAGACCCAAAGACCGACAGACCCATAAAACAGTAGCAGCATAGACCTAAAGACACACAGTAAGACACAAGGACCGCAGGACGTGGCGACGCACAGACAAGCGGACGTAAGGACACACGAAGACGCATAGACAAAATGGACATATGGCATTGTGTAGCTGTCTAAGACAGTGTCCATTTCGCCCTTAAACTGACACACACACACACACACACAAGGACATAGGTATATAGACTGTATACCTGTACATAACTACTTACACATGTATGTGTACAATACTTATATATTTATAAATGGCAACTGTGACTTGTATGTGTTTTGTCTATTTAAAAGTGCGCAAGATAAATCACATTTTCTTACATATTGCTGGATTTTTTTTTGTGTGTGTGTATGGGGGGGTTATTTCTGCTTATTTCTTGTTATTTTTGGGGGCAGGGGGGAGACTATCCTTCAAGTTATGGCATAAAAATAAACCGACATATAGATAGCGCATAAAAATGGGGGAAAAAAAAACGATTAATGAAAACCAAATGAGCTTGGTCAATGTGCTTTGGGACTCTGCTGGTCCATTAACAAAGTGCTGCACGCACTTGACAAACTTTCCTCTCTCTCTCTCTCTAGCTCACTCTCTCTCTTCACCACTCTCTAGCTGTCTGTCTACTTCGTTCTCTGAAAATACAAACTGCGGACAGCCGAAACGATTAATTCAAAGTATCTGTAGCTACTTGTATATAGCTATTGCCCTGTATCTGTAGTTGTGTGTATCCTGCAAATCCTGCCACAACAAAATAATGATGCCTGCCTCTAGAGTGCTGAGTCCTGAGTCCTGCTGCTGCTGCTGCTGCTGTTGGCTATCATTAAATTTATTTTCAGTTTAACGCAAACGAGACAGCACACGTTTCTCTCGATCTCTGCTGCTCTCATTGTTGCTGCTGTTGTTGTTGTTGTTTACACTGACTGGAATTATTTCGCACAAATAGCTTCAAGGATTATGGTTAGTTTACAAAGGGTTCCTCATTGTCAGTAGCAGCTCACGCTCGCTCTCGCTCTCGCTCTCTCTTTCTCACTTTGTCGCTCACTATCCACCGCACTCACGCTCGCTCAGCCACCCACCCACGTGCTCACCCTCGCTTGCCATAAATTGCCACGTTGGTCCTGGCGCTGCGTCATCTAATTTCATCACATCCAATTTACTTGGCAAACTTCCGGCAAGCGGACGCAGAAGGCAAAAAGTTTTGCAAAATCCAAAACAAGACAAGCAGTCAAGCCAGGGCTGCGTTTGTGGACTCAGTGAGGGGGTTATATACGTTTAACCCCCTTTCAGCCACTGGCAGCGAATTGCCAAGCAGCGCGCACATTTGATTGACTGACTCGCAAAAAAAATAGAAAAAAAAAGGAACAGCAGCAGCAGCAAAAACTTAAGTAGGATATAAACTGCAGCCAATGTCATGAAGGACTTGGCAATACTCTTCAACAGGAAATGCAAAGCAGCAGCTGCTTGCGCTGCAACTAAGAGAGGCTGCTCAGTTTTCCAAAAAATCATAGCATACTTTTTGGGGCCATTTTGGAAATATTTGAAGTTTTCAGACAAAAGTGTTACCATTGATAACATTAATGATTCCATTTGTGAACTTAGGTAGGTTTAGGTAAAATATGTTGGTTCTTATTTAAAAAATGTGTGGGGTTTCGTTAAAGTTGAAATAAACAAACCTGGTAATAAACTGCTTCCCACTATGGGCAGTCCCTATACCCAATTTGTTTGGAAAAGCCTTAGTTTCAACAAAGATCCAGATATTCAGACAAAACTTTTTTGCAGCACATTATTTATTCCAATTCTAAAAAGTATAGCAGAGTTGTTTTCAAATACTTTTCTATCAAATTTTAAATATGGCCAACTTTCAACCCGGTGCAGCTAGCTTTTTTCAGTAAATTTTTTATATATATTGCAACCTTATCTACGCGGGGAAATTTTCAGGTAAATAGAGCGCTTGCAGTTCTTGAATTCTTCAACTTGCAAGTTCCAACAAGCTTTGTTTAAAAGAGAATATTTTTAAGAATATGCTTTGAAGCATAGACATGAGTTTCGATTTGATGCCATAACAATACCCCAGTCATTTGCAACTGGCCAGTTTGAGCATGCTGCTGCCCCATATCTTCTCGACGCACCAAACAGTTCAACAAAAACATATAGACTTTCAACTATAGTGTAAAAGCTATAAAAAAGGATATGCTACAGCTGGTACTTGGCTGGGGCTTGTCTTGTCTTGGCCTGGCTTATAACGTTTACTGACGCCGGAAACCGGCAGCAGGAACTTAGCTCCGAAAATTGCTCGCACTTGGCCATTTTGCATTTGCATTCCGCCATTGCTTATTATTGCTATTATGTTTTATGCTTAACGCCCATGAAATATCTAGTAGCCGGACTATATGCCAAAGGGTGCCAGAGTGTGCCACGGGGCTGTCACGGAGCCGAGCACATAACCTCAGGGAGGTGTCTGCACTTCCTGCAATGTGTACAAAATGTTCTACTTCTATTCTACTTATTTTTTTTTTTGTACATAGATATGAAAATATTTTTCGAACAATAGTTCTTATGCTAAATAATTCAATTATTTTGCTATGGACTAATTAAAGGGAAAGTTTGAGCTTATTAAAATGTTTATTTTTGATAATATTACGTATACGCAAAGTTACACTTTTGCATGCCGTGAAAATGTGGTTGATTTAATAAAATATTACAAAATTGAAAACGACCAAGCTACACCAAAATAAGCAGCTTAGTCAATTTTGTTTTTGTTCTGCACTTAATTTATTGATTGCATGTAATAGCGTTGCGTATACGTAATATTTTGCAGCATATGTTTTTAGTTGCAAATAAATCAAATGTTTGGCAGTGAATGTAATTTTTTTTTTTGTTTAATCGGAATATTGGCAGTGCAGAGACTATCTATAGTAATCGTTTTTTTTTTTCTTTTTTGCTGATTGAAAGAATAGTAGTAGAGAGGTGTTGATGTAAGATTGGATTTGTTGTTGGAAGATAATATTTGAAGGAACACCACTTAAGCACTTCGCCGCACCTGGTAGTTTAGAATATATTGATTTAAATGTCAATATCTTTTTCCAAATTGAGCTTAACTGAATGCTTAAACTATGATGGAGAGAGTACAAAGCTCAGCTTCAATCGCTTGCTTGCAGATGCGAAGCGACAAAGAGATGCGAAGCGACAATAAAAGTTGTAAAAATTTCGCTTAATACTTGCATGATGAGTTACAGCTTTTGCAATATACTCTGTGCCAAAGTATCAATAAAACAACTTTATGCCGAAGACAACACAATCGCACAAGTTACAGGCATTGCCCATACTTGGTCTAAATCTTAACTCATCTTGGTTATTTGCTCTAAATCACGAACTATGAGTTTTGATTCCTTTGTTAAAAAGTAATAAAATTTGAAGTAAAGGCCTCAAGTATGAAAGAGTGCATATTTATAAAAAATGTAACCATCAGGCTATATTTACTACCTTTTGAAGAAAGGGCTATTCAATTCAACTCTTTCTCTATCTTAACTTACCTCAACTTGATGCGCTAAATCGAGCCTTTTTGACTTACCACGAACTATGAAGCCCCCACTTGCTCTCTCCTTTGTTAGGATATATTTTGATTTTTATATTACTTCCTGTTTTCATCTTTATCGTTTTGTTAATGCAAGCTCCAAGTTTATCTTAAAAAATATGTCTGCTAGTTGATTATGTCAAATAAAATGGTTCACATTGGCTTACAAATTTCGATAAATTCTGCCGAAATGAACCAATTATATTTTTCACTGTCAAATAAATTATGCCCCTAACTGTTGGCAGGCCAATGACCTAAGTGCCTCCATCGCACTTGATCTTTAACATGCAGCAACCCATACATCATCTCTGTACCTTCAACATTACTTTCATACAGGTCCTTTTTTTTGCTTTTCTTAAGCAAAAATGTAATTCCCTTGCACAAAGGGCTAAACAACTTAACCCCCAGACTAATAACTAAAAGCAACGTCTCACGCAGCGCCCTGCGCAAAGCTGCCACAATCTCCAGTTACCCAGAATATCTCAAGCTCTCAACTATTTATAACATTTTCTTTGTAACTTATTTGTATTGCCTTTTGAGCGCATATCCTTTGCGACTGCGACTGACCTCCTACCCCCTTCCACCCAACCGAGCGCAGCCAACTATCAAAAAGCTATTAATAACAACAAACTGCTTCTCTATTAATTTCTCTTTCATCTGTTTTGTTTATCCTTTTATAATATTTTCTAATTTGCCTGCCTGCCTGCTGAACGACGTCTAAGCAAATCTAATCGAACAAATCTTCTTTAAATACAGCATTTATTTTCTTACTCGAATCGTTGTATCGGATTAGTCCAAAGTGTTATCGGTTTTGCTTTTAAGTCTTAAGTTTATAATTCATAAACTAACAGCGACTTTAATTAAATGCTTTTGCATAAAGTGACTAACTCATTTGGTGTTTTATGTCTTTTTATTTACAGGTGAAGTGGAACGCCTACTCAAAGAGTATAGACAAAATCAGGAGCTTGTGCGACGAATTGGCGGCCATTATTATCAAATTATTTATCCGGTACAGCTGCGCCATCACGAAAAGATGGGCATCTCGACACGCGAAGTCAGCCCCCCAAAGGTACGCAAACGTTTACGTAAGCGAAACACTAAAAACATAGAAACAGATGACATGGTATGTTCACAGATGCTCTCGCGGCATTCATTAATTCATTCATTCAATCGTTCAATCGTTCAATCGTTCGTTCGTTCCGTCGTTCTTTCGTTATCCATCGTGCGTTCGTTTGTTCTTTCGTTGGTCCTTTCGTATGTACACTCGGTTCAATTGGTTTTAGACGTTCTTTGGTTGTGTCGTGTGTCAACCAATCGTTCATTAAATAGAAGACACACACACGCACACACCAGCACACACACAGTTGCACATAGACAAAGACAGTAGCGGATTAAGACACTTGCCGTGGCCCAGTAGCGCTCAAAAATATTGTCATATGAAGTACATCTGTACCTTAGTTTACGCGGTAGATACGTTCCTGACCAAACCGCGTAAAGCGAATCACACTTCCACCGCATAAGTCGGTCCTTTCCATATAAAAAGAAAATAATCAAAAAACTTTAGCTAGACGCAGTTTAGAAAATATACAAAAATTTATTTTTAAGAACTAGCAAATTCTGCATGTAATTTTAAATGATTTCTTAAATTTTCCGTTTCCTTATGCGAACTTTAAGTTGTGCATCAGACTTAACCAATTAAATGTTTTTCAAAACTGCTTTACTTTTTAAAACTTTTTCGCTTGATTTTCACATTGAATGAGCAGATAGATTGTTAAAGTATTAAGACATATAACACACTCATTTAAATTCTTCCAAAAAATATTTCAATTTATATGAAAGATAGATTAAATAGTACTTTTTAAATAAAAAGCTAGCTGATAATATCAAAAACATCTATTTTTATCCCACGCCCCTGGGGCCCCACGTGACAACTGTCTGATCCGCTGCTGTACCAACAACCTAGTGCCCAACATAGACACACAGCGCGAGCCACTCCCTTCAATTCCTAATTTCTAACTAGCTCAGTCTGCGAACATGCATCAATGTCTGTCTAATCAGTCCATTATTTAACGTTCAATTCGTCAATCATTATTTCATCAAGTTCATTACTCATGCAACAACACATCCAATGACTTGACTCCGTTCTTCTCCAACGACGAATGGGTCGTTAAAGGTGCTCCTGCTCATTTTAAATAAGGGGATTTCCATTATGCAAAGATATCAAACGCTTTTCAAGTTTCCCTTTTGCCAGCCAACCGCCCCCTTAGTATAATAACATTCATTCTATTCAGTTATATCATCTAAACGAAAGAAAACTCACAGATAATGATGATGACGTTGATGCTGATGATGTTGACGATGATGCGCATGATGTTGATGATAATGATGATGAGTTGCTAAGCCTGGGAAAACTATTGTTTAAGTGTGTGCAGATTTAAATAATTGATTTAAAAGGCAATCCCTCTTCCCACGCTGACACATAAAGTATTAGCATTTTAAATTAGTTTAAAACGTTATCGAACATATTTATCGTGTGCAGCAATTACACTGCACAACAAGAGGTGGGGTTTTTTTTTCTTTAAGATTTGTTTTTATATTTATAAAATTTTAACACAATTCGGTTGGAAACAAAGAATCGAAAGCGAATTGAAGTATTTTAAATATACAAATGTAACAGAAATATAAAATCTTAAAAACTATTTAAGAATTTACAAAACTCTTCAGCTTGCTGCTTTTTGCTAATAATTTTTATATTAAACTAAAGCATTTCGATTTAAGTGCACAATCTTTAATATATATAGAATCGTGTTTGTTTACCATAAATAAAAGTTAAGAATTGTGCAATTATTATTTAACTGACATAATTTCCCAAGAATTTTCATGTCTAGGAACAAATTATACTTTACTTCAATTTTTTTAGTTTTAATTAGGTATTTATTTATTTTTTTTTTTTAATTTTATTTATTGGTTTATTAAGCAAAAAACTAAGACTAGTTGACTTTATATTTTAATAATTTAAAAAACATAAATTTTAAATAAGCTTAGATATATAAATATTAGAATAAAGAGAGAAAAACATCAAATAAAATACTAGTCCTCCAATGGAATGCAATGTATGAAGGAGGCTGGGCCTACGCTCTTCAGCACTGCGACCCCTTTCTTCTAGTTCAAGTTAGATGTTCTCAGCAACTCACTCAGACCAGTCTGTGAAGTATATATAAGAGACTTCTTACTGAGAATGTAGTTGCCTAGCAGCTTTGCTCTCCCTCGTGCCAGAGCTGGGCATCCTACCCACAGAATCTCGACATTCTCCTCACAGAATCTACATGTTTTGTTGCTAACAAGACCCATTTTGTGTAAATGTTCATTGCAGGCAAAGCGGTCTGTCCACGCTCCACAAAGTGTCCTATTTAGGGATATAGCTTGTTTGGCACTTCTTTTTAGTATCTCAGATCCTCTAGATTGTTCCAGTGCCTTGCTTTCCTATACTCTATCCATTTCTAAATGCCAGTTCTGAGTGTGTTATTGGAGTAACCAATCATCGACCTTGCGCCTACAAACGAGGCTTCCGCCGCTTACTTAGCCTTTACATCCGCAGCCTCATTACCTGAGTGACCTTCATAACCTGCGACCTATACCAGAGAGATCCTGTTGTTGGTTGCCAGTGCAAAGTGGCATTCATATTTGAAAATTGAGTTATAGCTACAGATTTTTAATGCATTGAGAGCTGCCTGACTGCCGAGAGTATTCGAATGTTAACTGTAGCCAAAGTCCGCCAAAGAAGCTTGATAGGTGAACTTTTAAAAATTGTAAAGTTCTTTTTAGTTAGTTATATCTACAAAATTGCAGTTAGTTCGATTACGATTACTCTGAATGTAATGATAAAAGAATCTTTGTTAAGAAATTATTTCGGGTCAAAAAACCCTGTAAGAGTTTATAAATAAATGATAAAAGAATAAATTAACGTTTTTAGACTCTATATTGCTAATTTACTTCAATTTGCTTACTTAGTTTTGAGCACTAAAAAGAGTTCCCAAAAAATTAATCGAATTTGAAATAATAATATGCCCAAGATTTATACATTCATTAGGTGCAACTTGTTTGTCCCATACCATAAATCCCATTGATAAGTTATCAGTTTGAATTATTTTTGGAGTAGCTCTTAAGCCGCAGAGCCCTATGTGCCAAAATGACAAGAAACTCCTAGTGTCCAAACTCAACAGCTAGATAAGTTATTATGAAAGTCTTTTTAGTACTTCAAGAGGTTGCAGAGCTTTTGAATCTCGAACGCAACAAGCTATCAAAATTAATTCGTATATTATTTTCTTTAGTTTTAAAGAATTAATAAATTGATTTCCCTTGACTATGGTCACTGTGACAACGTCGCAGCATGCAGATATCTTAATAGCTGTAGCTGTTCGACGAGAAAGAGTATCTTTAGTTTAAAGGCGAATCGGAATGTAGGTGTCCTTAAGTCTACTTATTTACTAGCTTTGCTAGTGCTAGACAAATGCACTAGTGCTGCTGGGTGGAAGCTAACCATACACCTTTTTTGGTTTACAGGCGAGTACGTTACCACTAAACCAACGAGGCCCACGATCATTGATATATTTAAAATAATATGAAAATATGATAGAGACTTCATACAAAACATCATCAGCAACAGTTGTCGGGCTAGAACAATCGGCTTTGGAGTTGAGTACGCTAGCACTGAGCTTTTCTTTAGTTTTAATCTCATAAAAAATGAAGTTATTTATATTTTTAGTACGACTGCCTTCTTAAGTACCATAAGTCTCATAACAAGAACTCAAAGTTATAAAAATTTGTCTGTGTTAGAACTTTCCTAAAATATTTTTAGTCTTTGAGTTCAACAAGAGCAAAATCATCACACCAAACGTTTTCAAAATAAATCTCGCAGCAAAATAATTTGAAAACAATTTTAATTATTTGCTGGCTTTGATATCTTACGCACTTTTGATTTAGCTTCAGCACGCCAAAGCATATTGAAGTACTTAAGTTTACTATATTAAAATTCAACATTTTAGTCAGAAAATTTTCTCTAAATATGAAAAAAAAAAAACTTTACAAAAACGCATGCTTTTATTTTATAATTAAGTTAACATTTTTAGTCTTATAAGTTTTGATATCTAGACTAAAACTAAATGAACCTAAATTCCAAAGTGCTCCAACTAAGCTGCAAAGAAAAGTTTATTGAAAACTCTTTCAGCAATTCGTGAGTTTCGGTATCTTAGGCACTTTGGATTTAGAGTAAGCACATAAAATCATCTTACGATTAATTGCAAATATAATCTTTAGCTTTTTTAGCAAATATATACTATATACTATTTTGCATTTGGCTAAGTACTTAAGTTTCATAAGCTTCGATATGCAGCAAAAAAAAAAAACGATTGGTATTGACTTACTATGTGCGGGAACTTGCCAGATAAATATTAAAAACATAAAAATTAGCAGTTTCCATTTAACATTTATAACCAATATTCATTTTTCAGGCTATTATAAATTCGCATATGAAACTTCACATACAGATATATGGCATTTTTTTATTAATTTTCTACAACTTTAAATTAAATGAAAAGTCGCCAAAAAAAAAAATAAATGCAAAAACTGTACCAAGTGGAGCTATTATTATTTTTTTTTAAGTATGGCTTCCTGGCAACCATTTATTATTATTGTACAACATATTTATAAAAACAATCTATATACAATTATACATAATATACTACGTATACATATGTGTATGTGTGGGCAATAACTAAGTAACTATTTATATATTAAGTACTAGCCGTACACCTACTATGTGCCGCCCTTAGTGTGTTTTAGTCCCTTAGTCTTACAAGGTGCACCCTGCTGTGACATTTAGCCCCACACAGAAAAATAACAAAGCGAAAAAAACAAAAAATCCAAACTAAAAAGAAAAGAAATACCCTCGATCCTACCCCTCCAAACAGCCTCTATAGCCCCTGACACACACACAAACCAACTTGTTAATAATTTTCTGAAAATTTTGCATTTTTGCAGCCGGGACAACGTCCACGTCCACACGATGATAGCGGCTTCAGTCGGGGACGCACAAAGGTATGTACACAGAACACAGTTGGGTTGGCATGGGTGTGTGTGTTGGTAGGGGTGGGGTGTGCATTGAGGTTCCCAAAAAAAAAAAAAAACCGAAGAAAATTCTAAAAAAAAACCATTAGCATTGAGGATGTTAGATTGGGGTGAGGTGGGGTGGTGTGGTGTGTTATGGTGTGCTGTGGTGCGGGGTATTGGCGTGCTCCCCACGGTGTGTAGGAGCTCCCAAATGGCCGGTAGCTATGTGTCGATGTGTTTGCATTATATGAAAATTGAACGAATATTATCGTTGGCATTTTTCAATTTTACATTAAAATAAATTAAGTTACGATGCGCTATGGTAAGTAACGACGTCATACCGCTTCCAGCATGTTCATGGGCATGGGCATGGACGCCATACCCCTGTTGGGTATGTCCAGCCCAGCAGCTGTATACACATTACTAGGGGCGCGTATTTCATTATTAATTTTACTCATAATTGTTTGCACACATTTACATATAGTATATACAGTAGCTGGCAAGTATTTAATGTATGTTACACTGTTCGACAAAAGTTTGCTCACAACTGAAATTATGTTGATTTTGGGTAAAGTTTGGTTTTTTTTTTTCGAAGCATACATATGTTTATTGAATATGTTTACGTTTGGTACATATATACCTTAAGCAAATATGTGCTTTTTGTGCGAAAAATGAAATTAGCAATGTTTGACAAAAAGGCTGCATAGTTTTTGAATAGCATAGGAAAGGATAGCATATCATAAGAGCATGTTAGTTTGCTGCTTTGAATGCAATTGTCTTTAAGATAAATAGCTTCAACTTGTTTTGTTATTACCTTAAGTCGACTTTTGTTTGTTAACACACAAAAAGCAAATATTTTACCAACAAACTGATACCTAATGACAAAGCTATAAAATGTACACGCTCTGAACTGTACCACTTGCTTAACTGCGTCATGTTGACACAACACTTCATATGCAAGCAACTGCTAAAGTTAGTTATTTGAGCTGGTCACACTGTTCTCGCAAACCACAGCAGCATTTAGCATGCGTGCACATACTTTTGTTGCACAGTGTAAATTATTGCAGTAACTGTTCTGTCGCATTTGCTGTTTAAGTGGAAATTTGCTTTTGGCCGACAATCTCAATAGCCCGATCATTTGCTTGAAACGATAATAAAAGAAATTGTCTGTGGTATTGATTGCTTGAGTTCAGCTTGAACAGCGGAAAAACTTGCGAACAGCAAGTGGACTAAGCCCCCAAACCAAAAGTGAACCAAAAGTAAACCAAAGTAAAGTAAAGTAAAGTAAAGCATTGGCAATGACAAAGCGCATCATGGCAATAGGAAATGAAGGCATAGTACTTCAGTGTGAATAGTCTTTGGCATTTTGGGGCAGAGGGACAGCAGCGGCTGAGACCCATTAGACTTGGTAAGTTGATTGGGTGTCACAGCGGAGCGGCTCCGTTTAGTAAATTCTTTCTTAAAAATAAAAATCACAAAAAAATATATAAAGGAAGCAAGCAAAACGGAAGTGACGCTTGCGCAAATTGAAACTGAATACACACAGCAACACTCAAGCACACTCACAAAGCAACACAGCAACACTCGCACACACACACACACACACACACACAAATAATCGATGATAATGCTGATGTGTTGGTATTGCACAAGAGTTTTGGGGGCTCCCAGTGTCCAAGTGTTGTCCCCTGGCATTGGCTCTCCCAAGCCAATGGAATATTGTGTGTCCAACACGCAGCAAGCATCACACGCTCCAATCTCTATACAAACCGTACAACTCGCCCACACACACACACACACACACACACACATAGAGCGGGGGGAACTGTGCTTTTGTCAATTCCTTTGGCAGTAGCTTTTGCACAACATTTTCACATTTCCATACGCATCCCACTGCATCCTGTCGCTTTGTGTACGCCCAGAACTACTGCGACAGCTACCTTGTATAACACTACTACACTGAAAAAAAAAGTAAGAAAGAATAGAAGTAACAGCAGCGGCAGTCTGGCACAGCATCGCAGGCTGCTTGAATACTCTAACTAACAAGTGCTGATGGCTGCAAAAATTTAAACTACTAAAATGTTAAAGCACAACTTGTTATTTGTTTAATTAATTTAATATAACTTTTAATTTAATAAAAAAAAAGCAACTTAATTATTTAATGCTTCAAACTCATTGCAATTTTTTTGCAATAAAATGAATATTTGTCAATTTATTGAATTTCATTGAAGGCAGCACGTCAAAGTTGCCTAATTGCCTTAAACGTTTTAACTTCAATTGAATTGACTGAGTCGGGTATATATATATATATATATACATGTTTTTCGCTCAGTGTATGACAGCCACTACTACGACGCAGGCTGCTCTTTATACAGAAATATAATTAAGGTAATTGAGTTTTTTTTTGCGCCCTACCTTGCCCCGGCCTGCGCTCATTTGTGCGCCCTTTTAGTCGTACGGCTTTTTTTTTTTGCCCCACTCCGGCTGCCACTCACCGTATTCCACTCATGGATCGTTGTTTTTCTGATTTTCCAGCGTTTTGTTTTTTTTTTTCTCCTTTTCATTTTTCTTTTCTTTTTTTTTTGTACTATAATGAATTCCCTGGTTTGTGCACAAAAACTTTTAATGTGATTGACTCCTTGAATGGCGGCGTACGGCCGTATGGCTGTACGGGCTGGTCAATGGTCAGCAAGCAGCACGCTTTGCTTTTTATTTTTTAAGCAGAATTTCATTTGCCCTAACTTAAAGCATCTTGGTTTATTTTGATATACAACGCTTTGTAATTAATTTACATAAGTAATGTTCTTGCAATTTTCATTGCATAATTGAAAACTTGAAACATGGAGAGAAAAAAAGCAACAAAATGCGGAAACCTTAGAAAAGTAGCATTTTTAAAACAATATATTATATTGTTCCAGAAAGTTTTGTTCAACTAATTAATTTAAATTGTTGGATTTTATATTTGTGCAAAGGGTTGGTTGCCTTGTCAAAGTTTTTTTTTTTTTTTCATCCAAAGCAGTTGCTGTAAGCTTTTTTTTGTGGCGCCTTTTAAGGACTACAGCAAAGTGCTCCTTAAACGCCTTAAGCAATTTTTTGTGCAAATTTTTGCGTTTACATTGACCACCGCAAGTTCAACGAACTTCATTCATATGTTTGGCTGCTTTAATTTCTATTTTTAAAAGTGTTAAAAATTCCTGGAATCAATTTATTGCATACTTCTCGGAACTCAGAACTCAGAATTTCCCATAGTTGCTGCATGACTAGGTTTTTTCCATGGCAACGTTTGAGCATTTTCAGCAAAATGTTCCAACTCGTAAGTAATTTTATGGGATTCGAAATATTTTGCGGCCTTTAGGCATGCATTCAAGCAGGGCTTGAGTGCTCATTTTTGGATATAAAAGTTTTTTGAGATAACTTGATGCTATTTTAGCCATCTGTCGACAGAAAGCACTTAGCTTCATTTAGTCTATGTAAAATTGCTGTTTAGACAACTCTTTGAAAACGTTACTCAATTTGGTAGTCGTCAGATATTTGAGGAACTCGTACTCTATCAATTATGTGCTAGTATTAGATCGATACCTTTTGACTATGGTCATCGCTCCAAAGGCTGTTCGAAGAGAACAAACGCCTACAGCTTATAGCCGCATCCGAATGGCGCTGTCTTTTTTAATAGAAATTTTCCCAGTTAAGTAATGTCGATCTGCTAGCTGTGCCAGTGCTAGACAAGTGCACCAGTGCTGCCGCATGGAATCGCACCGCAGACCTTCCAATTTAGAGGTGGGTGCGCTACCATTACACTAACGAGTTTCACAAGAATTTGTCCAAAATAAGCTTAAAATATTGCTTAGAAGTAAAAAATATAATTAAATTAAAAAGCGACTCAGCTGCTCGCCATATAAGCATACGCTCATGCATAAATTATGTGCGGAAAAAATCTTTCAAAGATTCACTTATGTTAAAGTTGTCATTTCTTCACTTAGACTAGGATCACCTAAACTTAAATCATTTATAATAAACAAATATAAACAAAAAATTTGAAAAAACTTAAATTTTTTAACTCAAGAACCTTATAAAATTTAAGTTTTGTTATAAGTAGTCTTCTGCTCGCTTCGTTCGCCAATCAGCATCCCTCAAAAAGTGCTACTCTCTTCACAGTTCATATTTCCCAGAAGAATTTGAAGAGTAGAAATGTATTCACAAAGATTCCTGGCGTACTATAGCGAAATGAGTTACCTTTTTAAGTTGGCAGTTTCGTTTATTTTAATCTATATGCTGGAATTACGTATATGGCATAATTTTAGACTCAATTCTATCATTCGCAACTAGTAGAATTGCACTCTTCTAATCACAATTCAAATTCTTGTTTTTATCAATTACCTCATTGAATTTGGTATAATATCAATCTGGTACAATTACGATGGTATCAAAACAAATAGTAACGATATTTATAAAGTTTGGGAGAAGTGATTCTATGTACCAGACCATCTGTTAGATATCAAAATCCTTCTTTGTTTGGCCATCACAACCCGTTATCGGGTTAGAGCCGACTTTACTAACGCTTGCCAGGCGCCCCTGCTTTGCAAGCGTTTGGTCACTCCAAGTGAAACGAGGTCCCCCTTTCAATCTGAGATTAGGTCGTCTTCTTCGTCTCCCTTCGTTAACTTTCGTATTGAAAACCTTCTTTGCTGGAGCATCTTCGTTCATACAACATGGCCGAGCCAACGCATACGTTATACGCTGGACGACATCTATGTCGTTATAGAGCTCATACATACGCTGGTGGTTCATTCGGATACGATAGTCGTCGTCAATCCGCAAGGGACCGAAGATTTTGGAAGAATTCTCGGGTGGCGATTTAGTTTCGATTTGGTTTGTTTACACACAACTAGTTCTAGAAGACCATAAGAACTAGAGTTATTATTTTACATTCGTACGTATAAACACCTAGTTCTAGGAGATAACCTTACCAACTAATCCTTGCCTCTATCACGTACCTTTCGTACACTTTTTTCAATATATAGATGTCATTAACCGAGATTTGCAGTACGATTTCGTGGTTATAGCTAAATCGCTTAATATATAGATGTCTGTAAACGTGGTAAAGATAAATCGCCTAAAATTTTGACTGAAAACTTGGCAGAGTATAAGGATGTGTCAAGATACACCATAAATTTAGAAAAGTACAGCTGAAGCTATAGTCAAATATGATTATTAAGACTGCCATATTACAAATTTCTCAGGAAGTGCTATGTTCAAATCTTAAGCTCCTAGAGTATGGATAATTTATATAACAAAGTTCTGGAAAGCAATTTAGTTCGTATATTTGTCAAATTATTTTGATTATCCGTTAATGCTTAAAACTAGATGGAAAAGCTTAAATCGTTAGGTACGAGTGAAAAAATGCCCAAAAATACCAATTTGATCTAATAACTAAATCCCAAAAACTAACCTAACGCAGAGACTGTAGTTAAGTTTGTTAAAATTAAGGAACAGATAATAAGTTAGTAGTAGGCCAAACAAATAACTCTGGACTAAGAGGTCTCAAGTCTGATGACAGTTGCAGAACTTATTTGCACAATTTTATTTGCAAATACTGAATAATTCAAATATTTATACAAAATCGCAATTTTTGCTTAAACAGAATTCACTAATTAAGCAAATTGAAACGAACCTGGCATACACTACAATAAATTTGCGATTTACAAAAATTGCATGCTTCAACGAATTTTCGCGCTGCCATCTTGGTATTTTGTTTTTTTGTTTTGATATCTTCATCCACCTTCTAGTGTCCATTATGTGGAGCATACTTTGTAGGATAAAATGAAAATTATATGCGCAATTTCTTAATTGAACGAATTGCTAGATGAATTTCATTGCGGCAACCCAAGGAAAACACAAAAAAAATAAAAAATAAAGGAAAAGGTGAAACACGCGTAAAAATTGTTTTCCAAATTAAAATTGATTTTGTTGGTTATGAGAAGCGCAGGTTTTAATGATGCTGCCGCTGCTCCACCCCCTCTAAGCAGGCTAGCCCAAGCAGCTGTTCCCACACACACACACACACACACACACACACAGACTCACACTTTCCCACTTCCCTATGTGGGTGTATGCTTTGAAAACAAGTCCTTCGAGTTCCTGTCCAAATTGTTGCTACCAGCCAAGTCTTTCTGCCGGTTGCCAAGGTGTTGACTGAATTACATTTTCATTGATGTCTCCCCAATCGGAAGTTCTTTAAGTAAAAGTTTTTAACAACGCCAACAACATTGTCCTGTCGTCCCAAATAGTAGGTACTACACGTCAAAAAAAATAGCAGATAGGAATACCAAGAACAATCAGAAGTGCCACCTTGACGCTTGGCTGACTGCGCATTCCGGCATTTTGCTTGTTATATTACTCGTTTTTAATAATCAGGATACACTGTATCTGCCAGTGGGTTGTATTACAAATGGGCAACAACCCCAAGTTTAGGCTGCCTGTGTGACCGTATTGCTTGTGTTGGGTAACTGTACCAACTGAACCAGTGTTGCTCCAAGCATATGTAATGAGCATTAATTTATTTGTGGAAATATTTTATTGTATTCGATTCATTATTAATTTAGTTGTACAACTTAGTACAGTTGACCTTATAGTTAAATAATTTATAAATTAAGAAATGTGAAATTAGAACGAGGGAAATATAATATAAAACTAGTCTGATGGGTGAAGTTTTTTATAGATATGCAAACCGTACTAGCATAATTTGGTATTTTTTGACCCTAACATAGGGCCCTGCTCTAGCCGTTCTGGCCGCAAACGTAATAAGCTGTAGTCCTACTAAATCTTTCGCTTAGCTTCAGCAGCTCATGCAGATCTCACGCTCCTGTTCCTATTGGCAGTGTTGGACCTTTGAACCATGAATGATTTGCTTTGTTGTCAAGTTAGGCGATGATTGAATGGGTTGACCAAGCTTAAAAAATAGAAAAGCATGTATAGCTATTCGAACAGAACAGGGACCAACAGTTTCTAGCCGAAATCGCACAGTTCATAGACATTTTTCTAGGTAAATCGCGTTTATTTGCTAGCTATGTCAGTGCTAGGCAAATGCAGCAGTGCTACAAGATGAAATCGAACCACCAACCCTTCGACACTTTACAGGCGGAATTCAACTTCTTTAATTCTTTCACATCAAAAAGTATTAGGGAGGTAAAAAAAGAGTCTATTCATATCTCTCACGATATCCAATTTTCTGATTTTCCTAACAATTTTAATTATTTTAACCAAACGGAAATATCTTAATGATTCACTACCAATAATTGTGCGAGGAGTTCAGTTTTCGATTGACAGAGGTATTGATGCAGCAAAGCTACCGTTCATAATCTTCAAGTGTTTCTAATGCAACAATGCCTTTAATTCCTAATTTTCAAACGTCTTTGATGCAACAAGGTCTTCCAATGCTAATCTTCAAACTGATTTTGCTGCAGCAAAGCCCTACATTCCTAATTTTCAAAGTTTTTTGGCTTATTAGAACGCTGTTTGTCTTAGATGACAAAATCGAGCACCCTCGAAGCGGCGAAGCTGCTCTCCCGAAAGACCAACAAACTTAAATAGCGGTTTCGATGTTTTTGATACCCAAATTTTACTGCAAATACCCGTTTCTTAAACATTAATCCGTAGATTTTCAAAAAGGTATAAAACGGTATTATTGTCGGGAGCAAACGCTGATTTCTAATTTATTTATTATAAATTTTGGAGTACAACTAAGTCCAGTTGGCCTCAAGAAAAAACAATTGGAAAATGTTGAAATTAAGTAATATTAAATAATAACAAGGAAAATATAATATAAAACTAATTCTGATGGGTGAATCAGAATGTAATGGTAAAACGCTTTCAATATCCTTAACTTGCATGTGAAGTCATCTTTTAAAAATTCACTCAACTTCGTCTTTAATTGTTTATTCACAAATTGCATGTTGTACAATTACAAAAAATTTAAAAAAAAACCAAGCTTTATCCTTTGCGAAGCTAATATTCGATGCTCACAAAATTTACTGCAAAATTGCGACTTTGGCCCATAGTGCACTATTGTTGAAATTTACTCTTGGCCTTGAAATGGGAAAACAAATTCACTGAACTTTGAAATTTAAATACATAACTTTTGTTAGTTATATTCAATATTGTGTGTGTTATTCAAAAGGTTTAACAGTGGATCTTAGAAAATAAAATATATTATATATAAATATTTACTTTTGTATGATAAAAACAAAAAAAAAGATATTATAAAAAATAAGTTGAGGTATGCAAAATTTCAACAAAAACTTATTATTATTTTATATATATTAACTATTTCAAAATAACATAAGATATTACCGAGTCTTGATAAAAAAGTTAGTTCGACTGCGCCAAATCGCAACGAATTTTTTCGCAATACCTTTTTTTAGGGCATGCGAAAGTCGTCAGCATAGCCCGCCATTTGTGGTTGGGGACGGCAGGCGATTTTTTTTTTTTTTTTACACTTGTCTGCGTTTTTAATGCCTTTTGTAATAAGCTGCTTGAAATTTGACCGTGCTCATAATTTACTCGGGGGGTTTTTAAGCCATTTAAGTGAAACCGTTAACAGGTTTAAATTTATATTTTTACTTCGTCCTCTGGTACGATTTTGTAAGGCTGCCCAGGATCCAATTTCATGAGCACTTTACCTTATTTATTTATAGAATACTAATATTCTATTGTATTTTATCATTGCAGAAACATTTTCATCGCACATCGCTGCTTATCAAAGCGTTTAATCACAAATTTCGCTTGGATCTTGAATTAAATAAGTAAGTACTGCTCCCTGAGTTGGCTTTAATTATAATTAGAATGATAATTAGGATTTGGACAAGACTGACTGACTGACTGACTGAGTGACTGAGTGAATGACTAACTGGCTGAGAGACTGACTAGAGCAGCAGCAGCTCCCAGCAGCTCAGCTCAGTTCAGCTCAGCCAATTATATAATATGTCAGAGTGCTGCCAACGTAATTGGAATTAATTAAAGCAAGTGCAAGGAAATGACAAATTACAAATTACATAAGCGTGCACATGATTACACTGAAAACGCCGTGAATCCGCCGTGAATCCCAGTGAAATGCCATCCATGTCTACCTACCAGTGTATTCATTCATACAGACTAAAGCACAAGCATAAACGATTCCTGACAGCCGCAGCGTAGCGCCCACAATGTTCTAGTTATAGAACATGGCAGCAGGCACATGAGCATGGTGATTTGGAGACATGAGACGGTCACGCTTGGACACGATGGCGACGTAGGGCGGGCAAACGCTGAAACACTGGGCACGACATGGACATCAAAAGCCTTTAACAGTTCATCGCGCAAATGTCTAGTAACAGCTGCTTGTTGAATCAAAATGCAGCCAATTGGCAAATCGATTTCTGCCGTAATCCTGTCAAGCCAAACGTACATGTACATGGATAGATATATATCTGTCTATCGATATTTTCTTGCTGTTTTCATTTTTTTTTTTTTTTGTGGATATGCCACCAAATGCCAAACTCAGGCCGACCGCAGCATTATGCAATATGCAATAGTCCTATCAATGGGCATGTTGCTTCATGCCCCCCCCCCCGCAAAAAAAAGCCAAGCCCTTGCCACACGTGTTATGCCACATTTGTCATGGCTAAAATGCGGCTGCTGCTTCTGCTGCCTACTCTCATTGTTGTACTTGTTGTGGCACTTTCAATATGTCAACATTGAAATGCACTAAAAGTTCCTGACATTTTAATTAAAACTGATTTCGTTTTACGAAATGTCCTTATGCCTGACTAAATTGTTAAATAAAAGTAAGAATTTATATTATACAATATATTTTATATACAATACATTTTATGTACAATATATTTCATATACAATATATTATATTACATATTACAAACTGCCGCTTCTTACTTGTCTCGCCTGCTCTCTTCCACAGCCAATTATTATCACCAAATCTACAACAAAAACATTACCACATCGGTGGATATCAAGTGGATGGCAACAGACATGTAAGTTTTCATCCAGCACACAATTAATATTTTGTTAAAAACAACAAATTACTTTATTTTTACCTACAAACTTTGTGCTAGATAATATGTTTAGGAAACTACAAAAATTCATCAAAAAAAATCGTAGAAAAAAGTTAGACAAAGATGCAAACGACAGGAATTAACAAGTATCGGGAAAAAACCAATTTATTTTGAAAAAACGCTCAAAGTTCTGAGCTGTTGTATGTAGACTTTGGTCGGTTTGCTGATGCTTACATTTCCTCTTCTATAATAGGCGCTTGCTATTTAAAGCTGCGCCTTCATTGGAACAGAACCATCAACCATAAATATAAGCATCAGAACGCATTATATGCAACTATGTATAGATTCAATCACATAATTTGTATAGGGTTTCACAGTCAGCTTCAAGGATTATTTAAGTTTCTTTTGTTTAATGCCAACTCGCACTTTTTTCGAAACCTAAAGTCCCCAAAGCAGCGAAAGGCAATCTGTCATTGCTGCATCTTTCATTAACTTTACTTAAGTTGACCATCACCAACCTGTTATCGGGTTACAGACAACTTCACCAGCTCTTGTCGGGCGCCGCTACTTTGGGAGCGTCTTCTACAGTTGGTCACTCTTAGTGAAGATATCCTTCGAACAACTTCTTGAAGTGTCTTCATCCAAACGAACAACATGGCCGAAGCAACGCAGTCGTTGTGCCATAATACGCTGGACGACATCTATGTCATTGTAGAACTCATACAGCTCATGTTTCATTGGGATGCTATAGTCATTTAAACGACTAAAATATGTATCCTGTTACTTCCTGAACCACTTTATAATGACTTAATAAACACAAGTATTGCCAAACTGACAATGATATAAAATATAATTTGCCAAAAAATAAGTATCCTATGAGCAAGATCCTAACAACATGTTGCTACCTCTTAAATCACTGTATTTCAGGAAAATCGTTTCGATTTTAATTGTACGATTTTGATCAACGTCTGAACGACAACAATTAATGTCTGTCCCAAAAGTAAAACGAAAAGAATCGCTTACTCCCGCAACTAAGTAGCTGAAGCTATATGCTTTTTCCTAGTAGAAAATCTTTGCTCTGGTCACTGTGAAAATGTTAGTTAATCTAAACAACAAACATGAATGATTTTGCAAAGCAAAGTCAATAGAATCGCGTACAACCAAAATTTGGGGCCTGAAGTTACATGCTGTTCTGCATAAGATTTTTTGAGCTGGCCAGCGTGACCATACTCCCAGACCTTATTCCCATCTGTCCCAGTTAAAGAAGAAAGAAGTTCCTGTTCGGATGCGGATTGCTGCGAAACTTCAAGCTACAAATTACTACTGATATAAAATAAGTCATAAAGCTTGCGTTAGAGTTTGGTATTTAAGGGTCCACGGCTCATTGTTAGTCGTGGATAGCTAGGGAAGTAGAGGTCCACCAATTGGCACAAGATCAAGATGAGTTCAACCAAGTTCCACCAAACCTTTCCCCATGCATAGCTCTCTTTTAGAATCTCCACTTACTTTTAAATGGTACCGCCTTATACAATAATGTCAAAGCTAGATTAGGTGCGACCCATCAATCAAAGACTGAGAGCAACTTAGGTTCCAAATCTATTGTAGTGCTTTTTATTTATTTTTTTTTTGGCTGGAAAGGCGTAGGTAAGTAGTATTTAGGCGCTATCGGAAGAGTTGTGGAGTAACTGCATTGCTAGACACCCTTGTTCCAAATATTTCAGTATTAACCCGAATTAGCAGAAGTAGGTACACTAAGCGCACTATTGTCGAAAGAGCGCTTCTTCTAGAAATTGCGTAATTCTTCTAAGAAGCAACAGCTAGTCACAAAATTCATACTTTTGTTTTTTAATAAAATTTATGATTTCAGCAATCTTAAACAAACTGTACCATGAGGCAAATGTGTAGAGAGTATTGCCAAATCCAAAAATGTCCAAATTGTTGCCTTCAAAAACTTGCTAGAAAGCCTGTGCTTTGTAAGCCAGCACTACAGACATTATTATCATGCTCAGTGGTTATAGCAACTTGTTTATCGTCGCCAGCATGTTGCTCTCCTTACTCCATGCTGTGCGCGATTTTACTTTCAACTTTTCTTTTATTCTCCATCAAGAGCGGTTATGCTCGATTGTCTTAAAGTTGCGCTCTGGAATCGTACTCTCTTCACATTCTGACCTGAGCTACAAAATCTACTTCGTTGTTAAATTAGTTTATTTTGTTTATCTTTATATACTGCACCGAATATGTTTCTACAAACTCGTTTGTAATAGCTTCTAGGGAAGATATGTATCGCCCGGATGCTTGTTTCTACCGCAATAGCAGCAACTGATTTTAGTAGGTTCTTCTACAGCAGAATCTATGATTTTCTGCAAGACCATAACATACAGACCCATAGTAGCTCCTCAAACACAACACCTTTTACCCTCTCTTTTTCGGTCTCTCAGTGCTAGTGACACAGTGACGTCACTGCAGGCTGCTCACAGCTCAGGCTTTCATTAGCTTGTGCAATCACCAATCCCCATTTTTTCCAAATGCATTCCCATAGATACTCTGCAACCAAAGCGTACAGAGTTTGCCGTAAAAGCAAAAAAAAAAAAAAAAAAAAAAAATCTAGAAAAACTCAATTAGTTGCACAACAAAAGGCAACCGAAAATAGAAAACACAGCAAAATCCCGCTCTCTACCTTTGCAGTTTTGCTAGCAAAAATAATTTGTCAACTTTGCTGCTGACCCATGGAGGAGAACTTGATTATAGCTGCTGATTCCATTTATGGTTATAATTGAAATAATGTTCTATGCCCGAAATCAAAATCCTGTAATTTAGTTTAGGAAATGAAATTGTATACATGCAAGCTGGATGGAGCATACACACACACACACACAGGCACAAGGTCGGAAAAAAAAACTTTTGTTTAGCATGCAATATTGGAAGGACCGAACCGAACCGTACATGCATATAGTAACTAATTGAAATCATGTTGCACTCATTACAGGATATTGAACATTGCTACTACCATGGCACGGTAAAGGACTATCCCGGTGCGAGCGCTGCCTTTCATACCTGTAATGGTGTTAGCGGCGTCATACACATTGGCAACGAGACTTTCGTCATACATCCATTCTATGGTGGAGACTTATCGGTAAGTATGTATGCACGTGTGTGCATATGTGCGGACTGCTCCGCTAAGTTGATTTTTTGGCTTAAATCAATTTGAAAGCGTGTTTACTGGACGGCAGCAGCGGTTCCGCTTAATGCGATTTAGTTGTTGACAACTTTTATTGATGATGCTTGCTGCTGGCCAGCGTCCATAACATATTTGCTGCGCACAGTTGCTGGCATATGCACATTACTTATGCTTACTCGCTGCTACTCCAAACAGAAACATCCGCATGTCATTTTCGAGGCACGCACCAAGGCCAACAAGGGTTGCGCCAATTCGGGTAATATGGAAAAATGGCGTATGACGCGTCGCACCAAGCATGTATCCGCGGGCGTGGTCGATGAGATACATCCCAATGGCGCTGGGCGCTATAAGCGCGATGTGCGTGAGGCAACCAAATACATTGAGACGGCCATTATAGTGGACAAGGAGATGTTCGATAAACGTAATGGCAGCACGCGTGCAGAGGTGATACACGATTCCATACAGGTGGCCAATATAGCCGATCTGGTAAGTGTCAAAGCCAATTACAGCCGTCACCGGGCCAGCAGCTAAACATGGCTCACTCCCTCTCTCTCTTTATCTCTCTCTCTCTCTCTCTCTCTGTGTGTCTCTCTTCCACATTACACATAGTATTTCCGCACATTGAACACACGAGTTTCGGTCGTTTACATTGAGACCTGGGGCAAAAATCAGGCCGTCATCGATGGCAGCAAGGACATTGCGAAGGCCATATCCAGTTTTAACGATTACACCTCAAGGAATCTGTTTCAAATTGAGCGCGACACCACGCAACTGCTGACGTAAGTGTCAAAGCCGCTGCACACACACACTTGCAGGTTACTCACTTTCAAGTCTTGTTTGTCTTGACTTTTTAGCGGTGAAACATTTCTGGGCGGTGAAGCTGGCATGGCTGTGCCGGAGACTGTCTGCACACCGCGCGCTGTTGGCATTAGTGTCGATGTCAATGTCTATGAGCCGCACCTGCTGGCGGGAACAATGGCTCACATGATTGGCCATAACATTGGAATGAGTCACGATGATGGGCGTAAGTACAGTCTGCATTGTTGTGCTAGTGCTAGAGCGCTAGTAGTGGTGACGTCACGCACAAAAGGACTTGCTTGTGTGTTAAACGCGTGCATGTGTCCTTTTTTGCGTGCATTTTTGCGCCTTTTATAGACATTTTTCCCATTTCCGCATTATATATATTTGGCACGCTCTATGCTATATTGTTTGAATTTGTATTTGTTTTTGCCGCAGGAGAGGAATGCTTCTGCCGCGACTGGCATGGCTGCATAATGGCGCAGTCAATTGTTGGCCAGGAGAATGTACAGCCGTACAAATTTTCCGAATGCAGCAAAAAGGATTACATTGACGCATTGCGCACAGGCCATGGGCTTTGTTTACTGAACAAACCGAACGAGGTAAGTGCCCAAGTGGGTTTGGTTGACTGACTGGGTTGGTATGGGACTGCGTATGGGCTTACGTTGAATTGCAAAAATTCTTGATAAACAAACAATAGTATGACAAATCGAAGCGTTTAGATCGGCTTAACTGTAACTATGGCATATAATCCAAATGCTGCGCTTGACGCTCTCTCTCTCTCTCTCTCTCTTTCTATCTGTTGCAGATTGAAATGCGTCGCAATTGTGGCAACAAAATTGTCGAGGAGGATGAGGAATGTGATTGTGGCACATTCGAAGAGTGCGCTGCGGATAATTGTTGTGATGGTATTACCTGCAAGTTAAAATCGGAATCGCAATGCGCCACTGGTGCCTGCTGTGAGCAGTGTCGGGTAGGTCTAGCTATCGCAAATATCTCTTTGAATTACTTTACATTCATATTTTCCCAAAAGCTACTACCTAAGGACACGCTATGCCGTCAATCAACCGGTGACTGCGATCTGCCTGAATACTGCGATGGCGAGTCTGGACAATGTCCTGTCGATGTCTATAAGAAAAATGGTTCACCATGTGGCAGCAGCAAACTTAGCAATACTACGGGTAATACCAGCAGTAAAAAAATCACCCTTTATCAAGCAACTGCTATGCGTTTTATTTACTCCCAATTAGGTTATTGCTTTCGGGGTTATTGTCCCACATTGAATATACAATGTGATGCCATTTGGGGCTTTGGCGGCTCAGCGGCAGACCGTCAATGCTTTGAGCAATTCAATTCAAAAGGATCCATAAATGGACACTGCGGACTGGATGCAAAGCAAAACTATATTAAATGCGAGCCCGAGTAAGTTACCATAATAATTACTCCCTATATATATATGTCTATATGTATATATGTGCTGCACATATGACCATAAGCTTCATCCACTACAACCACAACTTTAATCTCGCATTTTATATAGGAATGTGCAGTGCGGCACGCTACAGTGCAAGGAGGGAGAACATCAGCCTGTCAATGATAGCATCGACCAGCTGTACTCACGTACCATCATTGCCATCAAAGGCCAGGAATATGAGTGCAAGTGCGTGAAGTTAACAAGCTCTAAAGCCAGCCCAGCCAGCTGCAAGCACAGTGGTTGAATTGATGGCTTAATGGTTACAAGCAAAAATATATAGTTTTGAGTGGTACTATGGGATGGACTACTTTGGGGCTACAAAATTTCACGTTGACTTGAGAAAATATAGCATGTAAACGTTTTTTTTGGGTTAATTTTGGAGGCATCTGTCATATATGACACAATATAGGTTGTCACACCACATGTAGTCGCTTTGACATATTTTAAATATGTTGACACATAATTTGCAGTCACTTTAATTGATATGCTGCATATTGAATTTTCTTTCACTAGTAACAAACTCCTTGGTCATATTGAATAGCTTTGATGCTTACCTGCCGCCACATAAGCTGGCATATGGCATTATTTTGTGGGATTTCTATGATTAGAAATCTATTTAAATTGCTGTCATATCTTCACATTAGTTGTCATATTTAAATGCCCTTACGTTATGTCATATTAAATAGACTTCTCATAGACTGCCGCCATCTTATATGACGACATACAGCATGACAACTTTAGGGTAGTTTGAGATAAAAAAAGTTTAAATTTTTTGCAACTTTAAAACCTTTTTATTTTATGGGTTTTCTGAGACTAGAAATTTTATGTGAATAGTTGTCATATCAACACACTGTTTGTCATGTTTGAATGCCTTTATTTTTCGTCATATAAAATAAGATGAAAATGTTTAGACTTTACATAGTCTGCCGCCATTTAAAATGACAATATGACATCTATATATAGATTTGATATGTTGTCATAACAACAATTTACATTTCTTAGTTATGACACTGTGACATATTGTCATATCAAATGAGTAAGGCCTAGCTTAAATGTCACCAGAGTGTTAGTTTAATTAATGCCGTTAAAAGAAAAGGCATATTTCGAAATTAGGTGTCACCGTAGAGTCCTGCAGTCATATTTTGGCAGTTAAAAAAACTCGTAAACTTAACAATAACTTTGTCATTTCATAAAGCAACAACAAATATTGCCTAAAGTCTTTGAAGCAGTTTGACATATTGCCATATTAAACATGGTTACTACAAAAATATGAACCTCCAGTGTGGCATTTTGTAGGCAGTTTGAGATATTGTCAAGTTTCGTGCTCATTTGACTAAGCTCAGCACCAACATTATTGTCATATCATTCCGTTTATCAGCTCTTCTTGATGTGCTGTGGCATCGTGAGAAAGTTACGAAATTAATTTCGAAAAAATTTCTTAATGAATGTTGTCATAATGTGACGATTATTTCTACTAAAATTAGCACGACCATGTCATGCTGCAAATTTTTTTAGACGAGCTCTACTTTGACATATCTCTATGTCATATTTTGCAATATTTTGATGTTTGAGAGTTGTCATATTGTCACTACTGCTTTGGCGAATACGACAGATTTTACTTTTAGAAAAATGGCAATATATGATCATGTTTAACTGCAAATTTTTTTTAAGGCGAGTTTTAATTTTTAGTCTTACTTTAAATTATGATCATAATCTTTTTGTCATATTGTCAATATTGTTTTGGCTGATGTGACAGATTTCGTTGATACAAAAATCTAACCAGTTACTTGTTCCTACTATGCGAAAAATGGACAAAATGTGACAAAAAAATGTGTTTAGTAATATTTCTGAATTTTGTTTCAAAAGATAAAGTGGATAGTTAAAACTTAGTCATATATAGTCCGCACTCTGCAGATTCTTCAAAACAGAACTTTAATTTAAACAAAGTCATGTCCATAGTTCAGTTTACAGTGCCAGCTTGTACCCAACTAAGCGAAAACCTTTTTCAGCCTTCTAGTTTATTTTTTTTTGTGTTAAGCTTAACAAATTTCGACCACTGTGCAGTGGCTTGTGGGTGAATGAATGCGCGGGCTTTTTTGTTTTTGTGTTTTTTGTTTTTTTTTTTTTATTTCGGGAATGGGAATGAATCGGCAAAGCAATGGAAACAGCAACAGCAACAACAACAACATGAACAACTTGTTCACATGCTGAACAATTCACAATTTGCAACTCACAATTCGCAGGGCAACCAGCGGTCAAGTGGGCTCCAACAACTATCCCGAACATGGCCTGGTCAAGGACGGTACACCATGTGGCGATAATTTGATTTGCCTGAACCAAACGTGCGTCAGTCTCTTTCCACATATGGATCAAACCAAGTGCCCAACAAATAAAGAGGGTCAAGAGTGCTCAGCGAAGGGCGTAAGTCGAAAAGTGTGGCACACACACACACACTCTCACACACACACAAAAGCACACACTAGCACACAGATACACACACACACACACACACACACACACACACAGAAACACAGACGCATGCAGATACAAGTTTTTAACACACATTTAAGCAAATGTTAATAGGCATACACTGATATATATATACACACACACACATACATCCACCCACCCACCTCCAACCCCCTCAACACATTTCTTTTGGAATATTTCACTTGCAGGTGTGCACAAATTCAAATCGCTGCTTCTGCAACATGGGCTGGGGCGGGGTCGACTGTAGCACCGTAGTGCTTCTAACCACACCACAGCCAACGGAAGCCTTGCCGACGCCGGAGAATACAATCAAAATGGAAAAGAAAGAGACGCCATATGGTAAGAGAGCTTAATCTAGAGACAAAGACCAGGGGCCAAAGACGCTCACTCTCGAGCTCAACTCTTAGGAGACAAGCGCTGAGTCAAGGCTAAAACAAAAACAAACAAAAAAAAAAAATACTAATAATTCAGAAAGCCAATTATATATACTCTCTCTCTCCTATCTAATATATATATATATATAAATATATATAATACATATATATTTCTACTAGTAGTTACTTAGATAACAAGCCAGCGCATCGCAAGCAAAAGGAAGGGGCAATGGGTTTGGGCTACGTAGCCAACTCACGTACACACACCCACACACACACAGACTCACTTAAAGAGAATTTCTCGATATATCGATTCGATTGTGATTCGATACCATACAATTTGGTTTGATTACTCGTATGACAATGGTAATCACCCCGGTTGCTATACGATAGGTGCTAATGCTAATGCTAACCAAGAAGCTAAGATAAATACGAAAAAAAAACATCGTTAAAGTAATCACAATCATCACAACAACCATTTTATAACCATACCATTCATTTAATGTCATTGTGTTGGGTAATGCATAATCCCAGTACTCAGCTCAGTGGATAACAAATAAAAGGCAAGAAAAAAATGAAATCAAATGAAATGGTAAATCAGAAATCGTATAAAAAAGCCTAAATAGAGAAGCCTTATATAAGCCAACGAGATGATAACAAAAAAAAAAAAAAATGTTATATATGTTTATCGTATTATTATGAATTATGCAACACTTGTTCCATTTAGCCATTTAGTGTTAATAAATTTAATGCTAAATTTAAAAGCAAAAAGATTATAGACTTAAATATAAATATACAAATGCATGTTCCGGTTTTCACTGCTGAATTTCTTTTTTTTTTTGCGTTAACGTTATGGTTTTATTTGGCAATGTGATTAATTATTAGAAATGCAATAAATATGCTTGAAAGCGATTAACGATTAGATAGTGGGTGCATGAGGTATGTCCAAGTTGAATTCTTCTCAATTAATGCATTTGCTCTGCGTAATAGTAAGCACGGCTTAAGCGTTTAATCAAAATATTCCAAATAATACACAAATATATCCTCTATTAAATTGGCACATATCCAATTGAAGACTATATCAAGTCAACGAAGCCATAAAACATGCTACTTAAGCGATAGTCGAGTTATCGAATAAAAAATTTATAGTTTTGGTAGAATAGCGTAGACTAATGTTGCAACCATGAGAGACATTTCATAGAGCTTAATTGAAAATACAAAACTAAAGACAAATATATCTCTTACTTAGTTAGAGAGAATACTTTCAGTCGAACTTTATTTCTACTCAAGTGCTAATCGATATATCGAATATTAAATAAACAATTCTGATTGAAAATCATAGAAAAATGTTGCAATCATGAGAGACATTTCACAGAGCTTAATTGAAAATACAAAACTGAAGACAGATGTATATATCTCTTACTTAGTTTGAGAGAATATTTTCAGCTGAACTTTTTTGCTTCTCAAGTGATAATCGATATATCGAATATTGAATAAGCAATTCTGATTGAAAATCATAGACATATGTTGACTCTAATTGAGATATTTCATACAACTTAAATAACAATGTCGAAGGCAAGTATATCCCTTACTAAGTTAGAGAGAATATGTCCTGATTAACTTTATAATATATATATTGAAATAAATGTCTATCGTCTATATAGTCTCAGTATGAAGTACACCTATTTGAATTCTTCTCAAGCAATATATTTGCTCTGCGAAATAGTGAAGCTTGCTGAAGAGTTCAATCAAAATATTCCAAATAATACACAAATATATCCTTTACTATATATAGATTGAATCAAAGACATTTGATAAATGAACAAAGACAAAAAAAAGATCAACATATCTTTATAAAATTGTAGAGTACTTGCCCAAATGTAACTTATATAAAGTAGACAAACCTGAAAACGAAACCTATTCTTCTCAGCCAGGCGCTCTTAGTTAGTCACTACCAGTGCACATAATTCATTCTACAGTTGGTCTTTTCATTTAAAGATAAAGGTTTACTTTTGTAAAAAGAAAGCAATTACGCACTTGAGTGCTCTACTTACTTTCAATTTTCGTAACTTTTACCTAATTGCTTAAAATGATTTCTTCTTTAAATCGTTTTTAAAACCGTCAATATTAACGCCACCATAAAAATTTTTATGTTTTACAATACGTGGCATACTTTTTCGTCTACTACCTTAACTTTTAGAGAAACATTGCAACTGATGGCGTTTTAGCTTTTATTAACTCTTCAGAAAGACTACTTGTAAATCAGTTGTTTATAGTGTATTCATGCTGAAAGCGCGATTAGGGTATTTTTCATAGCGCAACTGATTGTTGTCCGCGCATTTTAATCCTTTTTTAAGCTGCAGTTCGCTGAAAAATGTTGGTTCAAAATAAGTTATTCTCACTAAAAGCGCATTTTAGTAACAATTTTTATCTCAAGAATATTTCTGGTAAACAAATTATACATTGGTGGCGATTTAAAAAAAATATATTTAATATAGCATCGTTAATGCGCTTCAATCCGTCAATTTTCGTGGGAAAACGGGACATAGCGAGTTAAATTAAAATAGCGAGCTTAATTAAAGTATTTTTGTACTGAAAATTTTCGACATAAGCGCAAATGAGTGACTGTTTTGAGCCAGCGCAATTTTTTTTAGCAGCTATTCAAAATTTTAAAGCATAATTTTTACTTGGCGCTTTTTAGAGAATATATTTTGTATATCTGAATATCTGGTAATTTTTTTGAGGTATATATTTATGCTCTGTGTAGTTCGCTTTTAAATGTACTTACCTAGGGGTACTTGTTTTGTGATTAATCCAAAAAGTGTCATGCGCTATGAAGAGAAAACATAAGAATGTATATTTTTTTTAGCTAAATTGCTAGAATATTATTGAGAAACACATTTATGCTGGGCATAGTTATCGTTTTGAGGCATTCATCATAGTGTAGTTGTATCTAATTACATATAAAAGAGTAAATTTCTCTGCTTTTCTAAATTCCTCGTTCTTTTATTGAGCTATGAGTTAAAGTTATGTTATGTTGATCTAGTTAGCTTACGTCTACTCAAAAAAGACTCAGATTTTTCGTACAATATAAACGTAATTTTTTTTTGTAATTTAAGCTGCAATAAACCATAACGTTACAGTGAAATCCGGAACACACACAATACAGCTAACTTATCAATTAACTAGTAACTTTAATCAAACACAACAAACAGCCCCCCCTTTTTAGTCAGAAGAACACACAAAATACAAACTAAAACAAATATTTATCATTAAATAAGAGAAAATATATAACCCATAAGCGGACACCCCATGGCGCATGATTCATGCCAAAAAAAAAAAGTAAAAACGCAAACGTTACGGAAAAATATGAATTTGTATTATTTGCTTACAAATAAAAACGCAACTCCTCACCCAAAACCCACCATTTTGCAGGCACCTCAGACAAAAATAGGATCAGCACATTAACCATGGTCATCATTTTAACCGTTATCGTCAAATGTGTCTTCATTAGTTTTGCGACTTTGGCCGTTTGCTACAGGTAGAGTACCAAGCAAGTCAACAATCAAAATCTAATTAATCAAAACGTACAATGGGACACGCACACACACACACACACACACACACACACGCATACCAGCACACTACTTCACACATACACACAAACGTAGAACTGCAGCTGGCAAGCAGCGCAACAAAATGGCGACCATTTCCGGTTTAGTCAAAGCGCGAGCATCACTTCAACAAAATGGCTACTGGCAGTACAGTAGCGTTGTCTCGCTCACGCCTATGCGCTGCTTGCCTGCTGCGCATAACAACAACATTTTTTCCGTTAAATGTGCAAAAAAAAAATTTTAAGTGCCGCCTGAAATTATGCTACACTTTTTATTTTACTTTCTGCCATACGAACTTTCTAACATTTCCGCTTGAATAAAGCAAAATCAAAAACTTTAACTAATTTTTATTCATTTTTTAATTTAACTTAATTTTTATTTTATTTGCCAACTATCATACTTTTGCCATCTATGTGTAAAATATATATATATAAACAATATGTATATGTATAAAATTTACTTAACTAAACCAAACTACAAACTCAGCACAGACAACAAAACACTGCTAAATTTACAAACAAAAAAAAAAAAAAACAAAACTTAAAAAGTTAAAACAAAAACTTTGCTTGGTTTTCTGTCCTCCAAAAGAAAAAAAAAACAAAAAATTAAAGTAGTCTTTTTGCGCAACATAAAGCTGCATAGCTCTGCCGTTTATGTAGTACATGTTTTTATCGCTGTGCTCCCCAAAAAACTACCCACCCCCTTCAAAAACTACAAGCTACTACATATTGCAATGCATAATACTTGTTGCCTGTTTATTTGTTTATTTTCCCTAATGTGACAGTTTTTGTCAACATTCATCAAAATTATGTCATATTTTGCCCCAAAACACGTACCACATGCCCATTTATATATTAGTATAACTTGCTACCTGTGCATCATTTCTGAACACTTAAAAATTCCTGCTCTTTATCACTTTGTGTTGTGTTGTATTTGTTGTCGCTGTGCTTTTAAAAAATTAATGTAAAATATACAAAAAAAAAAAAAAAAGAAAATACAAACATTTATTCGATGTTTTTGTGTGTGGGCTAACTATATACTATATCGTATATATATATAAACTATATAAAAAATATTCTATGTGCTTATAACATTTTGTTATGATTTTTGTTTTGATTTTGTTTTACATATTTTTTGTTTAACAAAACTTACAAAAAACTATATGAGATTGTTTACCAAAAAAAAATAAATAAATAAAAAGTAAAAGCAAAGCTTCGCCCACAGCTAAGCACACACACACAAACATGCACATGCACACACAGCTACATACACACACACACGCACACACACACACACGTACATACAGGCGCTTTCACTCCTTTGCTCTAAAACAACCAAATGTAAGGCTCTTAAATGCTCTGCACTTGATGCGACATCCTTAAAAGAAACAAACGCGTCAACCGCCAGCTATAAGCTTCCCAAAAACCATAATAGACGCTTAGCCACGTAGTTGCCAAGTGTAAATACTTACAACCACGCGCACACTCACACACACTCAGACGCACACACACACACACATGTATGCTAATGCCAACGGTCAGCTGTCATATACATCTTTTATTTCCGTTTCCTTTTTGGCATTAGCCCACAAAAGTATGCTATACTTCAAGCTGAGCGCTTATTTAAATTTCCAGCATGCTTTTGCACATTACATGATTTGTTTAGCTTACATTCATCTTTTTTTCGGTTGCTGCGTTGCTTACTCCAAACGAGACAGAGAAAACAAAAACAACAAAATATCAGACAAATCTTTTCAAATAATATGCATACACACACAGAACAAACACACACACGCAAAATTAATGGGAATTTTTGTATGCGACGTGTTGTAGCTTAATCTGATCATCAATGTGCTCACATGTACCTTTTTTTTTGTTGTATACGTTCGGTTTCAAGTTTTATAATTTGGAAACTTTTTGGTTCGATTTCAAAGTGCAGTACAATCTGTTCTATTTGTGAAAATGCTAAAGTTGACATTGTCTTGCGCCTGTTAGGCGCTCTGATATCATTTTTTTTGTATCTCAAAAAGACAACTTCTAGTATGTTTTCTTCAATAAAGCCTATGCAAACGCAATACATTTTTATTATCAAGCGCACTGGTATAGCAATGCTGTACAATTTTTGCATTTATTTTCAATTCCCCTTGACAATGGTACACTTCCAAGGCGCAGCATAGAGTTAACTCTATTCGAAGAGAACAGGAACCGGCAGTTTGTAGCCGGCGTTGTCTTTAAGAGAATCACTAAGGCAAATATTGTCTTTTTGCTAGCTTTGCTAGTGCTGGCTAAATGTACGAGTGCTGCAGGGTTGAAGCGAACCAGAAACCTTCGGGTTTACAGGCTAGTACGCTAACACTACGCTGCCGCTAGACCTCCACAATACAATATGTCAACTTTTGAAATTCAAGACATACATTCGAGCAACTTTCGAGTCTCTCTTAATATCTTATGCTGAAAGATACGAAGGCAGAGCATGCACTTCAAAGTCAATCTTACAAAAATTTAGAGCCTTCAAATCAAGCAACTTTGCTGCACTTTGAAATTTTGTCATCAAAATTTTGCATTTCCAAATTAAATCATTCTCAAAATACACGAGAGGTTTCAAAGCCGCGGTATCCATCATTGCTATCATGCATTTCCAAATACAAATTCCACAATTTTTCACCACAATTATTTCTATATTAAAACTTTCGAAAATCTTACGTTTTTTCAAAACTGCACTTAACAATATTACAAGTTTTTCTTGTGCACTACGTCATTGAACCACTTTTTGGGATTTCAAAACTGTCTTTGAACAACGTTGCGCTTCAAAACTTTCTGAACGAAGTTTTAAATTCAAATTAAATCTTTCCCAAACTACACGAGCATTGCATTTTGGCTATAATGCATTTCAAAACTATTCCTCAATTTTTCATAAAAATTATTTCAATATCAATAGTAAGTTTTTTTTCAAAAAGTATACTAGCGTGTTGGAAGTTCTTTATCGTCAACTTTCAACGTTAAGCGACGTTTTGGGAATTTCTAATTCAAACTTATCTTTGAACAACTTTGCACCTCGAAATTTTCATATAATTGCTATCACGCACTAGGGAACTTTACCTCAATTCATCATAACTCTTTCCTTTTCGAGTTATTGCGATTTTACGAATATGTCATTAACATTAACAAGTTTTGCAATACCAACATGCCTTAAAGCCATCTTTGGTTTTCTTAAGAGAAATGCATCAAAGTCATTATAATGCGTAAGCAAAATCTGCCTAAAATTGCCTGCCTAAAAATCTAAAATTGTTATTGGAAAATATGCCAAACAATATTTGCCAATAACCATTCTTGTGCAAAGCTTGCTATGGCAATTGAAGCATTTCAAAATTTGAATTTTTCTTCTTTCTTCTTTCTAATCGAAAGTTTTACAAAAATTGGAATTCGAAACTGCTGCTATTGCAGCTGAAGCAACTGCTATGTCTAGTGAACACTTTGATATCAGTCTTTAAGCTTTTATAAGTATTTCAAGCTACTTTTCTTTTGGTAGTTTTCGTACTCACAAAAATTCTTAATTACATTCAGCAATTCTAAAACTAAAAGTTTGGTGTAGTTACAAGCGAGATGCTTCTCAGCAATTTTGCGCAGTTTTCTGAGTGCAAACTATAGTTCAGAATTATACTTTCGCATTATGTCAAAGCATTTTTCGTTGATGTATGCCTTCACAGCAAAATAATGGTCAACTTCGAAACTAACAAACACAAAAGTGCTTCAGTTAAAATCAAACTGACGTTTTTGTCAAACTAAGCTACAGCTCAAAAACTACATTTCAAATATTCCCATTAATTTGCTTTTTCTCATTTGATTTCAAAACACAACTCCAAAAAAAAAACACGCATACGCTTATGCACGCCTCATATATGTATATACCAAGCCAAAAACAGCAAAAAGTAACAAATAAAAGTATACTCAAATATTAAAAGCATTTAAAACTCGGACATAACTCAATTACCGGTTTCATTTTATTGTGAGCAACTTGCGTAGAGAGCACCTTGGATTACCATTGTCATAGACAGGGCGCAACTGTGAATGCCCATTCAAAAACGAAAACGAAAAACGAAAAATCGAAAAAAAAAACGAAACCTAAACCACTGCAAATTTCATTGCCAACCCGTACCCAAAGTGTGAGCAACGCTTCCTTTGCAGCGTTTTTAGGTACAATTTAAAGCCAAAGCTCGTGTATGCAGCTGCCTGCCTGCAGCAACTAATCTCCAAACAATTTTTTTTGGCCTTGATAACTTTGCTAAGCCTAAAAACGTACAAACTTTTGTTTTGCTTGTTTTTTTTTTTCGGCCGTACCAACATGCAACTTATAATAATTGAAAAACCAAATAAAAAAATTAAATTTTATACGCATAAAAATTAAAATAAAAATAAATAAATAATAACCACCACAACAACAACACACAACTGGTCTGCGCTGCTACAAAAACGTTAATAAAATAAATAAAAAAAAAATATATCTATATGTTTAACAATGCGTATGCGTAATTTGCATATACTTCCCTTAAAATCCGTAATCCGTAACAAAAATCTCTGCGCATATATCCCTAAATCCAACAAACAATGCTACATACACACTCACACACACACACACACACACTTATGTACATAATACACACAAAAACCATCTATAACTCGTATAGAGAACTACCACGGCTCAAATACAGTGTTCCTAGTCGGTGTTCTAATGTCAGTTGTAGGGTTCGTTTTTATAACATTCACCTTGATGGCATTGTGCTACAGGTCAGTTGTAGTACATAGAAACTTCTCCCTGTGTCTGAGGTTAGTTGAAAAGAAGTAATGAAAAAGCCAGCTCTAAAAACAAACAAAAAAATAAAAAAAAAATAAAAAACAATGAACAAACAAACAAACAAATTACTACAAAAAAATACTAAAAAATAAAAGCAAAATGCAAAAAGTACAAAAGAACACCGCAAAAAATAATAATAATAATAATAATAGTTATTCGTAAAATATATTTCTCTTTTTTGTTTATGTATATATTTTTTTGTTGTACTGTGTTTTTTTTATTGTTTTTATTGTCATTTCTTATTTGTATTAATTATTTTTAGTTTGTTTTTTTTGTTGGAAATATGCTTTTATATGTATATGTGTATCGTAGTTGTCGTCGTTCATATATACATATATATATATATATATATATATGTATAGTCACACTAATACTACTACAAGTTACTACTACTACTACTACTACTACTACTGCTAGTACTATTATGTATATAAGCGCTAACCCCGTTCCCCCTGAGTTGGTTCTGTCACCAATGTCATTATATCTATTCTTAATTTTAACACACACACACTCAGCCGCACACTCACACACCTAAAGCCGCTAAAAAACAAATGCCAATCACCAATACACAGTAAGCACACACACACACTCACTCCCACACACACACACACACACACACACAGCTTTTATGTATTTGTATTTACAAACGGCGCCCTTACTGAAAATTTATTAAAATGTGGCAACTCCCCTGTACTCAGCTCACACACCGAATACGCGTTGATCTTTATGTGATTTTCTTTTTAAAAATTATTTTTTATTTTATATTTTAAAAAAAAATCGCCTTTTACAGCAATTTGTGCATATTTATTATATTTGAAGTGCAGCTCAATGCACTTTTGCGTGTTATTGCATAAAATTTCGGTGCTGGTACAGTCAACACGGCAGCTTATAGTTTGAAAATTCCTAAGAAAAATAATCAATGGCAACGCTGCGACTACAAGCGCAGCTAATATTTGAAAAGTGTTTAAGGAAAATAATAATAAATATTTTACTAAAATATTCAAGTTTTCCTACTAAACTAACAAATCATCATTTAATTTTTTAAAAAATTAAATAGATTTTTTTATTAAATATTTATTTTTAAATCAATCATTTAAATTAGAAAATTATTAATATATTTATCTATTCAAAAATTAATTACTAATAATACGCAGGCATACTAATATTTTTTTAAGTTAAACTTCAGAACCTGCTGCTTATGAGAAAACTATCAAATTATCGTATATTTTTTTTTAAATGAAATTTTTTTTTCGTTTAAATATAATTATTATTATTTTTGAATTAAATTATAATAATATGCAGACAAATTTGTTTTATTTTAACTTATTTTTATATTTATTTTTTAATTAAATAATAACAATATGCAGACAAAATTTAAGTTTTTAAGTTAATATTTAGAACTAGCTGCTTTGTATTAAAAATTATTCAAACTATCATATACTATTTCTTAATTGTTTTTGCTTTTCTTTAATTTAATATCTCTTAATCAGTATAATAAAATGACAAATTTATTATTATTATTTTTGTAATATTAACAATATGCAGACAAATTGTAATCTTTATATTTTTTGTTTTTATCTCAATTTATTTTACTTCATCTTATTTCATTCTATTTTTATACTCATTTCTATATTTATTTTTTATTTTTATTTTAATTTAATTTAATTTTTATTTTAATTTTTTTATATTTTTATAATTATTATTCTAAATTAATTTCATTTGTCTTACTTTTAAATATTTTACCCTTTGCATTCCTATATGTTATCGAATCAAACAAATTAACTTACACTTTTAATTATTCATTTAACTATTAAAAACTTTTTGAACATCATGTTCCACAGCTGCATTCATTTGCCTAATTAGCTGAATTATATTTCTAATTTTTCCTCATTTTATTAGATTAAAAAGTTTCCTAACATTGTTATGAGCGTAAACAACAATTATTTTTTTATAATTAATATAATTCATTTAACTTATTCCCTTCATTTATGCTTAAACGTTGGCCGACCACTCGATGGCGCTAGTCAGCCATTTATTTGTTGTGCTAGATGGCGCCAGCTCGCTGCTATTTATGCATAATTAGCGGGCAAACTGAAATGCAATGAAAGAACAGCAGTAAAAAGTTTATTGTTACAAATTTTAAATAGAATTTGTTACTTTATTTCGGAGAAAAAAATATCTAAATTAGTCAAATGAAATGCCATTTAGCAGCAGCAGCAAGCTTTGCTCTACTGAAGAAAACTGCATATTTCGAGATTGCATTATTGCATCCTTGAAACTATCGTGTTGTGCTGTACTAGAGCTACTTAATGCGTTATAGCGCTAAAAATTTAACTTTTTTTATTTCCTGTAGGCATATAATCTTAACAAAACCAAAATTAATGCTCTGTATTTTTTATAAAAATAATTTACTTAAAAAAAATGAATTTAGGCCTTGAAGAAATGTATATATTATCAACTCTTCATATAATTATTTTATTAAAACGCTTAAGTAAATTTATAATCATTATAAAGATGCGCTTAGAGTGACCATGCCCTCACAATATTTTGCTTCAAAGTTCTTAGGTAGATAAATAAGTTATATATATTGTCCAAACTTTTTAGTCACCCTTTCATCTCTGCAGCTGCGTAAAGCCCAACAGGTAACATAGGCTAAAATTGTTATCATATCATATCAAAGATCTTAAAGGCAAAGCGAATATGACTTCAAGTTTTTGATTATAAATCTGAGTTCTATATAGAATCGCAGAGTTTTTGTAGCGCCTAGTGCAAAAAAAATCCATTACTCATATTGCAGTCCGAGTTAAACTTGTTGTAAAAGTTTGATTTTCGTATCAAAACTGAAACCTAAAAGCTGAATTAATTATGTATTTCATAAATGTATTTCATAAAAAAATATTTTTTTTCAGCTAAGCTTTTCGACAGTCAGCCTCAAGTTTTTTGTAAGTTTCTTGTTCAAAATTTAGCAAGTCGATACCTTCAATACTTTAAACTCAGCATTTTAGTGCATAAGATGTGTGAAATGCTTTCCATTTTAAAGCTGAAACTGAAATTATAGCCAATTTGAAGTTAAATTTAAAGACTTGACATCTACAGAGTCACATCGATTTGATAGAGACTGAACTAAGTTGAAATAACTTTCTTACTTAGCTAAATCATAAAAAAAAACGAAACCGATTTGAAACAACATCGATTTATGCAGATTTTTCTGCTTGTGTTGCATGACACTTGCACTAGCTAATATACCCTGACTTTCCGCCATAATTGTCCTCTAAAGCGCATCAAAAAACGCAAAAGAGCGAAAATAAAAAATATTATATATATATATTTCAAAACGAAACCGTTTTTCGTTTGGCCCGCTTTTTTGAATTGTTGTTTTTCTTTTGTTTTTCCCGTTTCTCGTTGTGGTAAAGACCCCAACGCACACGGACCGCCACTGAGCACCCACAACATACAACAGCCTGGGCAACCCGCGTAGCCCGCATACCCTACAGCCAGCAAGCTACTCCATCACCAAAGCCACATTTGCTTCATGCTGTGTCTGAGTAGTTTATAAATATTTATGCATACACTCTTCGCAGTTATAAGGACGCCCGCACACACCCGCACACACACACACAGTGACATTCAAATACCAGCACACACACACACAGAGAGACAATCACGCACACACACACATTTAGCTGATAAACAGACTCCATGTTGTATTTTATTTTCGCCATTTTTATTTGCCATTTGGTTTATGTTGCTGTTTCTGTCGCTTTTCCAGGCGACGCTGTTGAATTTTTCACGTACTTGCTGCATAAACAATCGCTAATTCCATTTTTTAATATGCGCATAAATGCGCGCACACACACACACGCTAGGACACACGCACACACACGGACTAGACTACACAGGACATACCAATATAGACAGAGGCGCACGCAGAGCAAACATGTGTATGCCTAGACACGTTCAGGCAAACAACAGACCACAATGGCAGCAACAACAACAACGACGACAACAACAATGTAACCGCCAACTGCCTGAAGCAATACAAAAACAAAATGTAATACAATAACAACTGGCAAATACTCTAATTGTCTGCACACAAACGTCGCCCGTTTGAATATCCATGAAAGCTTTAATTGCTTTTGTTGCAAGTTCAACTATCTGAAATTTGAAACTTTTTTGCTTTTGGAAAAAATACAAAGCAATCTCTAAAAGTTGTTGGCTCTGTAAGCAAGCAAAACTTGTACTCCTCAAAGTCTAACAATTTCACTTACAATTTGCTCTATGCCAGTTAACAAATTTATATTTGATACCTCAAAAGCAAACTATATTTACGAAGAATATTAAAATCGTTTAGTATTTCTGGCCTCGTTTTGGTACAAGCTGGTTTTTTGTTAAGAATTATAATTAATTCGAGCTGGAGAGCAGCCTACCCATGGTAAGCAAGACATATAACATATGAAAAATGCTCAAAATTGCTTATCTGCAAAAATACTAATTGAAAACTCTGAACTTGAGCAGAAAGAACATATATACAATTGTAAAAAAACAACAAAATTTAATTGCCTCTATCACCAAAGCAGCAATGGCAAATTTTTAATTGAAATTTCTAACGAAGAAGACTGCAAGTCAAGAAAATTTTACAAATAATTAGAATTGAAACATAAAACTGCGCACTGAACTAAACGCAACAGCATAAAAATACTAATTGATAACTATGAGAAGAAACCACAAATACTTCATGCCAAATTAAATACCAAAAGCGACAACGAAAAATATTGAATTACAATTTCCAACGAAGCAAACTGCAAGGAAAATGTTTAATCAATTCTTAATAAATTCTAAAACCAACTGGAACAGCAAACTGCACCAAACGAACACTCACAAAAATACCAATTAATAAATAACTTTTGCTTTGAGAAGCAACAACAAATATTTACTGCCAAATTAAATACCAAAGAATCAATTAAGAAAATAACAAGTCTAGAAAATCTTGAAAATAAAATGCAAATGCTGCTATTGAAACATAAAACCAACTAGAACTGCGTACTGCACCACACGAAAACTCACGAAAATACTAACTCAAAAATGGCCTATATAATTGATACTACAAAAAATATTGAATTGAAGTGTCTAAGGAAGCTTTGAAACTTAATACCAACTAGAACTGCGTGCTGCACCACACAAAAACTCACTCTCATAAAAAATAAAATCAAAAGTTGCTTTGAACAGGAAACTGCTCGCATGGGAAAGAGTTTTCTATAAAATTTTATTAAACATATAAAAATGCAAGCAACAAATAAGAATTAGAATGCTGCTTCTGAAATTAAGACCAACAAGAACTACGTACTAGTTAATACTAAAACTTACAAAAATACTACACAAAAAAATGTAGCTGCCAAAGGCATTTTTAAATTCTTCTTATACAAAAAAATAATATAATTTGCTAAACTAACGAATTAAAAGTAACTAATTTATAGACTGCATACTGCTGACTACACAACCGAAGATGCATATTTTTTGACAAATTTGATAGAATTTTGCAGTTTCTTTTTTTCTACAGAAAAAAGTATAGCAAAAAAATAAGAAACTTACAAAAAAGTACCAAAAATTGAGTGCTGAAGAGTACACAAACTTAGAAACATAAAAACTGCAACTTATGAGCTTCAAAATGTTTCAAAGTTCTTCAAAATAAGTCACAAATACATTTTAAAAAAATCTTAAAAAAAATTGAAACAGATACCTACAAGAGTACGCACACTTCAAGCATACAAACTCAAAAAAACACTACTCAAAATTTTTAAAGTAGCAGTTTCTAGAACAGTTCCGCAAAAACGCAAAGTACTACTGACAATTATTGAGGGCAACTTTTACAACCTGCAACTTTCGAGTTTCAAAATGTTTCAAATTTCTTTAAAATAAATCACAAATACATTGAAAGAAAATCTTTAAAAAAATTGAAAGAGATACCTACAAGACTTCGCACTCTACAGCTTACAAACTCAAACATAAAAAGTAGTGCAAAGTTAGTAGTTTTTAAAGCAAAATCGAAAACTTTAGAAAGTATAGCAAATCAATGAAAAAATACTAAAAAAAGCAACTTCCCACTGAACAAAACACAAAACTTACTAAAATACAAACTTAAATTTTTTACTTACAAAGCAAACAGTTTATACTCAAAAAAGAGTATTTACAAACTGAATTTCATAAAAAAAAAATTACAAATAAGCACAACTTGCTGATAAGCGAACTCTTCAGCATAAGTCTTACCTCAAAAAGTTAGCAATTTCTTAAACTAAATCAAAAACTGTAGAAACAATTGCAAATAACAAAATAACTAGAAAAATACTAAAATGACAAACTACCTACTAAACAAGACACACAACTACTTATATAAAATAATAGCTGTTTTGCAGAAGAATCTCAACTTTTTTTCTATAAAAAAATCAAAATATTTATTAAACAATATATATGGATATATTTAAAATCCAAATTTGAGAAAAACTACCAACAAGGCTGAGCACTCTTCGGCAAACAAACTTAAAATTTTACTTATTACAAAGTCTTAATTCTAAAAGTTTGCAGTTTCTTAAAATATATCAAAAAGTATGCAAACTATTGCAATCAATGCAAAAATACTAAAAGAGAAAAGCTGCCTTTGGAACAAAACACAAAGCTACCAAAATACTAACAACAATTATGCCATAAACAAAATAATTGTAAAAAAAAAACATAGAAAAACTGAGCTTGAAAGGATACCAACAAAAACTGCGTACTGATAATCTCACAAAACTTGCTCAAAAAAGTTGACAGTTTCTTAAACTAAATCAAAAACTGCATAAACATTTGCCAATCACTTCAAAATTACTAAAACAGTAATCTGCCTACTGAACAAAACACAAAACTTTAAAAATGCTAACTACAAATTTTCACTTGCAAGAATAACTGTTTAGCAAAATTTGAAAAAAATACATATAACAAATAATAATATACGCGCAAAATGTACTAAGAAAACTTAGCAGTTTCTTACATTTTACCACAAAACGTTAAAAACTTTTATAAAATTAAAACAAAAATACCAATATAAACTGCATACCGACATAAAATCCCAACTTAGACATACCAAAAACGCTTAACTACAGCAAAAAGCACAAACAGTCATACAAAACCACATATAGCCATTGTTTTTAGAGGGCATCAAAAACGTGCAAAACCAAAATACAAATAGCAACAAAAACAATTCAAAAAGCAGTAACCAGTAACAATTTATTTTTCTATTTTCTTGTAGCGAAAACACGCAAACATTAAATTTAGTATTTTTGAGCTTTGTTTTCATTTTATTTTCGATTTTTGCCACTTTTTGTTGTTATCAACGAAATATATATATATATATATATATATTTTTTTTTCTCTGATTCTGTTTCTGTTTCTATTTTATTCTATGTGTATATAAATATATCTATGTATATTTTTATACTTGTTATATGTTTTTTTTTTCTACAAAGATTTACTTATGTATGTAAATGTGACTTCACTACTCTATATAAATAAATATATATATATATATATATATATATATATATATATATATATATATATATATATATATATATATATATATATATAGTGTGTATGTATGTATGTATGTATGTATGTCTGTATATGTATACATATATATATATTCGAAATCAGTCCAATACATGCGTATGTATGTACGTATGTATAGCTACTTACATGTTTGTACTCGCATGTGTCTGTATGTATGTATGTATGTATTGTATAAATTGTATATAGCTAGAGATATGACTGCGCATATCTACTCGTATATGTATATATATATATACAACATATCTATGTGCTTTGCATTTTGCAATAAAAATACAACAACCACAAAAAATACAACAAAAAATATACAAAACAAAACAAAACAAAACACAAATATATAAAAATAAACAAACTCACACGCTCACTCACACACACACACACACACGCACACCCAGACAAAGCGACAGAGACACAGACACACACACACACATACACACAGGACACACTGACTAACAACTAAATATCACGTACACATGCACACACGCACTCTTCGCGCTCTCTCTCTCTCTTTATCTCTCTCTCTATATCACACACACACACACATATATACTATGTATATGCTAATATATGTAAACATAATATAATTAAATACATCACCAAACTAAGTAGCTCTCACTAACTGACCAACAACAACAACTACAACTATTATAACAACAAGTACCACAACAACTACAACAACAACGAGAAGAATAACAATAAGAACAACCGAGCGGCAACAATAATAATTAAGTATCCCCGACAAAAAAAAAAAAAAAAAAAATTCGGCTTAAAGATTAACAATTAACTCTACAACATCCAAAAAAAAAACGTAGTCATAGCGATCCATAGCATAATATCCGGAAACACTCAAAGTATTGCGAGCAAAAAAGCTTAAAAAAAGAAAAGAAAAACGAAGAAAAGTTTTAGTTCAATTAGCGGCAGGACATGTGTAACTAAAGGATACGCATGCGGCTAGCAGCTAGCGGCTGTATCAGTCCAAGCACTTAAACCAAAATGGCGAACTTAATTAGCTCACAGTTGTCATAGTGAGGCATTATTCAACACTGGGCAAAAAGTTTTAAGCAAATGTTTTATTTTTTTTATAGATTTTTTATTTGTTTAAAGGAAGTTTGTGATCAGGGCAAGGCAGCAGTGTTAAGATTTTATTTGTCACATTTTAGGCATTTGTTTATTAAAAAGAATTTTGAAAATTTCTTTTTTGCATTTTTAGTTGATTATTTAGCATTTCCACACAATTTTATTATTTATTTAAGATTGCATTTTTTTTTTTTTAATTTCGCTACAATTTTTTTTTTAGTCAAGAGTAATATCTCTAATCTCGAAAACTTATTTATTTGCATTTCACTTATTGTATAATTATGATTTTTTTTCATAACAACATGAAGATAAAGATTCTACAAATAAAAAATATAATTTTGCTTTATGACAATTTATTATTCATTTTATTTAAAGTAAAAAGTTTATATAAAGTAAAATTATTACATGTATTTTTAAATTGAATTTCCTATTTATGCGTCAAGTAATAATTATTATTTGTAGCCCATTTTTATTATTTAATTTCAAATTAATTGAAATTTTATAAATTAACCATTTGGTTTTGTTGTACGTTTTATTTTTATATGAAACTAGAATTAGTGCAATAGTTTTAACATTATATTTTTTATATAATAAATTAATATTTTGTTGAAAGTTATTGTTATCATTTATAAATGATTTTTATTCATTTAATCTCTCTTTTTTATTCTGCAACAATTTTTTTTTTTAAATACAATTTTAATACATAATACTAATTTTTGAATCAAGTAAATTTTGTTGCAAGTAATATTAATTATTATTTCTGACTGATTTTTATAAAAAAAAAATATTTTTATTTTGCATACGCATATTTTTTTATTCAAATTAATTGAAATTGAAATTTTTTGTTTATTTTGCAACATCATATTTTTTTAAGTAAACTAATATTGTGACTTTATGCTTTTTAATTTACAAAAATTTTCACATAAAACTAATATATAATATGTTTTAAAAATTAAAAAAAAAAAATTTGATATTTACAATTCAAACAATTTTTTTTTATAAAACATATTGTCTTATTTGTATTAAAATTGTCAATTGAAAAAATGATTTTTTAAAAGTAAAAATTACCACTAAAAACTAATACATTTTATTTATAACTTTTTATTTGTTATTTCATTTATACAAATTTACACACATTATTTGTTATTTTAATTTGGGTCCTAATTAGTTAATTTATTTAAAAGTTTTTTTAATGATTTAAATACTACTCTACTTACTCTAAAAAAAAAGATTTTAATTTTTGTTTGTTTTTAAATTAACAAATGTATGCCGTTTTCAATAAAAGTCATGCATATTCTTTTTTTTTTTTGAAACATATTTCATTTAAATTGAATTATATTTTTTTAAGCAAATAGTTTATATTTTTCTAATAATTAAGTATGAGAGTTTGAATTTTAGCAAAAATAGACATGAGCTGTAGTAGACTGATATAAAGTTTATGAGACGTATACTTAATATACAAATTTGTAGCATACTTTTTGGGGATTCATTTTAAAACGTGCAAGATGTATTGTAAGATGCAACCTAAGACAATATTGTTTTATTGAGACTTAAAGGCGACAAATTATACAGTAAACTTCATTAAGAGCTGGTATAGGTAAATATTTAAAATAACTTACCCCGCCGTACAATAACCACTTTTCTCTCTCACATCTGACCGCAATTAGACAAACAAAAAAAACAATGCAAAATTTAGCTAGGTATAAATGCACTAGAATATGTCTAAAAAATAACAATAATTTTTTAAAATATATGTACATACATTTTTTAGATATTCTAAGCCTAGTCAAGCAGAAGCGCTTATAAATCGAAACCTAGAACTGACAAAGCGAAAACCATAAAAACAACATTCTATATTTTTTTGCAGAAAATAAAAAAAAAAAAAAACCAAAAATTCTGCCAGTAGTGAGACAGTTCAAAAACTGCGCTAACTGAACTGTCAGTGCTGCAAAATGTTGATTTTTTTTTTCTCATAGTTATTACCTAAATGCGCTGCTAAGAACCTATAAATAACAATAACATTTTATAGCGCTCCCTGGCCAGCTGCAGTTTTTACCAAACTGAAATATGACTCTCTTGAGTTGTCTTAGTAATATAGTACACACACACACGCACACAAACACACATATATACACACTACTACACACTTACAACAACTTATATATGTTGTAACTATATAAAAGTCTGTGCCTCAGGCGTCGAAATTTTGCGGTAGTACATGCTAAGTACTACTTGTTGTAATACAGCTCCCAAAAGACTGCAGGGCTAAAAGCTCAAATAAAATACAAGCAGCTACAGGATATACAAGGATACAGAGTTACACAGAAAACATAGCTACACACACATATATATTTATATACATACACACACGGTTGAGCTGCTGTGCTCTCATAAATCAGCAACAGGCTGTACCTGGTACAGGCTTATAATAGTATGCCTAGTATGTCTATAATAAAAACAAAGACACGCTTACACACACACAGAAAAATACATACACAACCACACAACACACACACACAATACACACGCAAACTTATTACATTTATCAGCATAGTAGTCCAGCCTAAATACACTATATATGTATGCTATATATACTATAACATACACTCTAAGCCCAAGCATATATAGTTAAAGTGCAAAAAAAAAAATACAAAATTACTTAAAAAAAAAAAATTAATTATAAAACTTTGTAGTTGTCCCTCTGAGAGCACATACTGACAATTATTATTTATTTATAATTTTGATAGCTTTTTCATTTGTTTCTCTAACGTCGTACAAAATTGTCATTGTTTGTCACAAGCAAAATGAAACAAATAATTAACTAAAAACTGCAAAAGTCTAAAAAAAAAAACAATTCGAATTTGCGTGCTAACGTTGTACACGTGGCGTATTGTTGATATTTTTCATTACTACTTTTGGTCAGCGTACTTAGCTTGTAGAACTTCCCAACAAAAACAGTCGCTAAAACGCCTAGTACCAAAATCAAAAAATCAAAACATATAAGCTAAAATATACTCACAACTATAATAACAAATAAAACTTAATAAATGTACTGAGAAAAAAGCACACAATACACACACACACAGTAACAAATACACACACACACACACACACACACACACACACACAAACATATATAGCATACTTTTTAGCATCTTAGTTCATCTAAAACATGCTACAACCCTAAACAAAAGCCAACTGCTGGCGCAAGCTAACGTGCAGCCCAAAGCCAAAAAAAAGAAAAAATTACCAGAAAATAATACCAAAAAAAAAAAGAAAACTTATCAAAATAACTGCTGGTAGTTTGCAAATAGGTTGACAAAAAGCAGCGCTTAGGGCCCAACATAGACGAAACTGCCTTTGAGTTATGGTGGTGCTTTCTGCTGAGAACAAAAAGCAAAAAAAAAAAATAAAAAAAAATACCAGCCGCAGCCACAATTTAATGTGGCCAGAGCTGCCATCACTGCAAATCAAATGAAAAGGCATTACAATATACACACATAAAGCATTAAATATTTGCATTTATGTTTTGTATGTGTATTATCGTATATGCATCGGTGTCACTCACAGCCACACGTACACCAACACCCACGCACACACGCACACACACACACACACACGCATACAGCAACTCACTCAAACTCACACTTTGCTTTACAACACTGTAACAACAGCTAAATGGCCTACAGGCCTGTTAACACTGTTTTGTACATACCAACACTACTCCGCTCTACTCCCTACAATAAGCTATTAAATTCATTTCATTATGAAAAGCATTCAATGACTCTTCCTGTCTGTCTGCATGTCTGCTGTATGTATGTAACAATGTAAACAACACACACACACAGATACACACACACAAATCATACAGTTACATATCAGCCACGTGCTTGTGTATGTGTGCATTATTGGCGGCTAGCAAAACCTTTGTAGCTGAACTGCAAACAACTCAGGTTGCCCGAGCACAAGCAGACTAAACAATGCGCACACACACACGAACACACTAACACTCTCACACACACCCATACTAACACACACAATCACGCTAACATACTCATACTCTAACACACATACACTCACACTCATACTCAAACATACACATACTCACACTCTTACTTACACTCACACTCGCTCGCTCGCTCGCTATCGGCGTCTTTTCTCTCTCTCTTTCACGCTCATTACACTTTATCTCGCTGTCTTATTTCCACTTACCTAACCACCCAACAAACCCCACCGCCCTCACCCTCACCCTCACCCACTCCCCCCACCCACTCACACACACACACACATACACACTCGCTGTTTTCCACACATTTAACATATTACTTACATTTTGATGTTAAATATATTCATAAATGTTTTTTAAGCGAAAAGCAAAAAAAAAAAATGACGCAAAAAATAAAAAACAAAATGGCGCGCTTGAATGCGACGCTGCTTGTTTTTTCCTTTTTGTGCTTTATATATTTTGATTTACGCTCTCTCTCGCTCGCTCTTTCTCTCTCTCTCTCGCTCTGTTATGCCATTTAAGTGTTACCAACTATTGTACAAAAAAAAAAAAAAAAAAGTACCAACTAAAATTACGCTTGTTTTGTTTGTTAATAAAAATTGTACGAAATTTTCATTTTACAAATTCTGTAATTAACTCGCTCTCTCTCTCACACACACTCTCTTGCTTATAACTCTAACTCTCTACTTTTACTTGTCTCTCTAACTGTCTTACTTGCTGTCTCTCATAATTGTTTCTTGTTTTCACGGCACTTTTAACTTTCCTATAATTCTCCAACATTTTATATGTATATAACTATATAAACTATATATATTTATACATATATTTATTCCGCATACATTTTTTTGCTGTTTTGTTTATGCTACACACACTAAAAAAAAAAAAAATTTGCAACAAACAACAACAACAAACAAACAAAAACCAAAATTCTATTTGCGAGCATATTATTAATCAAAAAATCTCATCATAACCTTTCGTTTCCCACAAAAAAAAAATGAATATAATAATAAAAACAAAACTACAAAAAAAACCAAATTAACAAACAAACAAAAAATACCAAAATCGTTAAACCAAATCCCAAATCAAACGACATTTCCAACTCCACACACACACACACACCACAAAAAACACACACACACCAAACACACGAACATGTTTGTATGTGCGCGCTCGCTTTCAACACATATCGACAAACACACACACACACAAAAACCACAATCCAACAACTTTTTCCCTCAAAACGAAATACCAAAATACCCCCCCATACATATCCAAATGATTTTGTGTATAACGCAATAAAAATGATATGACTATAATATTATATAACTCATACGCACCATCGTACGCTCAACAACAAACTATGTATATGCCATATATGCCTACGCGACACATATGCCATATTTACATATAATAAAACGCATAAAAAATTTAAATTATAAAATTACCTAAAAAAAACACCAAAAAAAAAAATCCCAAAATCATAAAAATCAAAAAAAAAAAAACCGAATACTATAAACCCAAACAACAACAACGACGACTTCGATGCAGGCGCAAGACGACTACACTCAAATACGATCCACCCTATTCGAAGAAGCCCATTGCCAAGGGTTATGGCGGCGCTACCGCGCCCAATCATCATTCCGTGGAAGAGGTCTCACTGGATGGTTCCAGTAAATTAGTCTACGCCAATCAGGCGGGTTTCAGGTAGTACACGCTTAGTCAAGCTCTACAACTGACTGCAGCGTATTTGTTACTAATATGAAATCTCTATTTCTTTCTTCCACTCCCTCTTCACGCTCACGCACTCTCTCGCTGCCGTCATCCGCTATATTCGCACTGGCAGGGACAAAGGCATGCATGGACGACGCTATACGACAGGTGGTGAGGATGATCAATCGCATGCAGGTTAATACTTCTTTGTCTAAGTCTTTGTGTCAGAGGCTGTGTTTTTTTTTCTCTATCTCTCTTACTCTTAGCACATCACTTAAAGCAAAAAAAAAAAAAAAACACACACACACACTTACACACCCGCACACCCACGCACACAGACAACTAACTGTTTGTATGTATTTGTGTATGTATAACGTTTGTAGTTATTTATATAACTATTTGTATATCATAAACGTTCTATGTACAATTTAATAAATAGTTGGGAAAACTTGTTGATGTTCATATTGCTACAGTTACCCACAGGGCAAAATGGCGTTACGCACACATAGACACACACACACACACATACACAAAGCACTTAAACATAAATCTATATAAGTATATATATTTATATATTGTGTGTGTATCGTACTCATTAGTAGCACGGTAGTGTCTCATATCTCTCTATCTCTCTCGCTCTCCCGCTCTCTCTCTCTCTCTCTCTCTCTGTTATCGTGTATTCGAATGCCTTAGGCTCAAAATGTTTAATCCTATTTTTCTTAGTAAGAACAAGATACTCTTATTATATAATACACACAAAAGTAGTTCAGGATACAAAGTATATACTATATATATATCTATATATATATATAAATATATGTTTACCTACACAAAAACACATAGCCAGACACATACAAACATGCATTTGATATATATATATATATTTGATATATATAACGTAATGATCATTGTTAGTGTTTAGGCAGTAATTAGTTATGTAGCTTCGGTTATTTCGAAGTTTTATAAAAACTCTTTGAAATTAAGCTAAAGTAATTACTAGCGATAAATTATTGGTAACTTGTCAGGTTCGAAAGTTATTTGAGAATAATATCTGATTCTCGGAATTATTTTACTTTGCTTTATTTGGTCATCACAAGCAGTTATCGGGTTACAGCTTTTGCCAGATGCGCCATCCAGTTGATTACATTAAGTAAAGTGTAGTTAAGATAGGTGCTGCTGAATGTGGTCTAAGCTTTGGTCGTCCCCTTCGTCTGCCTTTGTCAGCTTTCACATCGAAGACCTTCATCGCTGAAGCGTCTTCGTCATGGCCGTGCCAATACAGACGTTGTGCCGTAGTACGCTGGATCACAATGGATCACTATGTCGTTATAGCTAATACAAGTTATGGGTGCACTCCTATGCGATGGTCGTCCTCAATTCCAGAGGGCCAGAAGATTTTGCAAAGAATTTCTCTCTCGAACACTCCAAGCGTTCGCTATACAACCCATGATTCTGCGCCAGGGGATCAGCGTCTTAAACAGATTTCGCAGGTTTCGCATAGTAAAAGATAATTTTTTAGTTATACAAAATTGCATCAATTTCCTTATAAAAAAATTTATTGCAAAGATTGAGAAAGCCGAAAAAATGATGTATATGAAAGCCATTCGCTAAGGATAAACGTGTTTCATTAAAAAAATTACAAAAATTTCGTAATACTAAGATACTTTGACAATTCCGGTCTTTATGCAAAGCTTTATCTGAACCATTTTTCTGCAAAAAAAAACCAGGGTCCAGTACTCGAAATCTAACTACTTAAAAAGACCACAACTTCGGTTTCAATAATTACTTTTATGGTATTCACTTCAGAACAAAATGTATAAGAATAATACAAAAATTAGAAGCATCTTACTTTTGCTCGAAATGAACATCTTTTAACTTGATTCTGGCCTACAGATGATCCAAACGAAACGTTAGCTGTCTGAATATGACTCCATCTATTATCCCTATTAAATATTACAAAACTCCGAAGCAACTATCCATATAGGGTTCGTTTCTCCAAAGAGCATAAAATTACATATTGGTTCAATTCCACCCTGCAATATTTGCCTAGCACTCACATAGCTAGCAAATAATTAGACGCTTTTTACCTAGGAAAATCTCTTTTAATTAAAGACCCCACAGTTAGGATTCAGCTATAAACTGTAGATTGTTGTTCTCTTCGAACAGCTATAAATAGAGATATCTCCAAGCTCCGTCTTTGAAGTGATGACCATAGTCAAGTGAAACAACTATATTTTTTTTTCAATTTAGTAATACTTTACTTACTTTATGTAGACGTAAGAACACATATTGGGATAGTGCCGACCTCACAAACTTTTGCCAGACACTCCTGCTTTGCGCGTGTCTTCTCAGGTAGCGAAGAGAAGCTACTTAACATAGTGTCTCTAAGAGTCTCTAACCTCTTTAAGTCTAGGTCTCCCCTTGCGACTTGCTCAAGAGTGCACAACTGAGATTCTTGAGCGCAAGAAATACATTCTGTGCTCCTGCTTTGCAGGCGCCTACTCAAGTAGACTAAACCAAGGGATGCTAGAGCCTCCTTCACTTAGTCTCTCTCCATTTGAGTCTACGTCTTCGCTTTCGTCTTGCTCAAGAGTACCCAACGGAGATTCTTCTTCCTATGAGAATTTGTTCTGTTCTAAAGTTCTTAAAGTCAAAAAATTTGGTGCTCAGTCTGCATAAACAATTTTATGGGAAAACGCAATCTTAAACACAGAATGATTTAATAAATTAGGAAACTGAATCATATTTAAGACGAAAATGTTGAAAAATTAAAAAAATTATAGTTTATATAGTTCATATAATTATGTAGTTCTTATAATTAACTTAGGCTCAGAAATGGGCACTTGTAAGTAAATGGGAAACCCTACATTGAAGTGCAAAGATTACGCCTGCTAGTTGTACATTTTTAAATCAGTTGGAAATATATGAAAAATTTAAGTTCATTTAATGCTTTAAAAGCTGTATAACAGAAGTTTTCCAAAATGTTTAATATTTTCCAAGAAGAGCTCCCTTAAGATTTTTCAAGGCGTGCACATTGTGGGCAATCCCGTCTTTATAAGTAAATTGATGTTACACCCAGCAGTAGATTTAAAATATATATATGTCTGCAACAGCCTGAAAAGCTACTACTATGAAGGACAACCCAAAACGTTCTCATTCGGAATCCACTTACAAAAACTTTGTTAAACAATTCCGTGTAGGACTGGTTTATCCAAGGAGTTTGAAATTTTAAAATAATTTTTTAGATGCTACTAGTTGTACATCATCTTCACGTCTAGTAATACTACTACTATTCTAGCGTTTAAATCACTTGGAACTAGGGATTCTTATCTCTAAACAAATTAAGAAAACCTCAAGCAACTCTTCGGCCTAAATTTTGTAAGTTCTGCAAAGTAGGTACTATATAGGCAAGAATTCCATAAAGCCAACAACTCTTCCGTACTTAGAAGTAATTATTAAAGAATTTAAAAGCAAACCTAAACATGCATAGTATCACAACAGTATTTCACACAATTGACATAAAACCATCTCAAAAGGAAGTGTAAAGTCGGAAGCAAGTCTATTTTAAGCCAAGACGGCAATTGAGACGACATATAATACTTTTTCCTTTATTTTCTTTCCTGCAATTTGCTCGTTTCATGCATTTGAAGTGTTTTTTCACGGAACTCGTATGAAATAAAAATATTTCCATATGCAGCACTAAGCCGCTTAACTGTAGGCAATAAGTGTTGCAAAGTGCTGCATAGAATACAAGTCATGTATTGTAAGTGTTGACAAATGCTGTTGAATGCATTTGACTTACGCCCTGAGATGTTGCACTTTGTGGAAGATATTTATCTCACCGATGCTAGTTATGTATTTATTGTGAAGAGGTGCGCCATTTTAGCGATTTATTATTTTCTTGAAAAATTGCAATGAACTTTAAGTTAAAGCAAAAAATTCGTAGAATTCTGAAATAAAGGTGACGACACTTGAAACTTATTGTTTGGTAGGTTTTCCTGTTAAAGATAATTGAGCGTCGTACGTTTAGAGATACTTGAAGCAAATTTAGTAGTAGATTTCGCATCGAAAAACACAAAATCTTGCGGCTGAAGAGCTTTTTTTCACTTGTGCTATATTTTTTAGAAAATTTTTAGCGAGTAACGCTTGAATGCACTCTACCTAAGGATTTAAGTGGAAACTAGTGCAACTGTGATGAAGAGAGCGCAAAACGTGCTTTCAATTTTTCTAGTCCTATAATATATTTCATGAGAAAATCAAAACAAGCTTTCAATTTATCAAGTTTCATGAATAATTTGGAAAAAGTCATGAAAACCTAGGGAATTAATCCCCTGCTCGCTGCCCCAGCCATCCACCAAACGCGTTGCTTACAAAAACGCCGTTAAGGCCATATAAATGATGAGCGGAAAAACTTTATATTTTATAGAGCGCTAAGTGTGGGTATTTATATGGGCCTCAATATAGTATTGTTTGAGAAAAGCAAAGCTAAAAATGCAAAAAAAATATTCTTACTACGGCAAAGTCTTGTGTCGTTGCAATTGGTTGCCATATTTTCGTTCAACACGAACCCATATCAATTGTTTGGCATTAATTTGATAAAATTGTAAATGTTATTACCAACTATTCTGGTTCAAAAGTTTAATTGCGTCTACGTTACATGCAATCCGAATTTAATTGTCTTGAGACTGTATCTCTTGAGTGACCGCTAGTCGTTAAGTATCCAAGGAGTCTGTCATGATAAATGCGGTCATTTTTAATTGCTCAAAATCTAGTACCTTTTTTTTTTTTTTAAACAAAACACACTTGCCTCTTGCTGTTTCAAGAAATCATAACACACATATCTCACAAAACATCAACTGTCTCACATGCGTCGGCTTGTTTGTCGCTCTCGTACTCATTTGCACTTTTACTGACTGCGCTGCTTACGCAGTGTTTGTTTTTATGAGTTTTATCACACACTGGGAAGGTGATAGAAGATTTGATATCGCGAATGTAAATTAATAAAATAAATGTATTGTCTTTGACTATGGTTATCGCTTCAAATGCTGGAAAGCGTGGGGAAGTGCAGATATAAAAATAACATATAAGCTTTTTTTCTTGTTGAGACGAATGCATTTAAAAACGTTTTGCCATTTTGTGGAGATATATTAGAATGGGCAGGCCAAGATTCAACTAAGATCGTCGCGCCATTAATATTGATGATGTTGAAATACATCAGCAAGTGTAAGATAGAGTTTCTTATAGTTTGTTATAGGGAATACCCCAATATACTGTAGCAAGGGTAGCTTCGGAAAATCAGTACACAGCTAATTTCAAAGAGTATTTTTTGAAATATTAATTCTTTAAAAATTACAATAACTCATGCCATAGATTCTAACACAAAATAGACTCAGTTTCTGACACACTCATTGACACACTCTCTCTCTCTCTCTCGCTCTCAATCACACACACACACTCATACACACAGCTAGAGCTAAACAGCAAATAGGTTAACTGTTAAATGTTATCCCGTTAGTTAAATGTTTTTACTAAGTAGCCATTTTGTAAAAATATAAACCAAAAAAAAAAATGAAACTATTAACATTTAGCTTGCCAGTATTGCCAAAACCGATTTATAGAGTTTGTCGTGACGGCACCACGTGTCCGACAGGATAATACAAATACAATATGAAAATGTCTGCCACAACGCCTCGCACTTTGCCACACAAAACAAAATATATATATAAAATCTCTGCACGGCACCAAATCGCACAGTTCTAAGATTTAAGCTTCTTACTATCTATCTATATCTATCACTCCATATGCGCCTGTAAAGCAACTGCGCAAAAAATGCGAAACAGACTCTATCTTCTTCTACTTCTTCTACTACTGACTACTACTCCACTCTGTCTCTACTGACACTCTGACTCTACAACGTTTGTATGTTCTTTTCCATGTACCTAACCAACCAACCAACCAATCAACCAACCAACTATCGCCACCAACACCGCCAACGCCACCTATAATGACGTCATCACAGAAAAAGGCATACTTAAGAAGCACGGCTATGGTCTGGTGCATGGCGAACAGCTTAAAGACAAGTGGGGTGATGACAGCCAATCGGATAATCTAGAGCTGATCACCACACAGGATGGCACCTTGGCCTCGACTAGCGGTGGTGCAGCTGCCTCTGAGGTGGAGCGTACACTCAAATCGCTCAATGGCTATCATGAGGATATACTAGAGGCATTGCGCAATGCGGCCTCACATCGCGGCACCGGCACTGGCAACACGCCCGTTGGCAGCGGCAGTCTAAGCGAGGAAATGCTGCGCAAGACGCTGCAGGACTGCACCAGTGCACAGCTGAGCTATGCTGCCGAGCCATATAAACGCGCCAGCGGCTCGAAGTCCAGTTCACGTGAGAATATCTGCGACAGTGCAGCGGCGCATGCCATTCTGCTAGATGGCAGCGGTTCGGCGCTGGGCAGCCTCAGCTTGGGCGGTGGCCTGGGTGTGGGCGTGCCGGGCGTGGGCACTGTTGGCGCTGGCGTTGGTGGTGCCATGGGACATGGCAGTGCGCTGCTGCATCATCATAGATCGCAGCATCAATTGCATCAGCCGGCGGCGTTGGCATTGCAACAGCAGCCGGATGATGATGATGCACCGTCGACGGGGCCGTTACGTATACGCAATCTGGAGGATCTGATAAGGCAGCTGGAGCATCATTCGTCGCGTCATATGAGTCCCAGCGGCTCGGAGGATATACGCATGTCGGAAACGGAGGCCGACCGTCACTATAGATTAGATAGCTCTGCCGCTTGTAGTGAGTCCTCGCAAGGGTTAGTCTCGAAATTTTGCCACTCTCCCCCCAAACTCTCTTTTTCTCGCTATCTCTCTCTCAATCAATCCAAAAAGTAAAAAAAAAAAATAAAAAAAAAACGTAACAATGTACGCCGCAAATGTTTGAGCGTTGCGTTGCCTTTTAAAGTCCAGTATCCTTGACGTGCATAGACCATGTATTTATTTTGCATATGTATACAGCCACACACACACACACACAGCTACACACACACACATACACATATAGTTATCCGTCGCATTCCGTAATCCCGTAAAGCGCTTGTTTTCGCGTAGGATTTTTTTTTGTTTATATTTTTTATTTTCTTACATGCTACTTGCTTTTTTTAAACAGTTTTTATTTTTTGCGTTGTGCATCTCCGGTTAAAAAAAAAAAAAAAAACAAAAAAGTTAATAATATCGTAAAAACGTTGATAACGCATCTCTATGTATGTATGTGCATAGCGCTTCAAAGTAAATGCCTTAGCAGCTGCTCAGAACTTAAATATGCTTCTCTTAAAATAAAAATAAATAAATAAAAAACACAAACTACACTAACATTTTATACGAAAATAACATCATACACGCTAACTTTATATATAAAGACGCCTTATAATCATCCCGAAATGTAGCCAAAAACTGCTTCTAAATAATTTTTAAAATTAGTTAAAAACAAGAAAAAAAATATAAAAAATACTAAAAAAAAGGCTTTATATAGTACTGTCTCTCTTGCTCGCACACGCTCTCTCTGTTTCTCTCTCTCTAACTCTCTCTCTCTCTCTCTCTATCTATATATATCTCTGTTGCTCTTTCTAACAGTAAATTATTATTACAATAACAGCTACAAAGCGCAATAAATAACTTACTAATTAATTAATTATGTACTAATTTTACACGATTAATTAACTTTACACTCACACTGACAGACTGTCTTGCTCTCGCTCTCATACACACTCTCTCTCTCTCATACAAACACACACACTCGCATATAAACCGCTACATTAACAGTTAGTCGCCTCAGCACCGTTATTCTCGCATTTAGGCGTCAAATTAAAAAAAAAAAAACATATATGAAATTGCAAAAAAAAACTCAAAACACGTTTACAGTTTGGACTTTTAAACATTTCCAAATACAACTCAAGCCAATGCACCTTTTTATTCGCATCTCTTGCAGGCTTCAGGCTGGAATACCTTGTGTGATAAAGGTTGGTTGCCCCTGCGTAGCACTACAGTGAATACCCAAAATAAATGAAAAAAATAAAATAAAATAACGAACCAACAATCACAATTACACAGTCGAAAAAAAATGTACCTTTAGGTTTAGTTCCTTCTCACAAAGTTCTTAAGCTGTTTGTCCCCAACACTCACACACTTGCTATAAGACGCCAGGACTAGGCACAGTGGTTCAAAAAAAAAAAAATACTTATTTTTTATTTATAATATTAGTTGTAACGCAGCGACAATTACTTAAACGCGCATTTTATTTTTAAATTAATTGAAATATAGACACAATAGAAATAATATAATTCGGCCACTTGGCGACTTTAGTTTTTCTACAGAAAATCAAAGAAGCTCAGAATTTTGGAATTTTGAACATGAATTTTTGTATTTAAGAGCAACAGTTAAATTTTTTAAATGTTATTTGTTTTTATTTGATATATTTATTCTTTTCTACGAGTTCCTTATATAATTATTTTTATTTTCGTTTTTTTTTTTGTGTTTTAAGAATAATTTTTCAATACAGTTTTATATTCAGAATTCGTCTAGAGTTTTACAACAAATAATATTGAAAACATTAAAGGAACTCTACAGTCTGAAATTTTGCGGTATTTTTTTATTTTATTTTATTATTAATTCATTTCTCGATTTACATATTTTTTAATATTAATTCATTTTTTACTTTATATATTCTCCGCACATACCGTTTTTCAATATTACAAATTTTATTGTGGAACAATTTTTTAAACAAAATATTATTAAAAAAATTTTATTTTAAGCTTCAGACTAGCTATTGAAATAAAAATTGTAACGCACTAATCGAGCTCTGCTACTTTTCTAAATTTCTTTAATATTTACTTGCTTCTTGTTTTTTTTTTAATTTAATTTGTTATTGGACAATTTTTAAAATAAAATTTTATTCAAAAGACGTCTGATAACTCAACTACTTATCTATATTTTTTTAGTGCTTATTAGTTTTTTTTTAATAAATTATTTTTCTTATGTACTTCCCCGTAAATGCTTTTAGATTTTTTTTTTGTAGTCATTGTAAGACAATTTTTAAAGGTAAAATTTTTTCAAAAGTACTTTTAGGCTTGAAAAATACAAATATTTAAGATTAGGTTTTTCAATATTTAATTTCTTTACTTTTTGAAATTTATTTTATATATTTCTTCGTATTATTGGGTTACCTATTTTTGCTAAATGTTTTGGGCACAGTTTTTATTTTTAAAACAGAATTTTATTCAAAAGTTGTTTCAAGCTTTAGGAATAAATAGGAATTCATAGTAGATAAATGATGCGCGGAAAATCAATTTTGAGTAAAAAGACAGATTTATGGCGTACTTCATCAAAATTATTAAAAACAAAATGTTATAACACTTCTATTTATATTTTATTTCCCTGTTAAGAAATATCAAAAACCCCTGTGCTGTGTCTTTACCACAACATGTAGACCTACATGCAGCTCAATATCCATGGCGAACATATAAAATTTCGAAACATGTAAAACTGAAAATAATCGATATACAAACACGTAACTTGGCTCATCAAAGCTCTCAACTTCGATATCAAATTGTTAGGATCCACTCTGCAACACCCTCTTCCCACACACACACACAAACACACATATATATCTATACGAAATCGAACTATATACATAAGCAAAATCAATGCCTTGTCTCGTGGACCACGTATTATATTGGTCCCCCCTTTGGGTTGATACCCGCGTTGCTAACTTACTTAATCCTAAGCTGAAATCACGTTCATTTTGTTGTAATCTTTACTAAATGCATTTTAAATTTTTTGTTTTTATTTTCAACTAATATCGATAAATTTATTTGCTTGCTCCTTTTTATCGAAACATACAATTTTCGATTGCTTAAAAATTGCGGCACTGCTCGATCTGCTACTACTATCGATAACGCGATAAAACGCTACAGCTCCAATCAGCAACTAGCACAATCACAGAAAACCGCTACAATACATCCGTCTTATAGCAGCCGCTGTCGGCCAAGATCTGACGAAGAGTCCCGGTTCGCCTATGGGGGACGTTATCGACAGCCCGCAGCTGCCAGTCGCCATAGCACGCATCAGTCACACTCACCGCATGCATTTGGCCACCATACGCACCATTCGCACGCCCATGGACATGCCACGCACGGCCCGCACTCGTCGCACCATTCGTCGCATACTCATCTGCATCAGGAGGATGAGGGCATCTATGAGAGCGCTGATCATCATGAGCGTGGCGTAGTCGATGCCAGACTCGATCCGCAGGAGACGCCAGACAGCGAGAGGTAAGTGTTCGGCCAGCTGCCCCGCCCTGCCGTCCACCTAGCAAGCGCCCAGATACAAAAAAACAAAAAGAGAATCTATATTATATAGCGCCCACTCTCGCTCTCAAAACAGCGAGTGAGCGAGCGCAAAAGCGTGTGCGTGAGCTGGGCGTGTCTGTGTGTCCGGCTGAACATATCCTAAGATATCATCCATGCGCTTAGTAGTGTTCTCATTATGATTTCATGTTTGAGTTTGTCTTGGTTAGCGGTAGACTTTGCGTTTTCCGTTTACGTTAACGTTTCCGTTTACGTTTACGTTACGTATAATTTTTGTTTTACTTTCTAGTGTTTGGGGTAGTTGAAGTGGTTATCATTTTGCTTGTGCTGCTGTAGTGCTGACAAAACCTGATTATCCGTAATGTGCTCCAGAAAAAAAAAATATATATCAAAAAAAAATCTATATATATATATATCTATGTAAATTCAAATTCAATACATTATCCGCAACATGAGACATGCCAATATATCCATTTTGCCGCAGCTCTGTCATTTTATAAATGCTATATTACCAAAAAAAAAAAACAAAAAAAAACCCCCCTTGTTCCATTATCCGGCCCCCTTTGTGTTATTACCATGTACCGTTGTTCCTGTTACGATTATTATTTTCTAGTGATGACTTTATTCAAGCTCAACAACAGTTAGCCCGGTGGGCGAGTGAGGATGTGGTATCCGTCGTGGTATTGGACCAACCGCCATCCGGCACAATGTCGGATTCCCAACAATCCAGCGGCGTCGGACCAATGTCGGCGGGGGCTACAACGAGCAGCGTTATCCACCACCAGCATCCGCACCAGCACCACGGCGATCATCAATCCTCCGCAGCAGCACAGGCGGCAGCGGCCAGCAACAACAACAACTCTATAATGGGTTTGGGGGCCGCACAAAATGGTATAAATGTAAATCAGAGGGACTATTACCCCTCGCCACCCTCAACGGAGACGGAAAGCAGTGGAAGTGTTATCCAGCCAGCTATGCGTCGCACCTTGCAATCGGCAGCGGCAGCGGCGGCAGCAGACACAGCCATAAGCCAGCATCAGTCACATCATCAACAGCATCCGCAGCAGCAGCAGCAGCATCACCAGCAGCATCAGCAGCAATCCCAGCAACATCAACAGCTGCAGCTGCATCAGCTGCAGTTGCATCAACATCATCAGCAGCAGCAGCAGCAGCTTCAGCATCAGCAGCAATCCGGCGATACCAGCAGCAGCAACAACAGTCAATCCGGACAAATCATGGAGAATGGCTGTTACCCGGAATATAAGCACTGATAGTGCCAACTCCATGCGCAGCCCACTACAACGCACATGCATTTCCCCAAATCCTATCAGCAGTAAACCAACTTGCATCTCTTACGTCACAAAATGAGCTTCAATGCTGCACTTAATCCTGCTGCTGCACCTCATCATCATCAACTCCAACACCCACTGACTGCACACTTTGGGCATTAGAAACTAAAGCAAAAATCAAAGGCGCAGCGTGGTGCCAACAGTGCCACGCGCAGCCTGCTTCGGCGAATTTAGGCGGTACGCAGCCACGCCCACATAATACCAAATATACCAAAAAGAAATATAAATATATACACTGAGAAAAATTAACGTCAAGCTAGCCAGCTAGCCGCTGAGGCAGCCTACACTACAAATATTGCATTTGTCAGCTGTGCTTGGTCAAAACTTAACACTTAGTTGTACGCTAAGCTAAGCTATTTTTTTTAAACATTATTATTATTATTATTATTAAATATTATATATATTATAATATACATAAAAATATATATATATATAGATATAAAAGCAAGTTTGATTTTTTTGTAAGCTACAACAAGTTGTACAAGAAATACTTTTATTATTAAAAACTACGTCTAGCTTATGTAAACTTAAGCATATACATACATCTATATACATCTTTATATATATATATGAATACACATATATATATACATATATTAAAGTTAACGTTATGAGAGCAAAAAACAAACAAAGAACCGAACGTATATTATGTATAAGTCACAATTTAAGAATTTTTTTATACCTCGGCGTGAAGTTGGCCAAGTGAAGTTAGCCTAAAACAAAAAATATTTAAATATTGTATATAGTAAGTTTATTGTAATTAACTAACTAATTAACTATGTTTACATTTATTATATAATATAATATATATATATATATATATATATCGCATAGCATTATATTATAATGTTGTCGTAGTCGCAAGCTTGTGTGCCCGGGGCTTTCAAAGTGCTACCATTATCGTATATGGGATGCAGTTACAATGACTGATAGACAGATTTGGGCCAAGGCGTCAACACTTCACTAACATTAATGTTTAACTTTAAGAGAACACATGCTCGTAATGCTCGTGTATTATGTGAAAAACAAAAAAAAAAAAAACCCAACTAATATTAACAAAATCTACTAAACAACAAAAACCCCAACGCGCCTTGGCCAAATCGAAAATTCCTCACGCTGAAAAGTAAATTTTTAAGAGCGTTAATAATTTGTTTAAACTTGTAATGTAACTTTTATGATTTAAGTAGTAAGTTGCTAAATTTCTAACTTTATTCAATGTCAATTGCATTTTTTGTACAAGTTCAGGTATACGAAAGTTACGAGCAAAAATCGTTTATAAGCAAATTTGCCAAATTTCATACTTCTTGTTATCTCACTTCATTTATATGGCAGTTAATAGCAATAATCGCTTTTCAGCAAATTGTTAAATTTCCATTTTTGATGCTGTGACCCAAGTTCATGTATACGAAAGTTACGAACAAAAATCGCTTATAAGCAAATTTGCTAAATTTCTAATGATACTTTATTTATGTGGCAGCTAATAGCAAAAATCGCTTTAATGCATATTGTAACATCTCTTACAAATTCATGTATACGAAAGTTACAAGCCAAAATCACGTATAAGCAAATAGCTTATTTATCTCACAGTTTTAAGCAAAAATAGTTTAAAATTGTTAAATCTCTTAATATATTTAATGCGGTGGCACAAGTTCAGTTATACTAAAGTTATAAGCCAAAATCGCGTATAAGCAAATTTCAAAGCTTCTTGCTTGATGCTATGGCACTTAATTTATATGCGCAGTTAATAGCAAAAATCGCTTAAATGCAAATTGTTAAATTTCTAATCTAATGTTCTGGTACGTACTTCTTTTTGGATGCCATGAAACTTCAACTTAAATTTGACGACGGTTATTTGCAAAATTCATGATTCTGAGACATTTTCATGTAACTTCGTATGCATTACACTTATTTGCTAAAATCGCTTATAAGCAAATTGTATATTTTTAACTAAATTCTTTGTCACTTGCATTTTTCATGCAGAACAATCAGAAGATAATGCAAGCTAATATGCAAATTTGAACTGCAAGCTATTTAATACAGCTTTATTTTTGCAATAATTTGCAAATTTCGCTTATAGTCAAATTAAACAATTTCTAACTTTATTCCGTGTTACTTTTTTTTCAAAGAAATTCATTTGATTTCAGAAAAAATTCATTTCTTATATGCAAACTTACTTAATATCTGACTTGATGCCATAGCAGTTTAAATTACAACGTATTTTTATAGAAAATATTTGCGACACTCGCTTGTAAGCAAATATGCGCAATTTCTAACTCAATGTTAGTGCAATTTAATTTTTCATAAACCTTGAAATCCACGATAACTACGGGCGAAAATCGCTTCTATGGTAATCAATAAATTTTCAAAGTTCTCAAGTCCAAGTCTGTCGGTTCCCTGTAAGTGACGGCTCTTTATTTTATAAACAATCGATTTTGCGAAAAAGTGCAGCTTTTCTAACTTGACTAAAATATGTTTCGTTTTGCAAGATAAACAATTTTTTTTTAGTTTAAAAGACTGTCAGTGATCTACATACAAGTTCTCAACTGGCCGTCGGTAACTAACTCACGCCTAAAACCGAAGTTCGTTTGTCTAGCAAATCTCTCGTATTGCTAGTAAAATTTCGCTTTGGAAATAAAGTAGAAATATATTCCGGATTTTATTCCGTTTTTTATCAACAGAACTCGCTGCCAGCGAATGCTCTTGGAAAAACTAGTTCTTGCTTAAGAGAAATGTTTAGCCTTTTTGATTCTTCAACTATTTAACATTAATTTTAGCGAAGACACTGAAAAATTGCAATTTCGATAATCAAAACTTTCATTCCAAAGTTTCGATAAACAAAAGTACACAAAGTCTGCATCATCACTTGTCAAATCGAAACACATACAACGCCGCATAACCCTATCATATATATAGATCTGTTCCTATATATACTAATATTAAAAGCATGTATCTCTAGTGCAGTTTGCAATTAAACTAAACTTAAATTTGAAATAAGTTTATTTTTTTAATTTTTTAAATTAGTTTTCATTGATTGAAGATTTATTAATTTTTTTAGTTTAGTTTTTGATTCTTGCTGTAGTTAGTCTATTTGCATTATCATTGCCGATTTATTTGCAACAAAAAGAAAAAGAAAAAAATGTTAAATTTTCATTGAATTTTCTATCTCTTTCTCTCTCTCTTTTCTCTCTTCTTTCTCTCTCTACTTCATGCATTTAACTCTATCCGTTTCGTTCGCACCTATGCGTTTTATGGTACTTCAACAGAAGCGCCGCAACAACTTCAAGTGATACAGAGCTACCCGCAAAAGATACCAAATTATTTTATTGTTAATTGTTAAGTTATTCTTTTTTAAATTAAAATTTGACTTTTCAGTTAAGTTTTTGTTAATTTGTTTGAATTAAAAACTCAATATGTAGGCGCTGAAAGTTGGCCAACAGTCTGGGCTTTATGTTAAGTGTAGCATGTTAATTAACAGCGGCAGCTAAAAGCGCGATCGTTGTTAACAGCTGTTAGCAGCTATGGGCAAATTTTATATTTTATTTTTGAATTTTTATTAAAAGTTTCTTTTGGCAAGTATATGTTAAATTTTTAACAATATTATGAGAGAAGTGCAATTTAGTTTTAATTAAAATTAAAATTTTAAATAGTCCTGGCAGCAATCAAAGTAAGCAGCAGTAAGCCGCTTAGCTTAGACAACAACCAATGTTAACTTAACAGCTTAGAAATTTTACTTGCCTTGAAGCAAGCATTAATTTATTTAAAACTTAGTTTTTCTTAGTTATTATATACTTAACAATTGGTGTAAAACATGCTAAACTTAAATATCATGAATTTATTTATAAATTTAAAAGTTTTAAATCAATTAAAATTATAAAGGCGCTGGCTAGATTCTAATTTTTTTCTCTAAATTTAATATTTATTTTATATTATTATTTATTTTTATTTATAAAGTAAAAAACTCAATATGCCGCTCTTAAATAAATTTTAAACTTTAAAGTCACTAAAATTTATAAATTAAAAGCGCTGGCTAGGCTTTATTTTTTTTTTTTAATTGTAAATATTACTACATAATTTATATTATTTTCATAATAATTAATATTTTTTTTATATAGTAAAAAGCTCAATATGTACGCATCAACGTCTTTAATATTTAAGTATTTCAATTTGTTACATTTATTAATTAAGCAATTTGCATTAGTTATTTTTTTGAAATCATATTATTCAAAAGCTAAAATAATTTTCAATATATGAAAATAAAAAGTTTGAAAAATTTAACATTGGAAGCGCATATATAGTATTAGTTATAACTTTATTTATTTTTTGTTATATTTATTTATTGTTTACAATAAAAATAATAATTTAAGCTTAAATTTAGCTGCTGCAAAGGCTTTTGTCCATAAACTTGTTTTATATTCTTATAAATTATTAAGCAATTTGTTATTATATTATATATATTTATATAACTTTAAGTTTTCAATTTTTAAGCCAACAATTTTGAAACATTTGACAACTTTGGCAAAAATACCCACATACCAAAAATTAAATGTTTATTAAAGTTATTAAAAATTATTTTAAAAAATCATAGTTACTTCAAATCGTTCATATTGTAAAATGTTTTAGCTTAAATTTGTCAAACGTTTAAAAAATATAAATCTTTATATGTATCAAATTTTTTTTTATATTATTTTCATATCTAAATAATTATTATATTTTATTTTTTTATATGAAAGCGCTTTTACATAAATGTTAAGCGCAGCTAACATTCAAAGAGCTGCTTAACAGCACACAATCCATGTTAAAGTCTAGACAACAACCAACGCCACTTTCTGCAACTGTTCACAGCTGCTAATTTAAGCTTAACCGACATTTTGTGGTTTTTTAACATTTTTATTTCTAATTTTATAAAAAAAATCACTGTTTACTCTAGACAGCAACCAGCGCTGTAACATAGCTCAACTGCTGTCAAAGTGGGAACAGCTTTCCTAAAGAAAAGGAAGTAGCGAATTGCAAATGCTCTTCTTTAGTAGACTTCTTTCTGCCTGTTGAAATTCGCAAAACTTTAATTATTATTGTCGCAGTAACTAATAGTTACTTGCAGCTCTTAACAGTTTGCAGAATTGTATTAATATAAAAATTTCTTCAATTTTAATATAAATTTTTGTCAATTTTAATGCAAATTTTCTAAAATTATAAACTTATTTTTCTTTCACTTTAATATAAATTTTCTAAAATTTTTTTAATCTTAATATAATTTTTTTTTTAGTTTCAATGCAAACATACTTAAATTTTAATATAATTTTACTCAATTTTAATTTGAATATAAATAAATTTAAATTTTTCTTTCAAAAAGTTGAAAAATTGCACTCGCTTCCATAAAGAATATAATCACTTATGCTTTACCTTTGAGCATAGGGGAAAAAAATTTATTTATTTCAAACTTAAATTGCTCAAAATCGTTAGAGCTTTTTAAGCATTTGGAAAAATGACCACAGTTAAGGTTTAAAAACTTAGTACGATTTTTTCGTCTCACGCATTGTCGAACTTTTAGCCCCAAAATAAACTCATAAAGCCGGCATCTGCTGTTTAAGAAAACCGGAACAATTATTATGAACATTTTGCTTTATTTGCAAGCGAGAGCGTTTTTTATTATAGGAATTTTAATTTATTTAACATTCTATTTTTTTTAATTATAAAAACAGTCAGTTAAATTTAAGCTTTGTTTTTTTTGTCTCAGACAAACTCATAAAAATCGTATCACTTTTTAGGAAATAAAATTTAATGCACATTGTGCCCTGGCCAAGACAGTAACAGTTGGCCGCTGACAGCTGTTCCCAGTGGCTGTTAAAATAATAGAGAAAAGTGCATTTTAGCAAATAGAAAGAGCATTAAAAATTATTATTTTATGCATTATTTATTAATGCTCATTAGCTGATTTTTAACAGCGGAGACAAAAAGCATTAAAAAATAACAAGAATCTAATTCCCTTGCTTCCAAAGATATTCAAAATATACATTGAAAATATTCATATTGTTCATATTCATATTATATTATTTAATTGCAAATTCGTCTCTTGTATTTTTTTAATTCTTTTTGACATAAACTTATAACCAAAGAAAATTTAGAAACAACCGAGCCCAAGTTAAGCATGAACTCAACTGTTCTTTAACAGCAGAGAACATTTTCTACCAAAGCGAATTAAAATATTGGTTGTTGCCAAGAGAATTCATCAAGAAATGTTAAATTCTCTTTGGTTGTAGTAAAACAGAAATCTATTATTGTTGCTTTAAATTGAAGGTATGCGCCATTTTGTTCGATAATTTGCTGCCTGTTTAAAGGCTGTTTGAGGCCTTTGTTCCTATTGGCAACAAACTGAGACAGTCGATTTTCATAAGGCGAATTTTTCAACAGAAAAATTTTTGTGACATGCTGTCAAACAGCTGGTAATCACCTGCTGCCAGGTGCGGACTATCAGGGGAATGCCTATGAACTTCCCAACTAAGCTTCCGACTATAAGTTGAATCAATAAATAGGTAACCAAGCTTCCAAAGCTGCTGGCAATTCACTATTAATGTGTGTGGCCTTTTGGCCAGAAACTGGAAGCTACTGGGCGATTACTACCTTCAGACATTCCAATTGTTAATAGTATAAATCCGAGTTAAGAATTTTGCTATGGGGGGGCAGCTCTCATAGTAGATAAATTCCTGCCAATTCCATCAAACGCACTGAAAAACCTAGCTGGCCGTCAATACTGATCAGCTTTTCCGTCGGCTCACCCAGTTTCGAAAACATTGTTGTAAGTAATCCCCACTATTTATTGCCAATCACCAGCCGTTTCAGAAATCGTTCGATTTTTGGTGGTTCAGCAGCGATTCACAGTTGGATATTCGGTCCATGAAATTTTTACGTTAACCCGTCTGGCACCTAAACATCGAACTTCTTATTCAAATGGTTCCAAACGGTTCATTGTAGAATCTTTAGCTCTTGGCCAATCGAAACAGCGAACTCGACTTGGTACATTATTTTATTCACATTTCGCGACAATGTCATCTTTCTAAGGGCATCTTTCGAAACCCAATCGCACTTGTACAACACGAGTTACAGTTAAAAACCTAATGTATTGCAAAAATAATGAACTTCTTTTTACTATATAACGAGAATTTAGCAATTCGGATTTATTTAATACTCTTTGCTCTCTATAAATGAATTCTCTTTGCTTTTAACATTATTTGTTCTAAGCGCGTTTTTTGTGCTGACGATTGTACGTGCGCTGTTAAGCTAAGACAACAACCGCACTGTTAAAATAACATCGAGTGACGCTGCGTATTGCATTATTAATTTTTAAAAATATAAGTCAAGATTTTTCAGTTTTAATTTGTTTAAAAATATAAAGCCTAGGGAACTAACAAATCTTGCTGCTGACAAGTTGCAAGTTTTCTTTGCAATTTTCTAAGCATTTTTTTTCTTGCTCAACAAAATTTGCTTAAAAATAATTTTAATTTAAAAAATATTTGCTGCGTGAATGCGTTGGAGTTTGTAGCTGTGCCCAGCTGTGAAGCACACAAACTGCAAAAACAAAAAAAAACAAAAAAACAAACAAAAACAAGCCAGTTTGAATTACTTTTTATATGTTAAGCATGCAAAAATAACAAAAAAAAAACAAAATTTGCTAAATATACACAAAAAATAAAAATAAAATAAAAAACACACAACATTAAGCGTAATTATATTATAAAATAAAAATAAAAACTAAAACAAGTGCAAAGAATTTACTTGTGCAAATAGTTAGTTATTGTAAATGTGCTTATACAGAAGTTAAAAAAAAAATTAAATATAAAAAATATTAATGTTAAGCTTTGAAAAAAAAGAGAAAACAATTTTTTTTGTTATGTTATAAGACACACGAAAATGTTCAAGGCAGCTAATAGAGCAGCTAAAATACCAAAAAAATAAATAAATTTTTGTACATAATTCAAAGGCCATTTAGAAAAATTTAAATTAAGCGATGTGATTAAATTATAAAACAAAAAACAAAATCAACTTGATTTACACTTAATGTCTGTAAATGTCTGTATGAAATTTAATATTTATATAAATGTTGAGCGCATAAAACTAAAATAACGAAATGAAGTTAAAAATAAAAAACCAAACGTAGTAGCAGTCAACATATTTATGTAAAATATGCAAATTATAACTAAACAAAAAACAAACAAACATGTTACACTAAAAACAATAAATAAACATAACAGAAAATCTAGCTAGTTACTTAAGTAAAAAATATGAAATTAAAAAATTCTTTAAAAAAAAAAAACAAACACTAACAAAAAAGACCTTAAGGAAATTAACAACAAACAGCAATAGTCATAGTACCCGTCAGCATCTGATACATAGAGCAGCAGTTTATGCCAATAATTTCAAATTTAGTCACTAAAAAATCAGCTAAAAGTATTGATACTATATGCTATATATATAAATATATATATATATATATGTTATATATAAACACTTAGTATATGTACTTATGTACTATGTATGTGTGCATATACATACTTTGCAATATTTACATAAGTAACTAAATAAAAATAAAGTTAAAAAAAGCACACAGCTAACAGCTACCAAATGCTCAAGAACATTTTATGTAAATTAAACAAAGTAAACAATTTGCAAAAAATAAAAAAAAAAAATAAATAAAACTAAATTTAAGCAGAACAAACATATACGAGTATATAGCAAAAATGCGCAAAACTTAAAACAAAAAACAAAAAAGTTTAAAGTCAATTTTTAATGAAGCGAGTAAACAAAAAAATAAAAAAAAAAAATAACAAATTAAAACAATTTTTGAGACTTTATGTGTGAAACTGTAACTTGTTGTAACAGATTGAAACACAACCAATAAATGGAAAAATTTATATACATAAAATTTAGGTAAATAAAATATTTAATAAGTAAAAAACAAAAACAAAACAAACAAAAAACACATTAAATGTCAGAAACACTCGCATTGCATAATTAAAGTAATTGCAGATTATAATATATGAAATATGCCTATAGAATATATAGGTATGTATATATATACAAATATATATATATATACATATATATGTATATATGTGCACCTGTGTGTACCTTGGTGAGTTGGAGCTTGAATTCATTGCGCAGATTACATTGGAGACATATCACACGTTTAACTTGTAATCCCAATTATGTCAACTCTGGCTCCACATACTCCAAGGTATATATATATATATAAGTATATATATACAACTATATATATATGTATATATATACACGCATATATACAAATCACACTCTCGTAACATCCTGCAGGCCTTCAGCCTCTTAAATCAATTTTAAAATCAAGCAAAACGTTTCGCTGTATGCATTTGTATGTGTTAGGCGAGTCATTAAAAAAGTTAGAGTTCTCAAGGAAAGATTTCAGAGCAAGTTACTTCCTCAAATAACCCCAAAGCTAACACCATTACATATCTAAGTATGTTCGAAGTCAGGAATGCAAATTACAAAACATTTAATTAGTTTATCATCACAAAAGCTGTAATCCATTCTGAAAAATAGTTTTTCAACTTCATAGACACAATTGTCTCATATATCTGAGATACTTCTCTCAAAAACGTCCAACCGATTTCAGAGCAAGTTACTTCCTCATATAACACCAAAGCTAACACCATTGCTTATCTAAGTATGTTCATATTGTCTCATATATCCAAGGTACGTTACTACGCTCAGAAACCTGCCTCTTCAGTCGTGAACCGAACCCCGGCGCAACAAGTAGCGTCGCCGCCCATGTCCAAGCAGCACTTACCTCTCAATCTTCGAAGCGATGATAGGCGCATAAGTCCTGCCCAGAAAATTGTTATCACTTATCACAACTCACTCACTCATACTTATGTCAATCTCCATGTCGCTTATTTCAATCCCTTTATCACTTCACATCTCTTTGTCAGTTCACATCTGTTTCTCGCTTTACTTCTTTTTGTCGCTTCGCATCTTTTTGCCGCTTTCCAACTGCACACAAGCGCTGCCGCTATCGTTGCATACTTTTATTCAAGCTAACTTAGTCCTCACGGCATACGCGACGCTTGAAGTCTAGTCAACGCACCCCCACCCAAGTTTAAGTCGCCCAAATTGCTACTAAGAAACTTTATTAATAATTTTATTCCAAATTGTTTAATTTATAGCCAACGAAAAATATACAATTGTATCATATGTGCAAGTTATTTCTTCCCGAAACGTCACATTTGAGAAGCAAACTGTTTCAAAGCACTTTGTAGATCAAAAATACAATCTTAGCAAATCTTAAAAACATTTTTTGTTTTACTTAATATTGAATTTCCACGCCCTAGATAAAAAAAGTAGTACTCTCACATTGGATATCTTTAAATCGAACCAGCATGATTTTAAGCACTTTGGACATCTAAAATACAAACATTGCTTAAAGCGGCTGTTCGACGACTCAGATAAAACCATATAAAAGTTACATTTGAGGTTCCTTAATGCAAACAGAATTTCAAGCACTTGACTGACCTCAAAGCTACAAAACTACCTTCAAGATGTCTAAGCTGCTAAAGATTTGCTTAAAATAGCTATTCCTTACCATAAATACAATTTTTTTAAAGATACGACTCCGCAGCGTATCAGAGATGTGACATATGTAATGATTTGTTCTACTCAGCAAGTATCCACTGATAGAAACTTAAGCTGAAGTAAATATTATTATTATTATTATTGATGGGGAAGATTTGTAGCGCCATCTGTAGGTCTATTGTGCTTGCTGCTTTTATCTTGGAGAATATCACTGCGTCCAATATGCCTATCTTCATATGGTGTTGGTCCCTATCACGTACTGTGAGCTTCTCTCTTTAGTGCAACAGTGCTGGGCAGGCTCCCAACATATGTTTTGCCATCATCTTTGCAGCAACTGTAGGTTTTGTTTAAAAATATTTCCGGCTTAGTTAGCTGAGAGTTCAAGTAAAAGTGAGCTGTTAAAACTTCTCAACCAGTTTTCAGACTTTTCTAAGTTATTAATATTGATGAGGAAGATTTATAGCGTCAGCTGTAGGTCTATTGCGCCCGCCAACCAAAACTCAACTGTTAGAAATTCTGAAACAATTCTGAGACTGTTGTTAGTTTCTTAGTTCTTTTGATACAGTTAAAGTTATAGGCTCTTTTAAGTAGTTAAAGTGTATGAGTGCGGGTAAGCTTACCCAATACTTTTTTTCTATGCCGTTGTTATTTTCTGTATATTTTGATGGAGATGTGTCCAGTGCCGCAAAAGGTTACTGGGCATATAAAGAGAGTCATAGCTTACCCTTAATCTTAACGTCACCTACTACTCAGATTAACCAACATACAAAGCATCAATAACAGCTTCAGTTGCACTTTTATCTCTCAAATACTCTTAAATGCAACTCTCCATTTGTAGCGTTTATCTCTAATAATAATGATTTCTGAAGAATCCATACGAGATAAGATTATGGACTGTTCAGCTTGAAGAGCTCAAAAACGTATGCGTTTTTGCTGTTTGTTTATAAAGTACTTGCATGCGAAGCTATGAAGTATACTTACACTCTACGCACACATACACATGCATACAGCAGCGCATTTGTGAAATTTGGCAACATGCAAGTGAAATTAGTTAAAATTTAAAAACCAATGAATTTGTTTAAAAAGGCTAGGCAAATGAAATAAAATAAAAAAACGTTTAACAAAAAACTAGTTATCAATATAACTTAAAAAAAATAAATAAATAAAACTAAACTTTAGCTAATAATTAAACAAATCTTTAACCAATACAAAATGCACACAGAAACGTGTCTATTTATACATTAACAGGAATTCGAATTGGATAAAAAGGGTTTAAAAATGAAATAAAAAATATACAGACACATTAAATGCAGAAGTGTTCGTGTTCATGTTAGTGTTTGTGATGATACACAAACAAACACAGTCACACAAACACAACGACACTCACACACACCCACATACGCACACACACACAATCACACTCACGCACATCGAGCAAGACATGCGTTGAGTAAAAATTTAACTTTAAAATATTAAAAAAAAAAGAAAAACTTACGCAATAACAGCAATACGCGCAAACATTATTGAAAAAAAAATTAAAAACAACACAAATAACATTAATAATAGTTAAAAAAAAAAAACGCCCCCAAAAAAGCAAGTCAAATATTTTCTAAGTGTAAAACAAGTGAATCAAATTGGTTCAATATTTATATGATATTTATGGATGCTGATCGAAGCGGATGATCCAAAACTTTTATGAAAATTGATGTATGGACGCGGATTTAATGCAAATATTGAATGAATGGCAACGTTATTTATACAATTTAGTGAAATGTTATCTAACTAAGTGAGAGAAAAACTAGATTATAACTTTTAACTTTAAGTACGTAAATCAAATGCAAAAAAAACACAAAAAAAAAACAAAAAAAAAGAAAGAAAAAAGCAAAAAATACACTGCAATAAATTAAGTAGCAGAAGACAGCAAAGCAGTTGATTGAAACTACAAGAAAAAAAAACAATACCATAAACAATAAGGATACGTACGTACCATAAGAGCCATGCCAGAACTTAAACCGAGCTACACACACAAACAGACACCCTATACACACACACACATACACACCCCCAGAGCTACAGATCGTCCTTAATCCTGGCATATTTAAAGGGTTTGTAATGCTATATGTTAAATGTTTCGTATTCAAAACTAGAAAAAAATGAAATACGATATATTTTAATTAAGCAAAACCTCACACACACACACTCAAACACACCCACACAGCAGCAACTACACTCAAAGAAATGCACCAGCAAGAGAGCACACATGGCAAAGCATTTATCAATATTGTTACTTTAAATGTTCAATGTACAATTTAAGCGTAAAAGCATAAAAAAAAACATTAAAACAAATAAGATAAATTCAATAAAAAAATTAACAATATACAAGCAAAAAAAAAAAGACAAAAAAAAAACTATGAAAATTATCTAAGATAAAAATGAGATAAAAAAAATGAAATACGATATACGAAACATGTGAACAAGCCTTATATAAGTATGTATGTATATGTGTGCGCACCTCAGTGTTATTGTAAAAGATTTTGAAAAAAAAAAACAAATACAAAAAAAAAAAAATTACCATGAAAGAAATAAAGATGATCAGCTAAGCATAATTATTCACACAAAAGAAATGAAAACAGAAAAAAGAAAAAAGAGAGGAAAGTATAACCCGAAACATGTAAATTTTATACCATTCGTTTTAGGCAATCATAAAAATCAGCAAAACAGTTCTAGAAAGAATAAAACAAAACAAAAATTAACTTAAACTTAGTCACAGTAACATAAATATACTAAATAACTGGAAAATTCGGGGCGTAGCAGCATTGGAAACACAACTTAACTCAAAAAAAAGACAGAAAAGAATCTTTTTATAGCTTTCAAGCTCTCAACTGTGCAAAATAATTGCTTTGCATAGCGTTGATCATCTTTAAAATATTACTTTTTTGTTTATGACTATGCAATGTCTTCAACTTCGAGTTGACAATTTATGTTCTAAAAAGTTGCTCACTTAAATTACTTCATCTCTACTTTTTGCAACTTTATTTGACTAAAGAATTTGCATAATCAGTTGATGTGTTTATCATCTCTTTGAATACCTCATATTATTTTGAACAAATACATACGCATCAAAGCCAAAAAGTTGATCATCTCAATGAATTATCCATCATCTCACTGCGCAATATAACTCTAGTAGTTTGCTACTTTTAATAATCTTATCTCCACTTTTTGCAACTTAAATCGGCTGGCACAGACAGATAAAGCACATTCTATCTCTTTGAATACAAAATATTATTTGGAGCGGAGCAGCAAATAAACACGCTTCAAAGCTCAAACGATGATCATCTCAATGAACTAACCATCGTCTCAATACGCAAAATAAGTTGTTCATTTATATCAGCGTATCTCAATTTTTTGCAGCTTTTTCTGATTCGAGTAATTATTTGCATAAACAGACGCTGCTTAGCATCTCTTTCAATACAAAGTTTTATTTATATCAAACCAGAAAATAAACACGCTTCCAAGCCAAAAAGATGATCATCTCAATGAACTGAGCATAATGGTCAGTACGCAATATATCTCATGTAAGTTGCTCATTTTAATTAGCTTACCTCTACTATTTGCAACTTTTTATAGCAGATAATGCGCCAATTATCTCAAGTTTTATCTAAAGAAGAGCACCAAATAAACCCGCTTCAGAGCCCACAAAAAAATCATCTCAATTCGCAATATAACTCATATAAGTTGAACATTTTAATCAGCTCATCTCAACCTTTTGCAGCTTTATCTGTCTTAACCATTTATTTGCATAAGCAGATGAATCTCTTGCAATACAAAGTATTGTTCAGAGTAAAACAGCAATTAAACACGCTTCAAAGCCGAAAAGATGTGCAATATAATATGTTGCTCATTTTAAACAGCTCATCTCAACTTTATGCAATTTTAAACGGCTTGCAGTAAAAGATGATCATATTCATCTCTTTCAATAGAAAAGATGATCATCTCAATGAACCATCATCATTTCTAGACGCAACAAAACTCATATATTTTTTGAAAGCTCTTCTCAACTTTTTGCAACATGCGCATGCATCATCTGTCGTAACTTTTCTATCATCTCTTAATTTTGCACACGCTATTTTGAGATATTGTGTTTGCTGCAATACTCAACTGATCTCAATCGAATGTATCGATGCTCAAAATCATATTGTTTGTACGTCCAAAAAACGAGCAGCTGCTAACACATTTCAAAAATTAAAACAAATAGCAATAAAAATAATTAAATAAAAACCGTGACAAATTAAAAGCAAATATTACAACAAAAAAGCACCTATGCAAATTTCCAAAGTTGTTCGTCAAAACTTTGTACACACTCACACACACACACACACACACACACGCTAATACACTACATACACACTAACTAACTTTTTTTTTTTAAATAAAAATGCAGATTATATATATATAAAAAAAAAAACTAACATGTATGCATTACAAACCTAACAATTTTGAAACAATTTCTAAAGAACTGTTGACTGTTGTGAATTTAATAATTAAAATGAAAAAAATAATAATAATAATAAATAAATTAACAAAAAAAAAACTTGAAATATGTATAATGAGATAAAATTAAATGTAGCACGAGATAAAAACAAAAAACAAAAATTAAGAAGTTGATATGAAGCAGACAGAGTAAAGGCAAAAATAAAGTCTATTTAAATTTAAGGCGCCGAGTGGATATTAAAACAAAAAAAAAAACAAAACAAAAAATAAATCAATAATAAAATAATTTTAGTAAAAATGTCGAAGAAATTAAATGAGCATGAAATAAACATACGAACAGACAAAAAAAAAATAAAAAAGTTTGAAAAAAAATATTGAAAATAAATATGAAAAAGCAAAAAAAAAATACCAGAAGCATAAATTTTTAGTTCGAAGCACACTGACACAAAAACAAAGAATCATGCGTAAAAATACTAAAAATTGGTTAATTTTTCTGAAGGGTTCTACGTTCTATAACAAATAATACTAAGACGAAATCTAGCACACACACACACACACACATAGATACACAACATACATACCAGCACGCTGCATGCGACGCGCTGTTTAGCAGTCAATCAATCAATCAGTCAATCAGTCAGTCAGTCAAACAAAACAGTCAAGCCATCAATCAATTTTCCAACACTGTATTTTTAAAAGTTTAACAACATTTTTTTCTAATGCATTTTGCCAATTTTTTTACACTGCTGAGCTAACCTAAAAAAAAACAAAAAATACTAAAAAAAATAAAATACTGGCCCCAAAAATCCGACTGCAAAGTTCTGTCATGTGCGCCGCAACGTTCCCCCTCAGACACAGAGTGCTAGTAGTACCTAACTACTAACAGCGTAAAAACAGCGTACTAGTCTTCGTCCAATATGTCCATAATGCTAATCTAAACTTTTATTTTACTTGCAGATATTATCGCTAAAAATACTAAACTCTACTACAATATATTGAACAGACACAGAGAGAAAGAGACAGGGCAAGCAGTGAGCAAGGCATATATAGTCTGACAAAAAGAGACGCCTGCATTATAAAGAAGTAACGAAAAATAAGAAAATAATAATGATACCAAAAAAATACCAAACATAATGCACACACAAAAAACGAAGAAAAAAAATCCAACAAACAAACAAAAACAATGCCAAGTGTATTTATATGATGATTGATTTTTTAGTCATAATATTTTTAATGGTTTAAGTTATGCGCGAATTGCCTTTAGTAGTCGTTAGTGGGTAGTTACGGTATGCGGTATGCGGTATAGGGTATTTGGTATTTTGTAGTAGGACTAAACAATGTTAACTGGTATATGTCTGTTTATGTCTGTCCAGCTACATCAGCTCTCCCAGAACTGTTCCAAACTGACGATCTGATACTTTGAATTCGGTTGTGAATATTTAACAAGCAAAACAAAAACCAAAAAAAAAAACTAAAACTAAAACTAAACCAACAAAAAATACCAAAAAAATCAAGTAATTATTTAAATACTAAGTAACAATACTTAGTAAGCCAAATTGACTTTTACTTTTCTGCAACAGCAACAAATAGCTCAAGTGTTTTTTTTTCCTAGTTGTAGTAGTTAAAAATGCTGGCCCCTGGCTCTAGTATCTAAAATATTGTACAACCTTTGTAGCATTATTACAAGCACTTACTTACCTAACTACTTAGAAAGTCTGGTATTTTGCAACAGTGCGCAAAAATTTTGTCTGTAACTCTTAAAATAATACTAAAAAAAACAAAAAAAAAAACAAAACCAGCAAATACCCAAAATGACTATATAGTTTTTTTTTTATATATAAATATATAAATAATTATTATTTGATAGTCATAATTACTTTATAGTTGTTATTTAAGCTATGATGATATGCATATATGATATATGATGATGATGATGATGATTATGATATTTGTAAATAACGCAAGCTGCACATTGAATAAACAATTTCATTTTTATAGTCCAGATTGCGCGAATTGCACCAAAACAAAACAAAATGATAAAATGATAAAAAAAAACCAAATGAAATCTATAATCGGTGCCAGCCGAGTATAATAAACATTGTACTCCCAAAATAGTTCTTTTTTTTCGAAAGTATTTTTAGGGGTTAGCAACAGTTTTAGCAATTTTAAGAAACACATTTACTGAGTTTTGGAAAATTGTTTGCAATGATCAAATATAAACGAATTCTTTCAATTAAGTGGTTCGTATTTAATCCATTAAAATTGAGCAAATATCACCGGTTACTAATTTTCAAAAATTGTGCGAAACTTCTCTCGATTATGCGCAACTAACTTTTGATTTTGAGCAATCTTCGACTACAGCTTTGTCGCAGGTATCAACAGCGTCGCACTTGAGCAACATTTTTTTACAGACTTTCCTATGCCCTAACGATGGGCTCCAGACCCAATAACCCATTGCCAACTTTGGAAATTCTGTAACAGAAATTTTGCACAATACTCTTATAGAGAGACTCTTTGGTATCTGCATAAATAACAGCTGCCATCTCAATGCTCTTTCTCTGAACACGAAATTATGTTTCAATTCCCTTGCATATAGTTGTAAACTCACGGATGTCATAGAAGAGTTCAGGACCCTCAATCATGCTACATTATCAGCCAACGTGCCACCGTCCACATACCCAACATAGCAGAATTTTGGTTGATCTGAGATAGAATTTATGGCGCCCCGATAATACTTTGGCTTCTTCTTCTCTTCTATTTTCCTTTTCGCATTTGCTGAAACTCCTCCTAAAATGTGATTCTGATTGCACAGCATTCCTTGGCAGGCATTCTGATCCTGTATCAAATCATCGCTTGGTCGCTAAGGTTGTTGTCACTTGTGAGTGGGCTTTCCCTATAAACCGGCGATAATCTCTTGCCCCGATAACCTACCACATACTCTGAACTTTGCACAATCTTTAAGATGTAAAAGTTGTATCTCACGATTAACATAATTGTAAGATTCGAGGTCCGAGTCTGACCAGCTCTATTTGAGGGGCCGCATTGGCAGCATGACTTTATGTAAATAAAATAATATTACATACCATATTTCTAAGTGATGGATAGATAGTCTTCTTAGCCTGCCATCTTTAAGCCCCGCAGTGGGTTCAGATAATTTTTATACAGAGAATTCTTTTCCTGAATCTTTGGCTAATGATATTACAAGACTAGTTTGTAGCTTGCATTTCCGCCACAATGATGCCTGCGTTGGCTACTGACAACCACAAGAATTGCATCTAAAAACTTAATGTAAAGAATTATATACGCAGAAATCTCTATTTTTACGAATCCCTGCACGAAAAACTCTTGGTTAAGTTTGCAATGCATTAGAGTTGTTGGTCCAAGGACTGCAATCTCCTGTTCAGTTTTGCCTGCATTCGTAAACCATAGAATCTTGTCACAGGGGCTCCAGGTTTTCCAACTCAAAAAAACGAGACATAAGCTCTTCGTTTTATATAAGTTCCATGATTATAAATTCTCTTATTTTGTAGATCGCTGCTACCTTTTCGATTTAATATGAACGAAAAAATCCGCCTACCAAAACAAGAAGTTTTTCAAACTAAAAGATTTCGTCTGTCCAGTTTGTTGAAAAACAAGAGATCAACTGTTGGATAGCGAGTGAGCTCAAACTGTCTAATAATCTAATTATCTTAAGATGACTTCAGTTACAGGTCATATTTGCTCATATAATATTAGACTATTTACTATATTTTAATTTTAATAAAGTCCGTCTTGCCATGAAAGAGAACGCCAATGGGGGCGGCGGCAACACCAAATGAATAACTCTGGAATAAGCCGCCGCCTCTCTACCAAGCGTTCCCCATAGACTGACTTACTCAACGATTGACTGACTGCCACTGTTTCGGTGCTGTGCTTGCAGCCTTTACCTTCACTTACCAGCTGCCAGCTGGCAGCGACAAATCTTTACGCACCTGTCACTTTTCTTATATTTATTTGTTAATTATAATCCACGAAAGTTAACAACATTTTATGGCAATGACAAAGATGTATATCGAAACGCTTGTTTGGCAACTTTGCAACGATCGAACCAAGCTCCACTTAAGTGGGGGGCTCGTTTAATTGTCTGCCTGAAATGTACTCTAAATTCTATGGCATTTAATTGCAATGCCATAAACAGCGCATTGACTCTGTGCATGCTTTTTGTAGTCACGTATCGCCTAAGCTCCGTATCCCAACTGGTTGTGTTAGCCGGCGAACTGGTTAACTGGCATGTTGATGGGTATAAAAATGTTGCACCTTCATGGGAGTGACATCAAACAGTCGATCAACTGCAAACAATAAACAATAAACATGAAGATCTGCTATACTCTTGCCGTGATCATGATGGTACTGATGGCATTGGCGAGTGCCCATATTTTGCATTCACATGGACATGGCGGTTCCAACTGGGGTGGACATGGTGGCTCCAACTGGCGCGGCCGTGGTGTTAATCATCCCAACAATCCCGGACCCGTCACCTGGAACTCTGGTCATGGTAGACATGGTTAGGCGACTGCCAGATGCCAGCACCAAGGCTCGTGCACAGACGTTGCTTCACAGATTTATTCGCCCAAAAAAATTAAGAGAAAAAATAAAAAAAAAAATTATCATTGAAGCATTTCATTGTGTGAGTTTATTTCCCCTGAAGATTCGACGGGTTTGTATAAAAATTTCTTGCATACTTTTGGGCTTCAACAATGAGTACACTGAAAAAAAATGTAGAAATTAATTAGTTGTTGTTAAGAAACTAGAAGTTAAGTTGTGCCGAAAAATAATGTTTTTGAGATAACAAAATCGAGAATTTTTATAATGCATAGAATGCTTTCTTCATGGATTATAGAAGTCACGCCTTAGATATTAAAATTGTTTTCTCGAAAAAGTTGTCCCAATTTTTTCAGCTTATAAAAAAGAAAGACCCAAAGGTAAGAAGTTAAGGTAAGCTTTAAGAAAATATATTGTTTCGGTCTTCTAGTAATTCTAAAAACCTCTTAAAAAGCTTATATGATGATCATATATCTTTGTTTTGTCAAGTAAAAACTTTTGGAAATTCATCAAAACAAACTTTTGTTAGAGTTTCACCACCGTTTTTTGCGTAATCTTAGACTATTTTTTCTGTATAATAATAAATGGTTCCACATGGAACCTAATGTGCTCCTTAATATTTGTTACTCAAAGTAGTGTCTGCTGTTCTCATCCATCGATCGGAACAAAGGTCATTTACATGAGGCTACCTCCATGAATGTTACAGCGGAACTGGTCATTTTTTGAGTTGATTCAAGTATAAGTCCAATTTTGAACTTTTTCAAAAAATGAAAGTGATCATAAGTGATCATGGTGTGCTATCGATCGAAACAACTAGTAGTCAGATCTCTTCAAAATATGGCGAGTGGGGTAAATTTTCATTTTCGATTTCTTGAATTTTTGACCACATGCTCGGGCATGATTTTGTCATGTCTTACCTTGTATTGTGGACATTTTTCTTTTAGTTCTCGGCCCAATCGACATAACTACTCTCGGTATCAATCCCCCCTGATAGTTTCACTTGACTTAGCAGCTCATAATATTTTTCACCTAGCTGGACCCAACAAATGCAGATTCGGTACCGTCAATATTAGGTTTCGCTGTGGACTTGAAGACACGGCAGAGCTTTTCCCATGGCTTTCGCAACTCGAATTATCGTCATGAGCCCATCTTTCCTTTCCAGTTAGGTTGGAATAAAGAAATCTAATACGATTTTGCCTTTGAAGAAGCTAATCACATGCAAAAAAACGCCAACACTCGTTTGGAAGTCATACGAAACCTAGTGTCCTGGCTTCAAAATCTGTCCACGGCTTTGAGCCGTTTTGACACGACTAGCGGAGTCACTTACAATAAATCGGCCAATTTCTATTGTGCTTGGAACGCGTCTTGTTCAAGCAATTTTTCCAATTCTGCATCTAAGAAAATGCTTTCGCTTCCATCACCATGTGGTCTTCGACTTGAAACCACACGTCCTTTCACTAAAAGCAACTTCTACGTGCGTTTTGAAGAGCACTCTATCAGCTTCATTCCCACCTTTTCTTAATTTGTAAAAAAAACTAAGACTTGGTTCCCGCAATTACTGACATTCTCTATCAAGAATAAACTAGGTATTCCTTATCGACCCCAAAGTAATAAGGAAAGTCTGCGTTAGATACAGCAAAACTCTGCACAAAAAATGTACTGGCGATCGACCTGCTAGACCCAAAGCAGACTCCCCCTAATCTTTCGATGCGAGCATAAATGTCCTATTACCCCAATCCCCAAATTATTTTTCAAAAACTATTAAAAGGCACAAAAACAGTTATACAAACATATTTTTATCTTATGAAAATTTCTAAAATTTATATTATATTCTGTATTATTATCCTTGTTCTCAAAAGTTATATCCAAATTAAATTTCAAATTGTTTTCACTTCTACCAAGCCATATGCACTTCTTCTCGATATGAAATTCCTAGAAACCTATAAAAAAAAAAGAAATGTGCTATGAATTTGTCCTCTTTGTATTGTCCTCTGCACAAGGAGTAACTTGCCAACTCTCAGTTGTGGTTTAGATTCAATTTGCGCAAACCGCAGCATCACACGTCGTTCAGGAACACACTTTTCTTACAATGGATGACAATTTGTTGCAAATAAACAGAAATACATTGTGCTTGGCTTGCAATGTGTTGCAAGCTCCCTGCGGCTTTCAGCTTAAACTGCAACTTTAATTGGTGCAAGTTTGTCGATGTTTCCACAATGTTGGTAACCAACAGAATTTTGAAATCCTTGCCAAAGGCTTTGTTTTGCTTGTAGACTTCTATGGCGTCCTATTAACTCCCACAAGAAGGAGTAGGCTATTTCAAAGTAGGAAATGTAACAAAAAGTGTAAATTGGCAAATATATAGATGGATCTTTGGAGTTACGTTGAGGTAGTGCACTCGCCTCTAAATCGGGTGAATGGTGTTTCGTTTCCATCCAGCAGCACTTGTGCATTTGACTAGCACTAGCAAAGCTAGCAAGAAGACGCTAATTATCAAAGTAAATCTCTTTTTATTAACGATACCTCGAATTAGGCTATACACTTTAGATTTAGTTGGAGGTTCTCTTAAAAGAAAAGAGTAAAAGGCAACTGTACTTAGTATCAGACCTAAGACAAGGTCTTCAAAAGACTATTTATTGCGCATACACTGAAACTCCCAAGTCTATGACTCAAAAAAAGCCCTCCGAATTTCGCTTGTTACATATTTTCCAAAAAAATTTACATATGCCCAATCCTATATTAGATGGGCTTCAAGAAGACATTGATAGCGAAATGGTTTCCTTAAAATAGGCGTGATTTTATAAATGCAATCACGGTTAACGGTGTCACCTCGACGTTATTCTTGGACTAAGATGCTGCTGAATCAGCAAACTTAAAACAAACGAAAGCTCTTACTCGGCCTCATTCGACCCCTACGTACTTCCCAACAAATATTTGTCATTTCATACAGAGTAATTCTTAATTTTTAACCTAAAGTAATTTTTTGTAGAGTTTTATGCAAATTAAGTGAGTTTAGTTGCTTTTGTTCTTTAGATTTTGCCGAAAAATATTTAGGTTTTGATTAAAAAAAATTGAATTTTTTATCAAAAATGGTTTTTTGACCGATTTGCCCTATAAATATATCAATCGATTTTTCAAAGATTCCACGGAGTGATTGGGGCATTGAAATACTATTACAAAATGACTGCCAAATTCGATTTGCCCAGTTAAGAGTATATGTATTCAACCGATTTTGATCAAACTCAACACATTGATTGGGAACACTTAAAAATTCCTTTTTACCAAATATATTGAACGAAAAATCAAGAAGCCCTGTTCTTTAAGGATTGACACACTATTGATGCTATATGATATAGTCAACCGATTCAGATCAAAGTTGGAATTAGGTTCTCTACAGATCTGCCCTGTGAATTTATGATAAAACAGCCTTGGATCAAATTTGATGTATCAGTCCTTTTGTGCAATAAACAATGATTTATTCAATATACTGCATATCGCCTATTTTCTCGAGACTATCCTATGTACTATATCTAGAACTTTGTAGACAAAAGCGTAACTTAATAAGATCTTAATAACAACATACTTTTGCAAAAATTTTTGCACCGAATTTTTGCGCTAAAGGAAATTCATCTACCAGGTGCACAGAAAGCAATGGCAAGCGGCTATAGAGCAAAATTTTTCAAGATGTTGCACTGAAAGTATGCAGCAGTTTTTAAAAATTACCTAAATCTAAAAATTCGTAGCATACTATAAGTTGCCTTCCGGATTTAATGCATTTCTGTTCGAGCGCTAAGCACAGGCGCCTGGAGAGAGCTGTAAAATTTACAAAATAACAGACAGATGGTCTTCAGAACAGACCATCTGTAGTTAATCTGGGACCTCTCGAAATGTGCATTAGTTTCTTGCTTTAATATGCCCAAAACATTGAAATCATTTAAAATGTGTTTATTTCCGAGAATTATTCCAAAAATATTTTACTTAAACTTGCTTGCGATACAAAGGAATTGTGATTTTCAATATGAACGTAAACACCTTCAATTTGGACCTCTGCAGCTAAAGCAGAGTTTTGCATGATTTTCAATCCCATGGATTTGGTAATATGGCACATGGTTCATGGGTCAACAAATCCCCATATGGACTCACAGCTTAAATGTGCAATTTGCTGCAGTGCGTCAGCCAGACAAGAGCAGAGCTGGTGGTAGTTCCTATTTTCATAAAACTCTCTTTGGTATGCTTTTGCTGGAGCCTTGCATTGATGAGACAGGGCTCATTAGATATACCTGCCCCGTTACCACCACTTAGGAGCTGTCATATGGGTGGTAAGAGCCACAACTAAAACCGCTCAAAAGATCGCGCAAAAGTGCATAAGTGTGCACGATGAACATACATTGTCAAGATCAGATTCGCGGGCCATAACTCCACATAAGCATGACATTCGCAAAATGGCGCCTCCATAATATTAATAATTATCCATTATACCCTCTGTCCATGGATGCACCCCATCACTGGTTTATGCATCGGTCCATAATATCCAACCTTGTTACGCATCCCTGTCGTCGTATTGATAACATGTGGCACGTCGTGAATCTGAGTACTGGCATCCACCCCAGCATTGTAACACCGCCAATTGCATCGATGGATACAACCGACATGGTTCTGCTTGAGTTAATGTCTGTATCCGAGATTCAAAAGGTGCCACAAGTCATCTAAACCACGACAGTGGTGCGTACCAAAATGAGACATAAGGTTCCGATGCAGAGCCAGCTAATGAAGTGCATCAGTGGACAAATAGCTACAATGGATAATTGCAACACTGGCAGCTCATTATACGGATTTATGGACGAGTCTGAGTTTGGCAATATAATCGCGATAAATCAGCTTAAGTACGCTACAGTACAGTAGTCGTGGATCTTGGAGCAACACCCAAGTGAAGAACTCCGAGGTGGTGATTTTGACAAGTTTATCAAGCGGGCTCTTTCTCATCAAAACAATCCTCCAGCAAGAGCATAACAAAGCGTGACTTATGAAAATGGTGCTCCTCAATGCCTAACTTGGTTTGGTGGACATTCTGCTTCTAGTGCGGGTAGTATAGGCGGTAAGCATGTAGGTGATCCGGAAGCGCCGAAGCATTTACTATAGTTCACCTCTCCGTATACTGGGTTTGCGCTGCAGTAGCTCTTCGTGGGCAGCTTAGATTCCATAAGTGTCGTTTGTGGTTCCTTTGATTCGGGCTGCAGAGTTTCCATATGTGGTTCAGTGTATATTTCACCATTTGCTGCGACTCGCCTGCAAGTGGCAGAATTTGAGTAAAATTCAATAGGGAATGCATAGGCTCTTACGCAATTGGTATACCTGGGCATAGCTTTGGACAGGTGTGTGCCTCTTCGTCTTTCAATATATTAACTACCATGATACTTTCCCTTTCTCAGCAGGATGAATAACGCTCAAGTTTTTAGGAATCCAATGTTTACCGGCGATGAGCTAGCAAACTGGCATCACATAAGGCATACGTCAACGCATACGAACAATCGGAGATGGATCGACTTCAGCAAAATATCTTGTTAAAGTGGTCAAAGCATTGGATTACACCAAAGTACCCTAATGGTATGGCGTTGTCAATATATACCTATAGGGTCTGATACATCTTGTTGCACTGATTGCTGAACGTTCAGATAGTTGCCACTCGCTAGACCAAGCAGCCGTTATCCAATATTTATTCCGAAGTGATGGCTTTGTCTTCACGAATGCTACAGTTGCAGCTGGGTTGCAGACTCCTCTGACGGCCGTGCTTGGCGCTATTGGTTTTTTTTTTGACATTAGCTTATCCTCTGATAGGTCTTTCTACTCGACCGATGCTATCAGCATCTGACATTGCAGTTGCCTTCAGTTTGATGGACATCATGCAGTCGCCGTCGCACCTCGTTTTCCTCGCCTAGAAGCATTGCGATGACAATTATGGTCAGCCAAGAAGGGTATCCAATCATACGTACCCGCCTTTTGCTATTCATCAAATCAAAACAAGTTCTTGTTTCACGACTTCCAATTGGATGTACGCGAAAATTAAGCTAGGGCCAGTTCTCTCTGCATTTTCATTGCAATTTTTTTCACTAGAAATATTTTTCAGTTTCTTCGCCAGAATATTTTTTTTTATTTTTTTACAAGAAAATTTTTTTTTACTTTTTCACCAAATAATTTTTTATACTTTTGTAATTTTATTGCTCGTGTGCGTGCTTATCGAGCTGAATGTCGAAATGAAATGAAATAAAATGGTGACAACATTTTGGTTCTCGAATATTTTTATATTAACCCAGCCTACTGTGGCAACATTTATTTTTTTCATATTATTTCATAACTATGGATTCCTAAGTGAATTGAGTAAATTTTAATGTGACCAGGTTTTTTTTGCCTTTTAAAAATATTAAATTCCACAAAATTAGCGCGTTATTGGTTTTCTGTGATTTGTTAATTGATTAAAATTTTTGTACAACCTTAAACTTACCTTATTTTGCACCCGCATTTTGAAGGCAGTTGGATTTTGCATTAATTTCCTCGACTTTCTACATGGAGACGTAGTTACTTAATGTTGGAAAATCTTGGTCTCATTGAAGGACTCAGATACAGCAAATTGGAGACAGCCAATCTTTTTAGTTGCCCTGCAGTACTTGGCATCCGAGGTAATTTTTTCTATCACTGATTCTGTTTAAATAGAAACGATTGCATTTCCTCAAAATATAAAGGCTGCGAATGGATTGATTACATATTCTCCGCTGTACTGTCTGTACCTGCCTTTCTTTCAGAGCACTCCGGCATAGATGAAAAATTGGCAAAGCGTTACCCTTTCAAGCGAATCCAAATGGATTGCCCACTTGTGTGTGGCACAATCGTTGCATCAGAAAATTCCTCTCAGTCGGAGGCTGCTACACCGGCTAAGAAAATGTTCAAAATATCCTAGAAAATCGAGGTTGACATCGACAACCAAAAGCCGATGTGCTGCCTCACAGTTGATGGCATCAACAATATACAAATCATTGTTACTTTTGATGGTATCGGAAAAGCCCACAGGTATGGGCTGCGCAGCGAGTATCCATTGATTGCCACAATCGATGTTCATATTCTTCTCATATTTTTAATAGAAGCATCAGATACTGCGACAGACAGGGGCTTTCGTAAATACATCCCCAGTTTGCGTTTAAAGATTGAGTTCTCAGTTTTTGAAATACTTCCCAAGCTATGTCTGTACCATATTTTGGTTACCACTAGCAATCCACTGCAGCTGATAGAACATCTTTATATTTATCGCGCTGATGAGATTAATGGTAGAGCAAATATTACCATGACTAAGAATAACTACTACCATATTTTATTTTCTATATACACTTATTCCATATATATGTTCAAATAGCAAACTAGTTTTCAAAGATCAATTAATCGATCGATTTATCGGGAAATTTCCAACTGCCTGACGAACCAACCTGTACATTGCTTATATGCCATCTATACTTTAAGAATCATTTGTTTTATGAAAATAGAAAATAGGTTTATGGATGGTTTATGCGAAAAAATAAGTGTTTTCTTGAAATAGTTTAATTCCTGATTTTTATATGCAATATAACATAGATATACTGTTTATAATTATTGTATTTAAGAATCTGACTACTTTTTGTAGGATTTTACGATAATAACTTGATTTCTCATTACTTTTGTTTTAATAACGATGCTGGGAAATGTTTGTAAATCATTTATAAAATATAATAGTGTTCTAAAATGTTTGGATCCAAAGTTGTTGTACATTTCACAATATATCGTAAATCGCAAATAAAAGTATTACTTCAATATATTTAAATCATTTTTTTCAACATTCAATTGATTTTAGAACTATAGCTGGCAGCAACTTGTATAATATTTATGCTTATTATTTATTTCTTTTTAATCTAAATGCAAATATGCTTAATCTTGTTGGCATTAAAACAACACACAGCGACTAACTTAATTAAATCGGTTTATAATCGTATGTATCTATCGACTACAAAATGAATATATATATAAATTTGCATTTACGTCTGCTCATTATATAGAATCGTCGATTTAAGCGAATAGTAAATTTCACACAAAATTCTAAGCAATAAAAACACTTTTAGTTGCTTCTGAATATTTTGCACATATCCCGTTTATTTCTTTTTTGTTATTTGATATTTTTAATAATAGTATTTCATAATGATACGGCAAGTTAATTAAAATGTATCGATAATTTATGTAAATTTAAACTGAAAGTGAAATGCAAAAATGTTTATACGAAACAGAAACCGCACATTTCTAACTTAAACAGGTCAAACGTATTAAATAAAAAATATTATATTAAGAAAAATAAAAAACACGCTGACCGATATTTTAAAAACTTTTAAAATAATAAAATTTTTTTATTTCTAATTTATTTTATTTTATGGCAAATTTAAGTTGAGTTTTATCTTTAGAATTGCTCAATTTGTATTTTTTTTTTTGGCTATCTTTATTTGTATTATATGATAAAGGGTGTTTTGTCTAGTGTTAGGAATTTTGTTTTTAGACAATTGTTATGTATGAACCAGGGCGACCCAGATGGGTCTATTGTGTCTACCTTTAATTTTTTCTTTAGACTATTAGTCTCGAAGACTTTTAGATTATAACCGAATGATATGAGAACAAGAACAGAAAACTAGTGAAAAAAAAGGAAAATTCTCAAAACAAGTCTTTTTGCTTGTAGAAAGTCCTGATTTCGATTAGAGTTAGGTTTTTCGGACTACACCAATGATTACTTATAACAATGCTTCAAAATTGTACATCAGCAGTAGACTCTCCTAAGTGCAAATATACCAAAACCTTCGAAAAATTGAACTGATTTCATTTTTAATAAAATATATTTAATACTTAATAAATGTAAAGATTGAACTTTTATCACGATTGAATTCTTCTGCAAGTCAAGCATATGGTGCCACAGCTGACTGGGCACTAGGATTTGACATCAACAAAATAAACTTAAACTTGGTACTTGAGATCGTGGATTGGAATTTTTTATGCAATTACGTGTCACATAGATTTCTAGGACCAATGCTATCTATTTTGATTTTATACATATTATAAGACTTTATGACATGTAGCCCCATTTTATAGATATCAAACATCGTTAGAAATCTCCTCTCCAATTTGTTTGACGAAATAACGGACTATTTATGGTTACTTCTTTTGCTATTTTTGAAGAAAAAAGAGCACCACACCAAAATGAGCATCAAGCAGTCACTCTTTTTGACTGCTCTACGACGACGTACGGGAATTGTGTGCTCCCAGAAGGAATAAGTTTGCTTTTTAACATAATCAGCAAAGTAGAAGTGAGAGATGCATGATTTTTCGTTCGATTTAACAATATCATTTAACAATTTTTTTTTAATAAGTTTGCTTTAGTATCTGATTTCTTCAAGCGAATACATATCTATCACTGCAAATTTCATTCGGGTTTTGTATGCATTAAATGACCCACCCTCTTTGTAACCTCACAAGCTCTATTTTCTAAATATCACATTTTTGCTAATTATCTATTACGTTGCGCATTGCATTTGAATTTTTAAAAATTTTTTAACAGCTTGCCAAAATTTCATACACCTAATAGACCACCCTCCACTTACCTCACAAGCTATATTTCACGAAGATCACATTTTTGCTAAATTTCTTTCATTTTGCGAATAAGATTTAACGTTTTACATATTTTTTAAAAACTAGTTCAAATATCATACACTTAATAGACCACCCTTTACTCACGTCATTTCTGAAATATTACGTTTCTACTAAACATCTGCTACTTTCCAAATTGTATTTAAATTTTTCGCACACCCTGTACTTACAAAACACAAATTCGTTTTTGTATCAAATTTTTGACCCTAAATCCAACTCAATTTTCGCGTGACATTTGACTTTTCATAAGTTTTATTTCCAGTACCTCCAATTCCGCACACTAAATAGACAACATTGTATATCCCACTTTTCGTTTCCTAAATAACAAGTTCTTTCAAAATATCCTTTGCAATATTACTTAAAATTTTCTATGTTCTATAATCGTTAGTACACAAAATATTTAATATCATGTGCTTACTTCATAGGCCAGATTTCGTTTATATTCACCAAAGTAACTAATTAATATCCATTAATAGACCATACTAATTTTACGTTTCGGGAGTCATTTACTGAATATACATATTATACTTATATTTGTAGCTGGAAGTTTCATTTGGCTTTTTAATGTTTAACAATCGTTAACTGAAATTATAGAGTATAAATAGAGCCCGCTAGACATACTTCATAATAATACCAATTACTTAAAAAAATCAAAAAGTTTGCGAACTACATTTGGCGTTCAAAAATTTTGATAACCGTTAGTTTCAATCTGCCTTTTAAAATTGTCCACCCTGTATTTATATCCTAGGCAACATTAGCTTAATTCGAGATTTCTAGTCAATATTTGTGAGAATTTGAAACACTAAATGGAACACCCTGTATTTACATTGTATGCTTTATTTCCCAAACACACAATTTTATATGCCTGAAGAGAATTACATTTAACTTTTAAAACTATTTTTATTCATAGATTTTTCAAATTCCCTACACTAAATAGTCCACCCTGTACTTGTACCACATTAATTCACAAGTTGATCTGCTATTTAAAACTTTGCTTCCAGTAAGATTCAAATATTTCTCTATAAAATAAATTTACATCTGTCGTATATGTATTTGCCGATTTACATAAAGCGTCGTCTAGCTTCCAGCGTCTGTAACAGGTCAAGTGGGTATGTTCAGAAGACTATGTTCTAGTCCCCGGGCCAAATGTCTTACAAGGCGGAAGCTCAAACGCGTTATGGTAAAACGACATAAATGCCACAAATCCAGTTTGGACTGCTGCAGCCTGCATCCGGCATATGCCGAATGGACTTTAAGAGCAACCACCCGGAGAACCCGGCTGACACTCGTCACTCACATTATGCATTATGTATATAATTTTATTTTTTATTTTTTATTTATTTTTTAATTTATTTTTTACATGCATTATAAAGTTTAAGCACAAGAAACCAGCGCATATAAATTGAGTAAATAAAATGCGCAAATGTGTAAATATATATATATATATTTTTTTTTGCGAAAGGTGCAAAGCAACTTTGGTTGCGGCTTACAGGGCGTAGGATGGTGTAGGGTGGAGTGGGTTGTGGCAGGGTAGTGCCGGGTATGCTTATGATTATCATATAAAATGCAGCTTTCAGATCAAGGTCGTTGCAATCCGCAGCTGCAGCTAAGTAACGAAAGATGAAGCCCAACCTTAGCAGCCACAACGTTTTGATGATAACCACAGCGCTCTGCCTGCTGTTGCAGCTGCCACAGCTACCATGTCAGGTGCTGTATCCCGGGTTGCGGGTGCGTGAAATTGCTGTGCTCAATCCGCATAGACAAGTGCGCCTGGTGCATCATGTGGAGAATCTAATGCCGGTGACAACACAAATGCTGCAGCAACAACGCATGCAGCGTCCCGAGCAGCTGCGTCAGCAAACTCTGATGCTGGCACGCATTGCTCCATTGCTTAAGTTGCAAAAGAGCGATGTCTTCTAGAACAGATCATGTCTTCGACGTCATAGTCATATAGTTCCTAAAAGAAAGTCAAATACTTATTATAATAATGTTCAACATCATAATAAAAGTAGCAAAAAGTTGCATCTATTCTCGACGTGTTTATCAATTCGAATATATTCAACCTGGCGATTGTTATACCAACAACAACAACAACAACAACAACGAGAGCTACCCAAACCGGTTCCACTTTAGCCGGCGCTCATTAGACAAACAAACAACAAGAGCGTCGTTTACTGGACTTTCGGTGCGGGCAGTACGAGGCGCCGACTTGTCATTAATGTCAAGCCATAACTTTGGCTAAGCTTGTGACCAAACTAGATCTATGAGTAGTCCGTGCTGCGGCTAACAGAGATTTGCTTTAAATAGCCAAACTGTGCATTGGCAGCGACAACAGTTGAGAAAACTTAATCAACATGAAGGCAAGTCGGAAGCGTTACACTCCTCCGTTGGCTATATAGCTCGTAATTGCGAATCTTTTCTAGATCTTTGCCGTTTTATTCTTGTTCGCCTTGTTTGCATTCGCCTTGGCTGATGTTTCGCATTTGAAGGAAGCGCATCATGGCGGTGCACAGACCCTGCCAGCGCATGTAGATGCCGGACATGGCGGTCATGGATCGGCTGGTCATCAGGGTGGCAAGGATGCGCATAGCTCCCATGGACATCATTATTAAACGGCATAGCTACAACATTATATTTTTTTTTATATTCTAATAAATTTGTGCTTTATATATTGAAACTGGAATAGCTGTTGAGCAACTTTTGTGGATACGTTGGCAGCCACCAGGAATCTTCAAGGAGTTAGCAGCAGTTAAGGCTACTGGGGTACAGCATAGAGTGAGGTCTTTAATAATAGTATACGTCGCGTCGAAAGCTTTGCCATGGGTTGGCAGGCATACAACGAACAGCTTGAAAAGGATAAGGCATAACAGGATTTAGCAAGAGGATAAAAGTCAGTTACTTATTCCTAGCAGACTATAATTGCAAGCGGGAGAAGGAAGAGTTATAAGTAATATAGTTACATTGCGAAATAGTAATATTAGTATTATCCTTAACTTCAAAGAAGCTCTTGCTCATTCAATAACTCATAGATATACCTAAACCTACAGCACTTTTCTTCTAAAATCTTAGTACACTGACAACCGCAAGATAGGGTTTGACCCGCGATAGATCCTGATAACGATTAGACCTCACCACTTCAAAAACTTACTATATGCTAGAACACAATAAAAAGTAATACAGATATTTCGCGATATTCGATATCATCCTAATCCGGAAATGAGGTTAGATTCGACCCACCTTGAGAAAAGCTCCACTGAGTCAGTTTTTCGAAATTGCAATTCAGAATTCCACTCTGACAAGACCGCCAACCTAGACCCAATAACTTGCTGCAGTAGATTGTTGTAAGAAAAGTGGAAATTATTTTTAGAAACTTCCATCGTTGGAAGATTTTCAAAAGTTTCAACAGAGATGGGCAAAACTCATACAAGCAAACAGCAAACAGTCAGCACTGGCGTAAGCGAGAGCTGGAGCAAAAGTCATACAAATGCATGGCAGAGAATATTGTGCTGGGGTATATGAGAACCTGTCCACCTCATATTGAAAAAAATAAAATTGGCCTATCGTTCGTTTTATTTTTTGTAATAATCATTTTATTATTTTTGGCGGCTTAATGTTTTATTTATTTGCGCACTTGGAAACGTTTTTAAGAAATTGTATGCTATATGCAAGGATTAAAGAATGGAGGCCGCTTTTACATTTGGTACATCTTGGCTAGAGTATCCTCTATGATTTCCAGGAATTTAAAAATGTCTTTGACTTAAGTGAAACGTCTCTTTGACTAACATCTAAAACGTCTTAGGAGAAAAGCTAGCGTAAATCGAGAAAAATAAAATTAAAAGTAGCGGCCGACAAATATTGAAAATTTTGAAAAAGTCATAACTGGACAGAAACTCAAAAAAAAAATAGTGATTTAATAATAAAAGATATAAAATTTTCAAAAAGTCAAAACAAACGAGTAATTTTAAAAAGTTACCACTGTATTCTGGAATGAAAGATGTGCGCATTAAGATTTGAAAAAATGTATGGAAGTACAGGCTCTTACGTATGGATGCTTCCAATATAAATACAACCCACATCCAATCAAAGGTTTTTAATTTTATCTTAAAACATTTCGTAAGGATTGGCATTATTGGAAGATAACATATTCGTTCTTCTTGTTAATTCTTACAAGATTCAATACTTCAGCTTCAGCTTCGGAATTTTTAAAGCAGTAGAGCACAATTAGGCCTCCAGACCATTCGTGACATTTTTGGAATGTCATAATCTATCAGCACTTACATGAGAATTTTAAGTGCCCCAAATCACATTTATTTATTTTCTTTTGTTTAAATTACCGCCGAGTATTAAATGAGCTCCAACTTTGATAAAAATGTCATATACGAATCACGAAATCGATAACCAGATTATATCTTACACATAAATAATTTGAATAAATTGTCATGGCATAATTGAGATTTTCCATTTTGAGGCGTTTTGGTAGCAGCTTACAGTGAACTCCAAATGAAAAGAGATTTCTTAGAAACCAGGGGACCAGCGCGTTAAACCTTCTAAATCTTTGGTATCGCTTTGTTTTGATTATCTATATAAAATATTAACTTTTACGATTTAAAAATATATTATACTAGGCATAAATATTAAAAAAAAAATCACAAAGCTGTGGCTTTTCTAACAAACTTTAAATCTTTTGGCACCCAGATTTAGCGAACTTAAACCATTAAGGAGCATTCTGTTGATAAATCTCAATAAATTACATTGCTGAGGAAAGAATGTCAGAAATCTTAAAAATCAAAAATGAAAAATCGAACTTCTGAAAAGTGATCGATTAGCGATTTTTACATTGCACATGATAGACATTATTTTCTTTATAACCAAGTAGATCCGCGTTCGGTATTAAAAAAAAAAGTTTCAAAGCTTAACATTTTCACATACATTACGTTTTTAAATCCAAAATAGGCCAAATGTTGCAAAAATCAATAAACAGTTTTTTTCAAAATCGTTCGATATAGCCACTTTCGATTTCACATTGAGAAAAATGCAAGATTTGTTAAATTTTCATTAAAATTCCTTTGTCTTTAAGCATTTATAGTTGCAATTTTTTAGTGTTCCTAAGATCTTCCATAGAACTGATCGTCCAGAAAATCGAATTTTTTTCAATATTGTTTGATTTACAAAATTTAATAACAATGTATCACACAAGACGTTGTTGGTATTACTAAGGTGGGACTAATTTGGAAAATACGCAAACCTATATTCCATATTTTCCGATTCACGGTTTTTGTTATAACGAATCGAATTTCCTTGTATCCTTAGTTGCTTGACTGAAGCGTATGGAATTCTAAACAAATACGCAGGCAAACATCCATCAATGGACGCACTGCCTAAATGCAGTAAATATGAATGAAATACTAAGACACACACACACACACATACACCCACACACACACACACACACACACACACACACACACATTTGCACAGATTGTAGTCACACACACACGTGTTGTGCGCATGCCAACAGCTGCATTTGGCACCTCTGCTGCTGCGCTGCTGTAGCGCTGCCTTTAGCTTTTATGTCCCAGACTTGCTACAAAAAGCGGCAGTTCGGACACGTTGCTAGCCACATCCACTAAGGCCTGCCACGTGCAGCAATCTCGCTCTTAAGTAATTATTGGTACAACAGTAAGAACGTGTTCGTTGAAGTTACTCAAAAAGCGCCTTAAATCGAAAAATTGCTAGGCGTTTTTTTCATTTTTATATTTTTTTTTTTTCGAAAATGTCTTTGCTCAAGCGACCCTTTTGGATCTTGGCTTGGTAAGTGATAAGTAACCACAAAGTGAAATGATTTTCGAAATTTTTTAAAAACTATTTTTTTGTATGTGAAAACTTTACTTGCTGTTTAAAGTGATTATTCCGTATTTTGTGAAATCGTCCTTAGATCCTTAGAGCTGCAATTCCATCTATGCACCGATGTTACAGTGTTTTAATTTTTGTAACAAGTGGCATTGATTCAATTGCAGCGCTGCTCAAAAACATCACAAGCAGAAGTTTAAACAAATTGTTAACAAAATTTCCGAAAATTTTTTTTGTTCAAAAAACAATTTTTTCAAATATGCGAAAATTTTGAAAAAAAAATACGTTTTTGGTATCATCTTCAAAAAGTCACTGCGAATTCTTTTTTCCAAAAACATCATTTTCAAATATGCGAAAATTTCCAAAAAAAAAAAAAATATGTTTTTGGTATCATCTTCAAAAAATCACTGCAAATTCTTTTTTTGATAATAAAAAAAAAAAATGAATGAATGATTGAAAAATTATGAATTTAATGATTTTCAACTTAAAAAATTAAAATTTGTGCCCATTTGGTTTATTTTTTATAATTAGTGTGGCACTCCTTGCTTCGCTTACAAGATCTATCCCCATCTCTAGATCGCAGCGCGAGCTCTAGTTAAATCAAAAAAAAATTTTATGCTATATATGCATTTACATTTTTGGGGACCTAGTTAAAATAGTTAGATTTTTATCTGTCTCTGTTGGTGCTTATTATATAACTCGTAAATCAACCAAAATCAAACCAAGCTAAATCGAAACGTTAATGTTTATTATCCTTATGGATTTCTAAAGTTATTTAACAGACTTCGCATTTTCAAATGATAACTTAAAAAAACTGCAAAAACGATTTATTTCCTACATTTGTAAAATGTTAAATGGATTTTTCTGGCTTAGCACATTTGGTTCAAGATTTATTACGAACTTGAGCTTTTGAAAAGAATGTTAAAAGTAAAAATGTATCAAACCATTTTATTCTATTTCTATTTATTCTTAGACAACAGAGTATTTCGAAAATAAGAACTTAATTCATTTTTACTCTCCCTCTGTTCAAGCTTACGTAGTCGAACTGCTGTTTCAAAATTAAACTTTCTTAAGAAATCCGACAAAACTATTTTTTAAAATTAATTATTTAAGCTCTAAAAATGAAGTGTATTTTGATGAGATAGTCTTATGAAAATTAGTATTTGCCTGGGTAGATGTTTTCTCTACTTCCATATTACCCAAAAGATATCAATTTCAAATAGACAACCTGACTTACGACAGTCTCACAAAGATATATACAAGAAGCCATCAGTTTCAAAAATTTCTCTCTGCATGTCCAAATACTGAATCTATTAGGGGTATCATTTAAAAATTGGCATTCAATATCGTAGAAAAGACAGGTTACTGCTCAACAGCCTTTTGTGCTTATGTCCTTTATGACTTCTTCAGGTTTACTCAGCATTTTTTCCAAAACTCTTCAGAAATAAAATAGTTCAATGACGATAAATTGCAACTTTCTTGATGTTACTTTATATTAAAGATTTACTGCGATTTTCGTAAATAGTTGAAACAAGCATTAGGGAATAAGTGCCGGGAGTCTTCCAAGTTTTCAATATTAATTTATTCATAGAAGAAATATCAGATAATGATAGGCAATAGCATTGACATATTGAAGAAAGAGTCGCCTTTTTACTTTTGTAGCAAATGGATCTCATTGCACCATAAAAATCTTTTGTTCTCGATCTTGAAAAGTATTTAACTTGGGCCTAGACATGCAAAACTAGACGCATTTTTGGTAAACCTTTCTTCGAAAGAAATGGACTATATTGGGAATTTAATTAATGATTATAATGTTACCGATCATTTTTTAAGAAACGAATCCCTTGAAATATTAAAATAAGATGACATGAAGTCGTCGTAAGAACTCGTTGGACGTGTTTGACTCCTTGGCAACCATTACAAATGTTCCAGCAGTTGCATTATTTCAAAACCTTTTTACTGCTGCAATTGCCTACTACTGGCAACATTCATAAAAGGATGCTTTTTGTCGAAAAAAATATCTCATAATAATGGACATCTTCACATTGTTTCCTTAATCTAAAACTAATATCAAATTTTAACGATAGATAATCTGTGACTTTCCTGTATTATATATTTTTCCGCACAGCATTTACCCTACTTAAGGGAGAGGCTTTTATGTACTTCCTGAAGGAATCACATCTTCTATTAAAGTTATTTAGATCAGGTTTATTTTCTAGACTATCCTCTAAGTAATAGGTTCCCATATGGACTAGACTCCATTGAAAAAAAAGCAGATTCAAAAGGCAAAAAGTCCTGCATGTGAGGAATATATTGCTGAAAGCGATTCCTACATAGCTCAGCAGAAAAAATGATTCTTAAAAGGTTAAGGTGGTTTTAAGTTTATATGCGTTTAGGCAAATATATATGAGAAGGGTAAAGCAGGATCTACTTCAAGTTTTCCAAATCGTTGGCAAATTCTTGAATAACTTTAAAAAAGAGCATGCGCAACTACGCACTGGGAGGGCCTGAATGTTGTCGCAATTTCATCTGAAGTTACATATGGCGACATATTTTATTCCCCATGATTTGACAAGCTTCCCACTATTATGTATCAAAGAATGTTCAGACGTTAGGAAAATGTTGCTAAAATCCTCACATATAATATTAAGTGTTGTACTCGTGTAACTCATTACAACCCGTTATTGGTTTACAATCGATCTTATCAGCTCTCGCTAGGAGTGCTATGCTTTGAAAGCGCTTTCTGCAATACGTTATTCCGGGTAAGATTGATTTTCCTCTACATGGACTTTTAGCGGAATTCTAAGGTGTCTTCTTTATCTACTTCGTTAAAGGTTTTGCTGGTGCTCCGCATCCAAACGCACGACATGGTCGAGCCTGCCCGGACTGTATTGTCAGAGAACTCTTAATGCTAATGCCTGCAATAGGAATGAGACCTCAGATCTTGCAAAAAAATTGTTTTTTCAAATTTATTTCTCTTTGGGTAAAGTGAGTTCTTTTGAGAAACTTACGAGTAACTTTACGTCTCAGTGTCTGCTTCTCTTTCGTTGTTAAGAAACTTTGCGCCATGGGATTTCAAAGCGCAGCTCAAAATGGCAACCTTCATTTAATACCAACTAGCTTTTCTTTAGCTGTTCATCTAAACATCTGTTAGATGTCCTAGACTCAAAACTTAACTTCAAGTGTGCAACCAGCAGGCAGCCTAAAATATAATTCAAGCCATGCTTCAAAATCTATATCCAAGCTAAAAACACATCCACGTAAAAAGTGTTTCCTCCCAAAAACAAAAAAAAGGGTATACCACAAACACATTGAGCTCAAGTTGTTTGCTGTCGTAGTTCATTTGCATTATGCTGCACCAACAACTAGAGCGGGAACCAGTTTACCTCCAATGCTTTCAAACGCCTAGAAAACAATGCAGCCAAAAGAGACAAAGCCCAAGCACACACATGGCACACCCTACTTGCCCATGCACGCCCCCAAAAAAACATACATGACTGCTATTGGGGGTCAAAGGGTAGTGCATCATTATTTTGCGAATAAAGCAATTTTTGCTACCCCTAAACCTAAGCAGTCTATCAATTGGGCATAGCTGGGTTAAGTGTACGGCACAGCGCACTGCTCTTGGCTAGTGCCATGTCTACGTCATAGGCTCGTGACGTGAGCCAGCACTGCTTGCATTTGGGCACGGTGGCAGCAGCCAACAATCATTCACTTAATCACTCAATCAGTCAATGCAGTCAGTCAATAAAAATCTCAAAAAAAAAACAGCGCCTACAACTGTTGTACAATTGTGGCATTAAAAATTCAAAAATCATCACGAATGACACATTAAAGAGCCGAATCTCAAGCCCTGACCCTATCCACAGAGAGCGAGAGAGAGAGAGCGAGCGAGTGCGGGTGCGTCTATGGTTGCCTATGATTTGGTCAACGCCAAAGGCATACATGTCAACCATGTCAAACAGGTAGGTAGCTGGGTGACACACTCCCGCACGCGCACGCACACCCACACAGATACCCAGTTGCTCGGTTACTCAGATGAGGCAGCTGTGAATGCCATATGGTTCCATACAATAAAAGATATTTTGTAATTTAGCAGCTCAAAAGGGGAAACAAGACAAACGCCCGCGGCAAGTAAACAACGAACCGTGAAGGTGGTTTTGGTGGCCTACGTAGAGTGGGTATGGGGTCTTGGGAGTAGGCAAAGCTGCTTGTAGCAGCACATCCTAGCACAGTTTACTCTGGTATTTGTTGTGCCACACATTGAAAATTGACAACGTCAAGGATGTCATTGCCAAATCTGTTGCAATATACAATTAAATAGAAAGGATTCTTAGCATACACAAAGCTATCTCCCTAACATTCCCCCCAAAAACTTTGCCTCTATCAATGTCAATCCCGGAGGGGAAGATGCTTGCAAGTGTAGCTAGAAATTTTAAGATACTAAATTGCTTTAAAAGTCGAGAGGACATAACTAATAGATGAGTGCATATACAATAAGCTGCATTTGCTGGGGGCTGAGATAACGCAACTCTTACTGAGCACAAAGGACCTTCAGCTTAGTTTTTTCTTTGAATATTTGTACAATATATTAGCGGAACATTTACAAAATTTAACTAGAATAATTAGAAATAATAGGACTTGTGTGCTGGATTTGTTGCTTAATGACCGATATATCTACGAATATACTCTCCTGACTCCTGATGGAGATATCTCTATTAATAATATCTCTATTAATATTTGACACCTTTCTGTTCGATGAGAATAGGCACCCACAGTTTATAGCCAACTCCCAACGACGGTTTACTAAGCTTTCTGGTCCTTATTGATACGCCTAACTGTCAAGAAAGTAAAATTAATTTTCCCTGAGTCCCAAACTGTCCATTTAAAAGAAAATTGGCTTAGAATGGGTATGAAAACGCTGCTCCTTAAAAAATTGGCATCAAACTAAGTACTTGTCGTCCAAGCAGTTGACCAAATGGCAATCGTAAGAATCGTTGATGAAAAAAGATGCAAATTGTTAGCATTTTCTTGACAAATATCAAATTTATACGAAAATGGCTAGATCAGCTATATAGTAACCCCCTTTCAGAAGCCACCCAGTTCCAGCTTCAAGTAAAGTTTATCTCGAAATTGTGCGCTACAAAGAAGCAGTCAGAGCAAGCGCAATTTGATTGTCTAATCAAATTTATAAGGACTGACACATTTTGAACAACTCTTGAAGATACACTCGCAGCAATATTGAATATAACGAGTAATATTTTCTGAGTATAAAGAGCTAAACCTGCACTGCACCGCAAACTTTATCTTTCGCCATCTTAAATCCTTATCAGTTACTAAGCTCGAAGCATGCACACTTTAACATGCCAACTATTTTTCTATCAAACCATCTGCTGACTGCCTAATGAAGACTGCTTGCTTACAGCTAAAAACAAGCAGTGCTGCTGCCTCTATCCTTGCACGTCCTTGTCAATTTAACACCTTTCTCTTCGTTCACACATTAACCCTTGCTGTGGCGCTGTCAATTAACACGCACAGAGAGACAGAGAACTCGTTGAGGCGCTCAACTAGAGCACAAATCCGCACACGGCTGCCAAAGAATGGCAACCAAAGGACATAGACTCAGGTACACCAAAAGAGGGACTTAATCCAAAAATATTATTGGATAGACTTTGATATCGTGGTGTTGTGTCATGGCCATGCCATCGCTCATACGGGGAATTATGCATGCTGCTGCTGTCTATCTATCATGTCCTGCACGAGTTAGGAGCAGCCTTAGTCCTTGCGTGTGTGCGTATGGCTATTGAAACAATTTCATTCATTGTTCAGGATTTCTTTTTTCTTCTTCTTTTTCACACTTGTCGCACATTTTACTTATAATTTTCCAGCTCAAGTATTTAATTGCTAGAACCGAGAACCCGCCGCTAAAGACCCAAAAGAGATGGGTGCCAAAGGAACAAAAAAAAACGAAAAAAACGAAAGAAAGAAAGAATCGCGGCAATTGCTGTTAGTGCACTTTAGTAGAGAGCACTGCGAGAGCATCGGAGGGGGCGATAGCAAATGTGCGTTGGGTATGGGGTATGCCACGTGGTAGCTGCCATTGTTGGCCATGCACAATGGACAATGGGCAGGCTACAGCGGCTCTTGCACGCTAGAATGCTTGCAGCGCCCATGTCCTTGTCAGGCATACAGGAAACATCATATCATTATCATTACAAAAAAAAAATATTATTAAACAAGCCGTCTTCTACTGCCGCATATTCTACAGCTTGTTTGCGTACATGAGCATCTCGAGATGGCACTGGAGCTATAGCATACCCACAGCAAATATGAACCGTGATTTTTTGCCCAATGTGTCCGTCTCAGTGGTTACGCCGTTGCCAGCAATGTCATCGCCGCCGCCGCCACCGCCACGGCCGCCGCCGCCTATTTTACCCAAAATCACCAACGAATTCAAGGCCAGCCGCATCTATGAGTCCTTTCGACTGCCTACCAGGCGCACGACGCTGCTACTGCGCACCGCACGCGAAATTGATGAATCCAACAATGCCACAAATTTGGACAGCTTTGCGCAACGACTGCCACGTACTGCTGCCTCCGCAGATATGTTAAGCCGTAATATCTCCATTATACTGGAGAATCTCCTGAAGAGCTATGAGCAGTCACAGCTGCCCACACATGGTCAGGATTTGCCCACAGTCGTGCGCACAAATATACTCATACGCAGCATGGGTCCCGTCTCCGAGCTGGATATGGACTACTCCATGGATTGCTATTTTCGACAATATTGGCGCGATAAGCGTTTGAGCTTCAAGGGTCCCATAAAAAGTCTATCGTTAAGCATTAAAATGCTGGACAAGATATGGCGACCGGACACGTATTTCTATAATGGCAAACACTCGCATATACATACGATTACTGTGCCGAATAAGCTGCTGCGATTGGATCAGGATGGCGGCATACTCTACTCAATGCGGTAAGTATAGAGGGGAAGTCAAGGGGATGGATATATTTTTTTATATTTCAAGATATGGCACATGATTGGTATAGCCCCACAAGATGTGTTTGATTTATTTTTATAAGAAAACAAATACGCGCCATATTTGTGACTCAAGAATCCTTTGTTTAAAATCAAATTTCGTTTGCTTAAAAAATATATGCACAAGCTGCTGGCGCCAACTGGCGGACAATAATAATAAGCAAAAAATAAAAAACAAATAAGGCGACCCATTGCCATAAAGCGAATAAAATTTTTGAAAACTTGACAAGAAACAAACATAATTTAATTTTTTTCAAAGAAATTAACAAAAAAAAAATTAACAAAAATACCAGATCAAAAAAAAATTATTTGCATAATTCATAATATTCCGCAAAAGAAATAAAATCAGGAATTAATATGAAAATTTATATTTTCTTTGACTTTTTATGTTAAGTCATAAAATATAATATTTAATTTTAACGATTGTTTTGCACAGGCTCTAAGTTTAAGATAAATTAAATTTGCAAAAAAAAAGTTTTAGTCAAAGTAGAAAAAATTTAAATTTAATTTAACATATATATATCGGAACAAAAAAATTAATGCTAAATGCAATATTTATTATGAATTTATTTTATATAAATTTTTAACTTAAGTGTCCAAACTAAGTTTCGAAATAAACAAATAATTTAGTCACTAAATGAAGTCAATAAGTTGATCTTTAATTTTTTTTTAAATTGATTTTAAAATAAATATGTCTACTTTTATTTATATTTTTTTATTGAAATTAAAACAAAAATTTCTAGAAATTGCCTTTTTTTCATACTTCATTTTTTAATTGAAATTGAATTTGAAATATATTTTCAAAAATATATATTTATTTTTAAATAGTGTCTTTGACTTTAATTTTATGTAATTTTTTTTTTAATTAAATTTAAAAAAAATATGTAAAAAATATAAGTGCAATTTTTTTATTTATATTTTATTTTTTAATTAAAATTGAATTTAAAATATATTTTCCAAAAATATATATTTATTTTTAAATAGTAATAAATTTTTATTTAATTTGATATTTTTTATTAATTTTTTAATTAAATTTCATAAATTACATAAGTGAGCGAGAAAGAAAGATCGATATTAACTTATTCGCGTCAGTCAACTTATATTCAAAATAAATACCTTAAACTTTTTAAAATTAAAAAAAAAATTAATATTTTTGTAAAGAGCTTAAAAATGTTCAGCTTTCAAAGTTACAATTAATTTTGATTAAAAAAAATAATTATAATTTAAAAGTGCATGAATATAAATATATCACAACTATAAGTTGTGACCTTGTGAGGTATCATATAATCTTACTTGGAAAAAAAATTGCCACGAATATTTGTTAAAAGTGGCATTCAAGGATATCATTTACGAAAATCTAATTTTAAATTTATTATTTCCCCAATCTTTTTTTTATTTTTTTACACCCTGCACCTTTATAAAGAAAGGGTATTCAAAAAACGGCAAACTATTTTTTTTGCAAATCGATAAATCATTAACGATGACGTCTTTTGTACAGCTTGACCATTAAAGCAACTTGTCCCATGGAGCTTAAGAACTTTCCCATGGATCGACAATCGTGTCCACTTATCATTGGCAGCTGTAAGTAATTTGAACTGATACAGCTTTATAGACCTAGTCTTCCATATAATCGGCCAATCCAATTAGATGGTTACACCAATCAGCAGCTGGTCTACGAGTGGAAGAACCATGATGATGCCGTTAGTTTTGTGCCCGGCATGACGCTAAATCAATTCGATCTGATCAGCATGATGCATCGCAATTTCACCTTTACCCGCCGCGAAGGTGACTTCTCCGTGCTGCATGTGGCCTTTAATCTGAAGAGACATACGGGTTACTTTCTCATACAGGTAAGTTGCAGCTTGAGCCAATCTTTGCTATAGTGCCAATAATGCGTGCGCTGCAGGTCTATGTGCCGTGTATTTTGATTGTCGTGCTCTCGTGGGTTTCCTTTTGGATACATCGTGAGGCCACCAGCGATCGTGTCGGACTGTGTGTGACTGCTGTGCTGACGCTCTCCACCATTAGCTTGGATTCACGCACCGATCTGCCCAAGGTGAAGTATGCCACTGCCTTGGATTGGTTTCTGCTGATGAGCTTTCTCTACTGCATTGCAACGCTATTGGAATTCGCTGGTGTGCATTATTTCACCAAATTGGGCAGTGGTGAAATACCACGCATGGAGGAGGAATGGGAGGACATTGATGCTGTGGTGGATACAGCTGAGGTTAGCGATGATGCTTTCGCTGCTGACGAAATTGAAACCTACGACGGTTATGAGGATGACGACGAAGACGATGGCGATGACGATGAGTTGCCCTGTGTCTGCGAAGAGCAGAGCTGCGAGCCGGCCTATGCCGAGAGCGAGATCTGCATGTGCTCCAACAATATGACATTGCCACAAGCTGTCAGAAGAGAGGCAGCATTTCGCAAACGCAATGCGCTCATCTGCTCTATATACAATGTAAGTTGCAAAGAGCTCAGCTCGTGCAGCACTTAGTTTGCTTCCTAACACTGTGCTTTGCAGGAACCCGCCGCACATATCTATCCGGCAACCAACTCCCATGCCTCTACCATGGAGCGCACAACACAAACTGAGCCACCCGTTGTCTCACGCGGACGTCAAATGTGGCTTTGTCTCAAGGGTGATGTCAAGTTTCGCAAGCAAAGAGAACGTGATGCTGCCGCCGAGAAGAGTGGTCATGGACGTGGTCATAGTTATGTGAATAGCGTTTCGCTTATAGATCGTGTAGCACGCATAGCATTTCCCATGTCTTTCGCACTATTTAATCTGCTCTACTGGCTAGCCTATGGCATGTACAAAAAGGAGTTCTCCTGGTCCACCATCAAGGTCTAGTTACGCCCTCTACATAACTCCACTCCCTGCCCCAATACATAATGTTCAAATGTTTGCATTTAAGTGGCGAGCCTTAGGACTCGCAAGGCATTAAATAAAAAAGCTTGCAAAATAAACGAGTTCTACAAATATTTTTACTTTGTATTATCTAAGTGGAATGTGGACTTGTAGTGCTTTTTGATTTCCCTGGTTACCTTGCCTAATCCTTATTTGCTTACTTCAGTGTTGTGTCAATCCTTTAACGAAATTGTTGATTCATAATTTCAACTCGCTGGGATTTGGTGTGCGTAGTTGATTTTTTAGCAAATATTTGCATGTAAACAGCATTTGGCAACACTGCCACATGGCGCAATATAAAATCATCATGCCCCCCGCCTCAAGCACAACAAAGTAAGTACAACAAGAACTGGCATAAGATGAGGGGGCTGATGTTCCAGGACTAGTCAAATAATGTTACAAGTTGTTATGCTGAAATTTTCATTATTTAACTTTCTTAAGTTTCTTATTTTGATACAATTTTGTTTTAAACAAAATTAAAATAGAATTTATTTTAGCTATTAGACTCTATAGTATGAACAATTATCTGCAATATGGAGCGCTTGTTTTCTGCTTAAAAATTTATGCATGAAATCTGATGGACAGTGCTTAAAGATGGCAATCTCATAACGACTGCTCCTTTGAAGCAAAATACTAGTTGGTATTATCTATCGAAACACTTGAAAAACTAGCAAATTAGGGGAAGACAACTCATAAATCCTTTTTTTAGAACTCGGTTTTGGTTATGTCATCATAACATCAGTGGACACCATATTCTTCGCAAATCTATAACCGCAGAAAACGATTTTAAATAAGTACTATCAGGCTCTTGACTAAGATCCTATAGACGCTGTTGATCCCGAAGTCCAGCAACTTAACTACAAAGGCTTGCATCTTCATATGGCTATTTCGCGCCAGCTCGACAAAATTACAAAGTTTCGAAGAAGTAACTTGATGCTTTATAAAGATATTCAAAGCAAAATCAAAAATAATTATCAATATCATATAGTTCTCATAGCAAAATCGATTAATATAACATACAACATTTGCATTATACTTCGTGTGTTTTTCAACTTATCCTATTCAACTCCGTATTAAAGTATTCTCAATCAATGCTTTCATTTTGACAAAAATCAATGAATATCAATATGACTTATTGCTTGGTAATAAGTCGGTACAGGGTATACCAAAGTCGTGCATGCCTAACTTTAACTTACGCCACACTTATTATAGCAATTCAAAAAGCAAAGAGCTGCTAAGAAAATTTAAAAAATTCTTGTCGGTATTTTCTTTTTATTTATTTCTTATTTTTACAATTTTATACAACATTTATTAAATAATATTAACATAAATGATTTAATATAAAAAAAAGAAATATTGACTAGAAACGATCTTTTAATAGTTCTAATTCAAAACGTTTAAAATGAGTTCGCAAGGAAAGTTGTGGCCAATATTTAGTGATTTCACCTTTTTTCTTTTGGGAATCACTGGTGAAGGTCTTTTGGAAGATATCGAAAGATGATTGGATTGAGACCAGAGACTACACATTTTTTTGAAATAGTATTTGAAAATTCTGGTTGTTGGTAGTGCACTCGGCTCTTTATCCAAATATCGGGGGTTCGATTGCTCGCAGAATTTCCAGGCATTGTGACAGCTAACAGAGAGTCATCGTTTGTCCAAGTTAATCTCTATGCTCTAAAGACACCATCTTTCGGCTTCGAATAGTTTTTAATAGATATATGGAATATCTCCCTTTTCAACCTTTGGATTACTGTCAAGGGAAAAGATGCAATGCCTTTAAATGTAAAATCGCAAAACATCAAATTATTTTTGAAAAAAAATAAATTTTTGTTTATTTTTAAATATTTCTCTATTTATTTCAGTGTATGATTTTGAGATGAATATGAGAAAAATGTTAAGGTTTCTATTTTTAATTAGGTACGATTACATTTAAGTTTTTTGTTTATGGAAAGTTATTAGTAAAGGAAAAAAGTTAATATCGTAAAAAAACGTAAAAAATAGTAACTACCTTAAACAAAGATAGTCTGTAATATCTGTTTTTAGTAACGAAAGTATACAAAATAAAAATAGATAAATTTAATCCGCTTGACTATGGTCATCGCTTCACAGGCGGAGCATAGAGATATGTCTGTAAATAGCTGTTCGAAAAGAACTAGAATTTATAACTTATAGCCGAATCCGAATCTCGAGATTTTCCGAAGAAAGTATTAAAATAATATAAAAAAAAACTTCTATTATTAACAAAATTTCTTTTGTCATTCCATCTAGGGTAACTGGAATTTTTAACCCCCTAACATTACCATTTTGTAGATCTACTTATGCATTACACGATGCTTTTCACGTCTTTTGTGCAAACAGTAAAAATTTCATTGATTTCTTATCCTATGAACAGTCTTCTCAATTCATCCCATTGTCTATCTTAACTCATCTTGATTCGTCAAATCAAGCATCTTTGGCGAATCACGATCTATGAAAACCCAACTTGCTGAACGTTTCTTTGTTAAGAAATGTCTAGTCTTTCATGTTACTTTCTATTATCATCATTTTCACTCTGCTCGCCCCCGATGTGAAATATTGTATATCTATAAGAAAAATCACCCATCAGACTAGGGCTACGGCTATATATTCCTCGTTATAATTTAATATTTCTTAATCTTAACTTTTTTAAATGGTTCAATCTTACGGTCAACTGGACTTAGTTGTACCCCTAATTAATAATAAATAAATAAAAAAATATAGGTTGTACGTCAATATTCAATTCATCTCTTTATCCCCAAATCGAGCTGTTTTGACCAATCACGAACTATAAAAACCCAATTTGGTCAACGTTGTTCTCTGGCTTCCCTATTTGGAAAAAATTTGTAAATTTATATGCCATTTTCTGTTTCCATCTTTTATATTGTAAATCCAAGTTCCTAGCTAGCCCCAGATGTGAGACGGTGCGTATCTATAAAAAACTCACCCAACAGGCTAGGAAAACGTATAAGTTTTATTTAATATTTTCCATAATTTTAAAATTTTTAACTTGTTTAATCTTAAGGTCAACTGGACTTAGTTTTACACATATATTAATAATAAATAATCATCGATTAGGGCTATGGATGTATCGGGGTTATACAACTTAAAATTTATCTTATACAATTTATTTTTGTTAACAAATATATTCGTACAACACCACTCTAATTGTTTAGTAACATTTATTTTAACGTTCTTCAAAAATGTCTTCCAACAAGTAATCCAACAAACCTCCATATCCCAACACTCACTTAAAATATTAGAAATATTAAGAGTAGAAAAATAATATTTCATTTGTCTAAACAAAAAAATATAAACTCTTATATATTCTTAAAAAAGTGTATTTCGAAACCGTTCAAACTATTTTAAGTCTACATTTATGGGTCAGAGAACAACTTCTGAGCAAATAATTTGCTCTAGCAATCAGAGCTACTGCGCGAGCTCAACACTAGATGGCGCCACAACTGCACAATTTGGCAACGCTCAGCATTGAATGTTCAACATTCAAAATGATGCTCACTCCGGCTGCACAGCTGTGCGCAACTTGAGAGGCTTGCCAGATGTATGCTGCCCACATGCGCAGACTTGCCACACAGCCAACATGCAACATTTTTTGTGGCAGCATCCGTAGCGTAGCGCCACATGAGGCAACTTACAAACACAACGTAATCATTCGTTAGATAGACACGGTGAGTGCCTTACATGCGGCCGCGTACCACAAGGCGTATACGTGCCACATATTACGCATACAAAAACAAAACGCAGAGAAAGTGAATTTGGTTGCACGTGTATGTGTGTGTATGTGTGTGCGTCTGTGTGTGTGAGTGTTTGTGTTATATGATTGTTGTTGCTGCTGTTGTTGTATTTGTGGCACATTTGTCTAAATGATTTTTCGTCTGTTTTGCTTTGATTTTGATTCAATCTTCTTTATTTTTTTTTTTTTTTTTTTTTTGATGTGTGTGTGCCTTGTGCCACTGCGTATACTTAATATGTCTGTGGCAAAAGGCAAAACGTGCAAATGTGGGCCGTGCGGCAAGTGCGAGTATTGCGTGCGTTTGTGCGTATGTGTGTGAGTGAGTGTTACAATTTGCTTTTGTTGCAGAGTTGCATGTGTGTGCGTTATTAATGCCGCAAAAAAAAAAACACAAGGAAAATAAAAATAAAAGCGAAAAGCAAAAACGCCAAAACGAAAGTAAAAGTGAATTGAAAACGCTGCCATTTCCGCCTGCTAATGAGCTGTTGATGACTTAAGCAATAACTCAATTTTTTTTGCGTTTTTTTGTTGTTGCGCCAATGTGGCAAGCAAATCGTCATCTAAACTGTTAATGCTTTTATGCCACAAAGATAAATATGTTGATTATTATTTAAACATGTGTGCTGTTGCTGCAGGCTAAATTTTGCAATTGAAATATCAAGAAATAGCCAACTAAAGTGGCAAGCAAATTGTTGTGGCAGTGAAGAACATGTGCTTGGTTGCAAGCACGTTGTGCATTGATATTGAAGCTAATTATGTGCGGCAAAGCTAAAGTGGCAAGTAACTAAATTGCAAGCATATCGTATTGTTGTGCTTTGTGTTGAATTTGAGTCAAGCCTTTCTTTAAGTTGCCACACTGTAAGCGCAACTTTATGTTGCATGCTACAGTGGCACAGTTTATAAACAAATGCAAAAATCTAAAAGTGTCAAGCAATTAGCAAAAGTTGCACAAAATCAATGCAATGTGTCCCCAAATAGTTGCACACTTTTTCCACAATCACACACACACTCGCGCACACACACACATGCTACATTGCCACTGCAACTAAGTTCAGGGCAGCAAAATGGGTCAAATACATATGCAACAAAAGCGTTAAGAAAAAACAAATTTCAAAAAAAAGAGACGTTGCAACAATGACGTTTAAGCGTTGCAATGATAAAACAAAAAAAAAAAAATGGCAGCTAAAAAATTTGCAAACGCTTGTGGCAACACCAAAACTAATACCAATGTCATCTAACGCTGCATGTGTGTGTGTATATTGTGTGTGTGTGTGTGTGCGTGTGTGAGTCTGAGTGTGTGCATGCTTGCAATATTTGTCGTCACATTGCGGCAGGTTGCGCTTGTCGTTGCATACATTAAGGGGCAGGCAGCACTTCAATGGCATTCGATTATGTATACGCACACATTAACACATACACAAACACTCACATAGATACACACCACACACACGCTCACACATACACACATAGTCACAACATGCAACATGAAAAGTCATGCTTAAGGTTGCCTATGGCAAACATGGCCTTTACAACGTGCAACATTATCATATTATTTTTAAATTATTTTTTTATCCTTTGATCTTTTAATATTTTGAACACTCTCTCATACACTCAAAGGGCAACCTTAAAATTGCATCTTCTGCAAAAAGTAGGAGTTTCCCTCCCTGCGTATAGCTTCCCGACCAACTTACCTTCTATGATGTCTCCCATTGGTTGGTCACCCATTTTTGTGCTGTAGTTTTTAATTCAAAGCGAAATATTTAGTCTATATATAGTCGAACTACCCGAACATTTTGTTGGTGTTCCCTATGTATGTCTTTGTATATAAATATCCTTAAAAATTCTCTAATCTTCAAATCTTCCTCCAAGCCCCTGTTGCATTTGCGCTCCTTCTTGGTTGTAGATATTTAATCTCAACGTTCTGTGGCAGACATGTAATTACTTCAAGTTTCGTGGCAGTTTCTTATCGCAGAAAGCACTAAAATTTTAACTTCCACAATTTTTAAATCAAAAATAAGGGGCTTCTCTGCCTGCTTGCACTTTTGCAGCATTTTTAATTTTAATCCAAATAAGCTTCTTAAATCTATCTGACCAAAAAATTACAATTTGTCTTTCCAAGCTCCAATGAGGCCCTTTCCCATAAACATTCTGCATCTAGAAAACGCTACAATATAGGGTCCCTACTACATAAGGCGTCAAAAGAAGCAATACACAAAATATGCTCAATGAAATATTTCAGTAAAACTAGGGGGTCAGTCCCAAAAAATATTTTGGGATACGTTTGGGTAGCTGTGCAGATTCCTAGCGCTGGTTTTCTTTATTACTCATTTTGACTTGGCGTACACCCAGTATATTTTATATAATCACGTTTTTGTGCAACCCGCAACCATTCTTATTGTGTTATTTGGAAGGCATCGTATAGCAGTAGCTTTTAGTACCCTAAAGTTGGACTCTATAGATACGTATCCGTTTTATAAGTCAGCAGCTTAATTCAGGCTTTGAGCTATGAACGTCTGCTCATCAGATATTGGTATTGCCTCAATGCTCTCTTAAGCTCGCTTCGTTTATCATAAGATACGGGTACGCCAGGTTATTCGTCTGTCATACTCCAGTTATTTGGCTGATGACATAGGGTTGATGACAGTCGGGCCATATTCCTTACGCAGAGTAAATTCGGAATGCAAGTATTGGTCCTGAGAAGTTTGTATGGTATCCAAGTGTTCTGTGGCCAGATTTTCGATTATGATTCATATCATGGCTGCGCCCAATTTAAAGGGATTTTAAACCCCTTTTTATGGTCTATAAACAAGGTAACCAGTCGCATTCGCTGATCTTGGAAAGATCTTATAGATGTTAGTGTTGCAACTCAGGTGCTGATTATAAGATTGCCTGCATATAACTCATATGTGCTTATAGAATGGAGTCTTCTACGACAAACAGAAATTACCAGGTTGCTAGATTCCTTCGCGGAAATCATACATAAAGAAACCAAAATCTCTCTTTCTCTCTTTCTCTCTCTCTCTCTCTCTCTCTCTCTCTCTCTCTCTCTACTATAATAATGTATAGCTTGATATAATTAAGTACTAAAAATATAAAATAAAAACGTCCAATCACAAATATTAAAAGTTCATAGTTCAACCAGCACCGCACATCAAGCCTTTATATTTGCATTAAAAGTCAAAAAATACAAATTATGTTCAATGTGTAAACACTTTCTTGACAAACTGTATATATACCAGCTGTTCCCAACTAAAATCCCTAATATACGCTATTTGCCAAAGTAAAGCTCTAGAAATTTAAGACACCGCCATTAGGATTCGGCTATAAACTATAAGTCCTAGTTCTCTTCGAACAGCTTATACTAGAGATATCTCCTTTCTTCGCCTTTGAAGCAATAACAACATTGTCAAGTAGAATAAATTATTTTGCTTGTTTGCAATTCAAATCCCCACACATTTTTTTCCATTTATTTCTAAAAAAAAGGCTAGATTATTCTAGAAAATATTAATTAGCATCCAGTACCAAGTTTTATTCAAATGGAGCAGTTATCTTTGTTTGAGCAACGGAAATGCATTTTATGCATAGATTTTCAAAACAAGGTTAGCAGCCTCGACTGGGGCATTAATTACTGAGATAACAACAATAAAAACAACGAGCAGATGATGATGCTCGTGATGATGACGATGTTGGCGAAGATGATGATGTTTACGATGATGATAATGATGATTCTTGTATGGATGCTGTAACTGTAACGGAAGTTGTCGTCGACACAGCGTTCAAAATGTTTATATATGTATGTGTGTGTGTGTGTTGGATGGATGCAGGTTGACACCCCTGACAACCCACCGATATCAGTCGCCAACCCAGCCACTCCCCTTTAAGCTTAAAAATCTTTGCTCAATTTGTTGGCCAATCTTTTTTGCATACCCTACACATAATTATGAAGAGGTACATTGGTGCACAAATGCAACATCTGGGGGTTGAACAGCCTTCCCCGAAATTAGGAAATGTGCCATTTATAAGTAAGCAAGCAGCTTTGTTGGAATGGCACTAGGCTGAGGTTCCCACAGAAGCAAACAAGTATGGCGGCCTAAAGCTAATTGCCAAATGGCAGCAAACTTTATGCGTTGAGCAAACAGCATAAATTTCAGGCCGTGGGAGCTCCATCTAGCAGGAGTAGCAAAACAATTAGAAAACTAAATTAAATAAAACTTCTGCAAGATAAATACCCTCAAACTAAGGTTGATTTAATTCAAACTGTACGCGGACTAGGTTGCGTTCTGATAATATTCGTCGACAAACGTCAAATTTGGATGTTAATTAAGGATCATGTCTTGGCATAAGAAGCTACGTCCTGCTATGACTAGTTTTTCAAATCCATTTGTGTGGAAAATATAATTTTGAATATCAGTTTTACTTATCAAATAAATTTAACTAACTAACTATAACTTAAATATTTATTTTAAATTTTTGTTAAAAGAATAAACTTTCGGTTTTTGCCAAATATCACTATTTTTCAGAAACACTTTGGGTCGCGTCCAAGCAAAAATAATATAAAAAATTATATGAGCTATGATTATTAATAATTTGTGACCAAAATAAGGTAGAGACTTCAGATTGAGGCCAACATACAATATATTGCAATTTAATTTTTATAAAGCTTGGGAAAAATGTATCATATTTTTCAATTTTTATCACCGAAAATAAGTAATTAATAAAAAACAAAATTGAAAAACTAAAATAATTTTAAATATATATAAATCTTCAAGAATTGGTCAACCACGTTTTGTGAATCTCTCACTTAATAAAAAATTTATAAAAAATATTAAAATTTACTTTAATTTTCTTATAATAAACAAAGATTTGAGCAATGAAAAAATGCAAGTATCTCTAACGATATAAGCTGTGATTCCCTATGGCATCCAAGCTGCATTCATTTATTACTTTTTATTTATTGAATTATGGATCACTTCTATAAAATTAAATACATGCTGTTGATAATTTAAACGTAACTTATAGATTTTATTTAAATTTATTCAATGCTAAACTTTTCCCCTTATTTTTCTATATTTTTTTTATATAATGTCTACCCTCATATAAAAAGTGATGCGACAACAAGACTTTAAAACAAATTCTTATTTATACAAAATTTTGATTTTAATTTTTTATCAATATATTTAAAAAACTACGTTTTCTTATATATATTTTATTTTTAAATAAAATGTTCAATATAACAGTAAAAAAATGGAACGATTGCAAGATTATCTCATTTGAAAACAAAAAGTTTGTTAATTATGAAAGCAAACATTTATTTTTTATTATTTTTTTAAAATATATTTTAACGGCTACCTCTTCTATACTGTGAAATAAGAACCCCAATTCCTGATCAGCGATATCATACCAATATGCAGCATTCTAGAACACTTTCGTGTAAACACAAAATCTTATAAAAAAAAAAAAATTTATAAAAAAATAGCACAAAAACCGATTTGGTGTACAAATGTCATAAAACAATTAAACTTATAAACATTAAAATAATAAATTTACTTAAAAAAAGTCTCTTGATTCATTTTGTAACGACAAAACTTCTTTTTAATTTTTTTTTAACAAATAATGCTACTAATAATATCATTTTTAAAGAGTATTTTAATTTTTTTTTATTTTTTTGTTAAACCATTTATTTTTATAAAGACAAAGTTTATTTTTCTTATTTTTTACTTTTAATAAATAATAATATTAAATAATTTTATTTTATTTAAATTTTCATCTTAGTGTTTTTATTTATACAAATACTTAACAAATATAATAAAATAAATATAATAAATATTAAATATATGTATATCAAAAATATATTTTTTTGTTTGAAATAAAACGTTTGTTTGTTTATGTAACGATAGTTTATTTTTATATATTTTTAATTTAATAAAGAATCATAAATATTAAGATATAATTTCTAATTTTTATGTATATTTGACAAATATATTTTTTTTATTAAGAAATCGTATATTTGTTTTGTGACAAAAAAGTATCTTTCAATTTTTGTTTGATTTTAACAAACTATATTAATATTATTTGAAAAGTCTTCTTAATGTATTTACTAATAAAAAATCAATTTTTTTTTAAATTTTATGTATAATTTACAAAAAAAAATTTGTTTTTAATTTCGCATATAAAAAGTTTTCTTAGAGCAATATTTACATAATAATTAAATAATATTACAGAACATTATATTAACATTTCTCAACATAAAGTTTATAACTTAAAAAAAATTGCTTATGTAAAAAAATGATATTTTTTATACGTCAAATAAAACACAATGTAATTATTAACAATAAAAAATATAATAGCAGTACAATATTTGTTAAATATAGAAACTAATTCTACTTTTAAATCAATTAAAAGTATTGTAACTAAATTAAAAATAATAATTTTGCTTAACTTGTTTCCTAAAAATTTACTTGTGTTTTTTTTATTTTTTTTTTTTTTGAGTATATGATTTTCTCTTTCTGGTTTCTTACCATCCTGAAAACTTATATTGAGAAATAGCGATTGATTTACAAACAGTCGTGAATAAAATAAAATTGGCAATTTTTTTTTAGAAGAATAATAAAAATCGGCAAAATATTTGAAATATAGATAAAATAGAAATTGTTTATTAAAAGTAATAGAAGAGATTTTTGAAATTAGGAAACTGCCATGCGAGTCAACTATAATTTTGGGCAGCAGCTACAGCCACTAAGTGTATTTGTAGATTTAAACACAGAACATAATTTTCAATTCCGCGTAAAATTATATCGCAGTTTGTCGCAAAAGACTTCCATTGTTTTCAACCCCAGCCAATGACGTTGAAAAACTAACTTGGACAATGGAAATATAATCGCCTGAGCTACATGAAACTTATGAAAGGGGGACAGAGTATATTATTGTCGTGATGCTCCGATTATAAAGGAACCACTTGGTTTTTTTCACTTTTTTGTTTTTGCGTCCTAGATGCGTCAAAGCTGCAGCTCGATATTGTATGTGGATGTGCACATGTATGTGTACATTTGGGGGCGCCCACACAAATACATCTACTTATGCATATATATATATACATATATATATTTAAATACATATACATATATATAGTTATTTAAGTGCGTGTGTGTTGGCTGTGTGTTACACTTTCAATGTAATTAAACACTTCATGCGAAGGTTTCCCTTTTTTTACTGAGCAACCCTCGCAGTATGCAAAAAGTGTTGCATACTTTACAGCGCGGACTTGTAAGAAACCACAAAAAGAAAAACAAAAAAACTAAAATAATAATAACAATTTTGGCTTCATTGTTTAATTTTTGGGTTTTTGTTTCATTGCTTGCAGCATGTGGCAGGCAAAAAACAAACAATTTTATTCAGAATGACGCGCTAAGAGTGCCACAGCGCTTGCAGAGTGCCACCAAAGGAGGAGCTAGCCAATGCCTCGGCTTGAGGCATTTGTTGCAAACCCAAGCACCAATGACAAACCAATTGAGCAGCCACAGTCATACCAAAAGCCAAAATCATATACCAACGCACAGCAGCAGCTATCGAAATCGGAAACGAGAGCCAGCAAGGAGCAGCAGGAGCCACACGTGCCAGACGTCAGCCATATAGCCAAACGATAGCCCGCCATCAATATGTCTAGCTTATGGCGCCTCTGTGTGTGCTACAGTCTTATGCTACTTGTCCTGAGCGCACAGCTAACACTAGTTCGGTAAGCTAGAAATCCATTTCGTATTTGTACTCCTTGATTTTATGATATCAAATCCTTTTTAGCTGCAAGCGAAAAGAAATGCTTGCCGGTCGTCTGGAGAACGTTACCCAAACCATTTCAAAGATACTGCAAGGCTACGATATACGCTTGCGGCCCAATTTCGGTGGCGAACCCTTGCATGTTGGCATGGATCTGACCATTGCCAGTTTCGATGCCATTTCAGAAGTTAACATGGACTATACAATAACAATGTACTTGAATCAGTACTGGCGTGATGAGCGTCTGGCATTCAACGTTTATGGGCCGTATTATGATTCAGATGCGGATGACGATGGTGTCAATGATGTGCTAACACTATCCGGTGATTTTGCCGAAAAGATTTGGGTGCCAGACACATTCTTTGCCAACGATAAGAACAGGTAGGTCGTACGAACATTGACCAATCGGTGTAGAGTTTATATTTTAATTGCTCGCCAGCTTTTTGCATGACGTCACTGAGCGCAACAAACTGGTTCGACTCGGCGGCGATGGAGCTGTTACCTATGGAATGCGTTTTACCACAACACTCGCCTGCATGATGGATTTGCATTACTATCCACTGGACTCGCAGAACTGCACCGTAGAAATTGAAAGTTGTACGTAGAATAATCTGATTAATTTGAAATATCTCTACAATGACTCTTGAAGAGATTCAATATTTATACCAATCAGATATATTCAGATATTTCACAAAGAGCGAACTCAAGAAAGCTCAGAGTGCGGTTTCATTCAGTTGGATGAGGTTAGAATAGATGAGATGAGATACGATAAAATTAAATGAAGAGAGAGAGATAGGGAAGGAGTTATGCATGGTAAGATGATAGGTGACAGGTAAATTGTAAACGAGATGATATGGAAGATTATATGGGAGATAGTAAATCATATAGCATGTGTATTGAAAATGGAGATGACACGTAAGATGAACGAGGAGTTGGTCAATAAGTTGAAATTTAAGATAATAGGTTGTATGAAAAATGAGATAAGATAATCAGAAATGTGATGAAAGTTAAGATGATAGATGAGTTAAAAATGAGATAATAGGTGAGATGAGAGTTTAGCCTATAGCTTGGATGATAACTGAGGTGACATAAGGTAGATAGTGTTAAATGTAAGTTGAAAGTGCGATGGTAGGTAAGTTGAAAATAGGGATGGTCAAAGAGATGGAGGAAGTAAGGAGGATGGAGGAATGATAAATGGGAAAAGAGGGTAAGATCATAAATGAGTTTGAAGGTATTATATATTTGAGATATAGATGATGTATAATATGACTTTAAAAAAATGATGATGGGTAAACTGAAAAGTTCGATGGTTAAGTAGATAAAAGTATTTCACCCTAGGTAATATGATGAAGCATATAATAGGTAAGACTGTGAATAAGATCAAAGGTAAGATGATAAGTTAATTTAAAATGAGATGATAGGTAAGATTATAGGTGAGATGGTAGATGATTTCACATGAGTTGAATAATGAGATGATAAGTAAGATGTTAAGAGATATGAGAGAGATGTTTGGTAAGATGGTCAAGTAGATGAAACGTGAAATAATAGGTGATAAATGATAAATGAGATAAAAAGATAAGATTATAAGGGTGATGAAAATTATGATGCTAGGTGTATTAAAACTGAGATAGTAGATAAGATAATAGGTGAGATGGCAGATGATGTGAAATACGAGTTGCATGGTTAGATGATAGGTAAGATGATATGAGAGGAAATGTGAGAGGTAAGATGAAAAGTGAGGTGGCAGTTGAGATGGTCAAGTGGATAAAAGGTAAGATAATAAGTAGTATGATGAATGAGATAAGGGGAAAAGCATAAATGTCATGAAAATTAAGAAAACAGGTGTGTTGAAAATGAGATGATATGTTAAATGATATGTAAAGCCACAGCGGAGATGATAACTGAATAGGTAATAGTTTTAGATAACAGATGTGTGCGGACTAAGCAATATTATTAACACTCGCATATTTGCAAAAATATAATCAAATAACTAAATAAATGTTCTGACACTTCTTCACCTCCATAGATGGCTATACGGTCAGTGATGTGGTCATGTATTGGAAGCCAACGCCCGTGCGCGGCGTAGAGGATGCCGAACTGCCGCAATTTACAATTATCGGCTATGAGACAAACGATCGCAAGGAACGTCTGGCCACGGGTGTCTATCAACGCCTATCGTTATCATTTAAACTGCAGCGCAATATTGGATACTTTGTCTTTCAGACATATTTACCCAGCATATTGATTGTGATGTTATCGTGGGTATCATTCTGGATAAATCATGAAGCGACTAGCGCCAGAGTTGCATTGGGTATAACCACTGTGTTGACCATGACAACGATTAGTACGGGTGTACGCAGCTCCTTACCCCGAATCTCCTATGTAAAGGCCATTGACATCTATTTGGTCATGTGCTTTGTGTTCGTCTTTGCCGCATTACTTGAATATGCGGCTGTTAACTATACGTATTGGGGCAAGCGGGCCAAAAAGAAGATCAAAAAGCTGAAGGACTGTGATCGTCGCAAATTAGGTAAGCTGTGAGTGAAGAGAGAGCATATTAAGATTTTAGTAGGGAAATTTTGTGGAAGATTTTGACTAGATTTTACAGAGTTTGCTTTATTAATATGTTCACTGCACTATACTCCCATCCTCAGGCAAAAGTGAAAAATCCGAAACGTGTTCAACCACAGAAGATATTATTGAGCTGCAGGATGTACGCATGAGTCCTATACCTTCATTGCGCAAAGGTAACTACAATGCGACACTCGGCTCTGTCGGCACCGACACCATGGACTTGGCCAAATTCCCGCCAAGTTTTCGCATAACACGCAACTATGGCACCAGCCGTAGTCAGCTGCGACATCGCGGACAACGTGGTAGGACTCTAAGTTTTCTTCATTTCATTTCATAATATATGTTTTATGTGTAACCCTCTCTCTCTCTCTCTGTCTCCCTCGTAGGCATCACTGGACGCCCCCGCATGCTGCATGCACTTAAGAAGGGCGCATCGGCCATTAAATCAACCATACCAAAAATCAAGGATGTCAATATTATTGACAAATACTCACGCATGATATTCCCCATCAGTTTCTTTGCCTTTAATCTAGGTTATTGGCTTTTCTACATTCTGGAATGATAGCCCTCCCACCAGCCCCACGAAACAAAAACAATTATTGTGTAGTAGTGTGATTGCGATCCAATACCGCCGCCCCACTGTAGCAAAGAAGCGAACCAGTGTTGACCAATACATATTTACATTAAAGAGACATATATACATATACGCGTATATAATATGAATGAATCGAACGAACACCTGCTAAATATAAGTACATAGATACATATATATACATATATATATATACAACGTGTGTGCATAGCCAGAAGCCACAAGAAATCTCTGGAACATTTTGAACTTGAACTTAATAGGAAGCACTTGAGTAACCTTGAGCGAAATCAAAATCTTTCAACCCCAGCTATAATTTTCTTCTTCTTGAGGCATTATAGTATTTCGAAGAACCATGCATATCGCGATTAAAAACCCGCCAAGTTGTAACTTGTGGGCTTATCATATTGGGACTAAGCTGTCGGTGAGCTTACTAGACAAGTAATCAATTTTATTTACTTTTTTTTGAACGTAAAGCGAAAAGTCATTTCTAAGAAATATAATCAGTGTGTTGTAGGCGTTTTGTGTTCGATAGAAAAACTTTACACTGAATAACCAAAAAATTGAGCTGCTGTAATGCTGGTGTGTCGGAAATGGCATTTTCAATTTTAAATAGAAAAGAAATTCTAAAAAATGCAGCTAGAGTTTGCCAAATGTTTTACAAAGAAGATTTTTTACTTTTCGTTTGAAATTCCAAAAATCTAAAAATAAATACGGAATTTTTAACGACATGAAGTTGCTTTCAAAACTTACATTTATTAGATTTAGTAGTGGAAACAAAAACTGTTCCGAAAACGAAGTTGTTTCATATATTTCAAAATTTATGTCAAATCGTTGGTAAACGAAAAATTCATCCAACTAAAAAATCTTTTCACATTTTAAAAAATATTTAAAAACTATATTTTTACAGAGTTTCTTTTTTATTTTCGAAGTTGGACAAAATATAAAAAAAAGTCATATATCGAGAGATTTCCAAAAAAATATATAAAAAATGAGATATTTTTAGTTTTAAAGGTACATTTTTTTAAATTTACAAATTCTGTGACGTAAAATATATATCATATATTTCTATGATTATATGAATAAAAAATCCACAGATTCCACGTGTTAAAAAAAAAAATCATATTTTTTCAGTTTTAAAAATTAAAATCAAAGTTCTTACTTTAAGTCCAAAAGATAAAGAAGCTCCCTAATATAAAAAATATTTTTAGAAAAAAGTGTTCTAAAAAATGTATTTTATTGTTTTTTCAATTTTGAAGAACTACTTAAATAATATTTGGAGATTATTGCGAAACTTTGATAAAACTTCGAAGGGTCTCAAAAATTGTTTCGTTTTTTGCAAATTTATCTCAAGTCATTGGTGCAATATATCAAAAGACTTTTGCGAAATTTCGAAACAAAGATTTAAAAATGTGAAAAATATTTTTCTTATTATCTTAGCTAGTAATTCGGAAAATAGTTATGAAAAAATCAAAAGAAAAGCTTAAAATGCCTTATGTGGCGCAAATCAAAAGATTTTAAGAAATTGTCTTTTTTCAATTGAACAATTCTGCAAATAGAAACTAAATAATGATGGGATTTATTTCTGAAAAATTTTTACTCAGCAATAAGAATTTTATCAAGAGATTTTTTTGTAAAATTTCTTAATTCAACCATTTATCCCTACAAATTGATAAAGGGAAAAATTTTACTGTGGGCCAAGCAGCTCAGCGACTGTCCAAAACTATAATGAAAACGCTAAAAAATGTAAAAGTATTTTAAACCCAAAAAGTTATTAAATATTTATGAATTTCAAAAAAAACAAATTTACTCCATAAAAATGTTGTTCCAAATAACTTTCAACTTCTTTCCCGCTTGAGACTTTCGTAGAGAAATCTCGTTGCTTAAAATAAAATCAAAGATACAAAAATTGTAAAAACTTTCAAATAACTAATTTTTCTCTTTCAAAATGGAAATGTTAATATTCCTAAAATTAAAAATTTAAAAAAAAAATTGAACTTAACATAGAAAAGTTAATATGCTTAATATTTGAAATTATATAAAAATTTTAGATTGAACAACTTTGACCTAAAGAATCTTACAATGTTTTGATACGCTCAGTTTTTCCCAAAAATTTTTAATAAATTCATTAATTTTTGCAAAATTCTTATTAAATCCAAAAGCTGAAATAAATATCTTATTCTTAAAAATCAACTTTTGAGCATTGCACAGCCTTACAATCTTATCATTAAAAACTTTAATAACTTTAAATAACACCAACGCTCTGCTATATACACACATAATTCTCTTGAAAGAATCCTTAAGTTTACCACATTTTGCATATTTCTGCAAAATTCCGCACTCATGTTGGCTTGTGTGCACTTAAGGCGCAAGTGTGCACACATATATCATGCAATATTTCCAGGAAATCCATTGAGAATCTTTATAGCATTATTAATATTCCGTTGAATATTATCCCATTTGTTGTTATTATTGCGAGTTTCGAATGCATTTCGTGTCCGCATGAATTCACGCAAATTCGGTTATAATTTCCACGAAATATTATTGCAGTTTTTCAAGCCTCTTCAGTGCACGTATGCAAGCATAACAAACGTGCTTTTCCAGAAATAACAACAATGCCAGTTCCGGGGAAATTTATACTGCCTTTTAATTCGGTAGAAACAAAATATTAAATGGTTTTTTGGGTTTTAAGCAAGAATTCCAGGATTTCGTATAGCATTACGTTTGCTTCAAAACTATGCCATAAATTGTATTTCAAATATTATTTTTAAACTAAGATATTTTTTTGTCCTTCACGCTTCAAAATTTGTTACTTGTTTTTCTTTGTTTTTTTTTATGTTCTGTATTTTATTTACGTGTTTAAGTCTAATTAGTAAAGTCCTGTTTAGAATAGCGATATAATGATAAAAAAAAAGAAATCAATCAAAAAAACGAACAAACAAAATTAAAACCTTAAATAAAATCAAAAAGTTTTACTAAATTACTACTACATTGTGGAAATGGTTAAGAGGGAGGAATGTGCTGGGAAGCAAATATGAAATTAAGAAAAAGTCATGCTGAAATTTTTACGAATCTCAAAATATCATTGAAAATATCGTATAAAACTCACGCGTGATTGCTTTTAATTTTAGAAACATACAGCTCGCATATTCGTGAATAGTTACACAATGCAGCTTCTTCTTCTTCATAAAAAGCAATAACAAATCACGCGTGACTGTCGGTAATTTTGGAATTATGCATCTTCAAACTATCGTATAATTTATCAAAGAAACTTACTCCAAAAATGGGGAAAAACTCACTCGTGAGTAATATTGCAAGCCTGTGGCTCACTGGTTGTTAAGGCATTTATTGTAATTCGTGCAAGTTTCAGGTGTCATTGGCCTATAGTATGGTAAAGTTTACAAATCAAGCCTGTTCTAGATTTATTGAAAAACTCACGCGTCACTGCCTGTTATTTTCATGCCATTGAATTATCGAAGCGTACTCCAAATTTCGTAAAAAACTCAGCAGCACTTATATAAAATATTGGAACCGTATAACTAGGACCTATGGTATGGCATATGAAGCGTTTGTCAACAAGACTTGTACTGAAAATTCCGATAATGTCACGCGTGATTAACAGAGCGTTTACTGAATTTCGTGAAAATTGCAGGCATCACTGTCAAATGTTAAATTTTATCAATCAAACTTGTTTTAAATTTCGTGAAAAATCATGCGTGACTGTCTGGTGAAGCTTATTAATGAGGTTTGTTCAGCTTCAAGTCATCATTGAAACTTAATCCAAAAATCGTAAAAAACTAAGTCACAGTTATATTAAATATTGTAATCGTATAGCTCTGACCTAGGGTATGACACTTTAGGTACTTAATTTCTGAAATTTGCTGGCATCATTGGGCTCAGTCTATCAATGAGGCTTGTTGTGCCAATACCGATAAACTCACGCGTGACCGCCTGTATCTTTGGATATATCGAATCACTGAAGCATACTCCAAACTCAGGAGCACATATATATAATATATGACCTATGATATGAATCATAAAGTCTTTACAGACTTTCGTGAAAATTGCAGGCATCATGGGAAAAGTTTATCAATGAGACTTTTACTGCAAAGAGCGATTAACTCACGCGTGACTGCCTGTAATTTTGAAGTTAACGAATCATTGAAACTTACTCCAAAAATCCCTAAACTGCAACTGTATACGTCAAGTGTTTATAGAATTTTGTAAAATTTTCAGACATCATTGCCCTTTGGTAAAGTTTATCAATGATGAACTCGATAAACTCACGGGTGATTGCCTTTAATTTTAGAATTGTGCAGCTTCTTAGCCAGCGAACCTCTATAACTTATTCCAAAGGTCGGGAAAAACTCAGGCGCACCGTATAGCTCGAACCTATGGTATGGTACATAAAGTGTTAAATGAATTTCAGGAGAGTTGCAGGTAAAGTTAATCAATGATCCTTGTACTGAAAAAACCGCTGAACTCACGCGTGATTGCCCATTATATTTCGTTTTCGCTTAAATTTTGTGTACTTATCTTTCAAGAAACTAAACGGAGCTCTCAAAAACATGCTATATTTGCTAAGTCGCAAAGTGGACTCTTCAAATTTTGCATCATCTCTGCTACAACTTAAATAAATTTCTAACACTTGAAAATATATATTTAATTTATTGGCAAAGCAAAATAAATCGCTTTCAAAAAATAAATGAAAAAGTCGAAAAATTGGTTCGAAATTTCAGCAATAATATGCAGGTAAGATTTTTAAAATTTCGTATATATATATTATTTTTTTATATACAAATAATTAGCCCTCCAAAACTACTATTGACATAATTAAAAAAAAGAATAATAATAATTAAGCCTAAACTAAAACAAAGAGAAGTCCTAACCATTTTGAACAATCAAAACCCAAAAATCGCCTAAAATTTAAACTGCAAAATTTAGTTCTTAGTATTTTTGCGGAATAATAAACTATTGTGCAATTACAACAATAGTAAGTGCACATAATGTTAAATAAATGTTTTTGTTTTGTGTTTCAGCCCATTGTTGTGTATAATTTTCCTTTGAAAAACATATTAACTAAGAGTTTTCCCACTATTTCGAATTCGTGAGAATTCAATACCAAGTGTGGCTCAAATCTCTTTTCAACGAATTTTAACACCTTCGAATTGCCGCCTCTATTCAATGGAATTTTGAGCACAAAAGGTTTTCATGAAAGCATTTAAAGTACACAAGCGGAAATGAAAATGGATTTGGGCATTTTAAACAATTAATTAATAAATTTAAAATTAAAAAAAAATGTAGGTATAGAATTTTGAAAATAAAAGAAAGTTTGTAGCATAGATATCGGAATTTGTTTTATGAATTACAATTAACTTGAAAATTTACGAAAAGTATTTTAAAGCACTTTTGACGTTGTTTTTAAAATCAAATCAAATTAACTAATTTAATTTAATTTATTAAGTACAATATTTTTTTTCTTAAGCAAGTTTTAAATATTAGAAGAATTCATGACTAGAAGTTTGTTTTTTTTTACTTATTGTTTTAATTTATTTTCGATTTGGCTGCTAAATAAAATAAGTTTTGGTGTCGCATCTTCCAAACATCATATACAAATAAATAAAATGAAAATTAATTAAAAAATAAGAATTCACTAATTTGCTTATATTTTTTAATGTACAAAAATTATTTTTTTTTAATTAAATGAATCAAAATTTGTTTTTTTATTTCGACAAACTTTTTTATTTCTTTCACATATATATTTTTTCCTTAAAATTCTTATGGTTCTATTTTTAAATATGTTTTTTTTTTATTTGTTTAATTTAAATATAATTTTCATTTTTACGCAAATAAAAGTATAATAAAAATTATAAAATTGACTCATATAAATTTTTTTCTTCAATCATAGTATCAGATATGTTAATTTCTTTAAAAAAAAAAGAAAGAAGCAAATAACATAAAATTTTTGTATTATATAAAGTTTACAAAAAAATGCAATATTTTAAAATTAATTGTTTTATTTTGTAAAATCCATAAATATACCATAAAAAAAAGGATTCGAGTGCTTAAATATTTTAATAAATTAAAGAACTTAATAACCATTTCTAATTTTTTTATATCTATTAAATTGAGAAAAATATTAATTGAAATAAAGAGAATAAAGAAATAATATAATTTTAAACAGAATATATAAAAATATAATTTCAATAAATACATCTTACATTTTTACTTTATTTGTTTTATGCTTAATCATAATTTCTAATTTTCAATTTATTTTGTTTTTTTTTTCTCTTTGTATTAAAAAAATGTTATAAAGCGTAATGGAACAATTAAAACTAAAAAAGAAATATAATAATAGAAAGAACTTTTTAATAAAATTTAAAAATAAAACAGTAAAAAAGTATATTAATTAAAATAAAAAATTTCAGTTCAAGTTTTTATTCTTGTCTTACTTTGTTTGTAGCATAAATAAATCAATTTTTTAACAAAACAAAAATTTTTTAAATTGATTTCTTAAATATTTTTATTTATACGTTTAAATTTATATGTACATATATTTTACATTTATTTTTTTACTACTACCAGAAACACACACTAAAAAAATATTCAATCATTCTTATATAAATTGGTTTAAAAAATAATGTATGTCTCTATACACTTATTTTTTTTAATAATAATGTATATAGTTAAAAAAAATATTTTGTCGTTAGCCAGCCAGGCATTCAAAATTTGTATTTTAACTCAAATTTTTAATTATAAAAATATTATTTCTTTTTAATTTTTACGAATTTAACTATGTTAAAAAAAAGAAAATTAAAAATAATGATTTATTTATTAATTATTTATTTAAGAAATTGAATAAATAATCAATAAAAAAATAATAAATAAATAACTATAAATATTATTAATAAATAGTATGCGACTAAAAAAATTAATTAATAATTTACTGCAGAAGTTTATAATATTTAAATGTTTTATTTCGATTTTAATGTGTTAATTATTAAATTAATAAATAAATTTGTGTTATTCAAATAGCTTTCTAGCCATTTTTAATTAAAAACTGAGATTAAATACTATAATTGACTTATGGACATACGAGATTTTATTTTTAATTTAGCCACAGAGCATCAATGTAAGAACTACACTAAACAATTTTATTTTTTATTAAAAATAATTTAGTTTTCTCTATAAATGCCAACTAAGACATTTAAAAAAACAAGCTAGCTTTTATGAAGGTTTTGGAAAATTATTTTCCAAGTTGAAAAAAAAAATTTTTTAATTTGCTATTGCCGATATTTTCATAAATAAAAAGTAATAATATTTGTTTGTGATAAATAAATTAATAAAAAAATCACCCAATTTTAAACTGTCTACTTGAGTGCTGCTGATTGCCTGCAATAATAATAGCTTGAATCAAAATTTAAAAGAAATTACACTAAAAATTTCTCTGATATTATTACTAAGCAAAACTCTAAGAATCAAGAACGCGTTCCAAACACCAAATGTGTCTAATATATTTTTTTTAATAAAAATTTTCTAATTGTAAGAGTAATTTAATAGCAAAAAAAATGTTAGTAATGCTTCAAAAATACAGAATTATTGATTAAAATAAAAAACAACATTTTTTACTTAAGCTCCAACGCTTCAGTAGATAAACCAAAAAACTTGGTATACACTTTCTTTCGAATATTCCAGCGAATTGCAGCAACACTTTACACAAAATCGCTTAGAGCAGTTTCCAGCAGCTTAACCCTTTTTGAACTAAATGATGCATAATTATTTGCCTGAATATTTTTTTTTTTTTTTGGGGAAAAAATACACGTAGCTACTTCTATGCCTTCAATCATGCACAGCTTGCTGAACATAATTCGTATTAAATTCCAAAGAACTTGATTTCCGAGTACGCTGGTACCAAAAAATATGTGTGTATTCGCTGTTAGAGTATTTTGTTGCTGTACACAAACTGCCATTCAGAGACATATACCAAAAATACCCATGGTATCACATACAAACGAGCAACATGCTTGTACATAATACAAAATCCTTAGGCCTTATAATGTCCTGGCATCTTCCAAAAATGGCAACGAAATTTCCCAGCACGAAGCAAGTTAAGTACGTTGTGTGGCAAGCAGCTGGAGTTCAAATTTGGGACACGGAATGGGCGGCAGGCACTCAGTGTGCGTGCGTGTGTATGTGTGTGTGTGTGTGCGTGAGGGGGGTGCGAGAGCAAGCCTGTGATTGACAAAAAAAAGCAAAAAGAAAAGAAGAAAAAAAAACAACTGCCATACAATGTATACGTACATCAAGCAGAGGGATGGCCGGGGTAGCGTGTGGCAACTAAGCTTAATGGAGCAAAGCTTTCCATTTTTTTGGGAGAGCAGCACAGAACATAACGATGACGCTGATGCTGCTGCTGCTACTGCTGCCACTGCTGACGCTGCCGCTGCCGCTGCCGCTGCTGCTGCTGACTGCGCTGCCAGCGTTGACATCTGCATTTGCTGTGCTGTGTGGATGCTGTAATCTCAGGCTGGGTTACATTCGTCGTAAAACCGTGCTAGGCAGCGGACGTACTGCCCGGTTGCGCGCACAGAGCTACTGATATAGACGCCATTAACAATAACAACAATACGCAGCGCATAGCCGTCAGCTGCACACATATACACGACACACAAATACTAAGAGACAACTTGATGTATATAAACAGCGCGTGTGTGTGCGTGTGTGAGAGCAACAACAGCAACGAGCAGCAAAAAACGAAGCAATAAAAGTTATACACACACACACACCTACATCGATATACACATACATACAAACAAACAAACACACGCACACCAAATAACAAACACTCACACTCACACTGACGACACTCACACAGCTACGTCAAGAGGAAAGTGCGAAAAACTGCGTTTTCCTTATAAATATAATATATCTATATATATATGTATGTATATGTGAAGAGTATATGTGTAACTAAGCTTATAAATTGGCTATGTGTTGGTTATAAATATATATACATGTGTGTGCGTGCGCGTGTATGTATGATTTTTTTTTGCGTGCAAAAAAATGTGCAAAGTTTGAGACAAAAAAAATTAACTGCATAAAAAATTATATATAATTTATACTAAAAATTTTTGCTGCTGTGGGTGTAGCCCACGCATTTAATTAGCAACGCACACACTCATACTGTACGTGTGTGTGTGTGTGTGCAAGTAAAAGTTAACAACAAAAAACATTAAACTAAAAAACTAACGAAACAACGAAACAGTTAAGTGTTAAACAAAAAAACTTGCAAGCGCTGCAAAGTATGCTACAATTTTTAAGCAGTCTGCTTTAAGCCGTCCGTAGCAAACAATTAAACAATAAATTCTTAAGCAAAGTTTTGCAACATTTTGCGGGCAGCACATAGGCAAAGCACACGACTTGACTAACACAACTTGCCAGCAGCATAAGTTGCAACACGTCTAAAGCTGCTGCCTAAGAACGTGTGGTACACGCCCTTCCAACACATTTTGCGCAACAACAACAGCAGCAACAACAACTTTTTGGCAACAAATAAAAGCAACAACAATTAACAACAAATAACAACAATACCACAGCAGCCAGCAACAACAGCAACAACAAGCACAAGCAGCCTGTCTACGCACAGCGCATACAATGAAACGTGGCTATAAGAGAAGAGCTTTAAGAGCATAGCCTGGCCTTTTCAAAAATGTGTTAATATGCTGCTGCCACAAATTGGCAACGAAACGCAGCTAAAAAGGACTTGCGCTAGCAGGCGCTACATTTTTGTTTAGTTTTATTATTTCATATGGTTTTTTGTTGTTTGTTGATCAAGTTTTTTGCAACAAAACGAACTATAAACAGCAACAACAATAGCAACAATAACAGCTACAAGAACAACTACTGCTACAAAAACAACAACAACTACAACAACAGCAACAACAAACAGCAACAGCAACAACAACAACTTGTCAAAAGTAACTAACCAAGTCCAACACCTACGCACACAACGACACTCACACGCAAGCGCTACATTATTATATATAGCATACACTTGTGCGCGCGCCTGTACATGTGACTGTATGCGTGTGTGCGTTTAAGTGTATTGAAGGCGACATAAACCTACAAAGCAACAACAGCAACAACAAGGACACACAACTAGAAGGACCACAGCAGTCAGCAGTCAGCAGCAGCAGCGTGCAACGGCAGCAGCAGCAGCAGCGACAGCCACAGCAGCCGCATTAGCCAAGACACAAACCAGACACACTAGCAACCAACCAGACAACAGCACAGCGCCTGTGTGTGTGTGTGTGTGTGTGTGCGCGCGTACGTGTGTGTACGTGCGTGTGGGTGTGTACTTGGCACGGCTTGTGCAATGTATTGGCTTGTCTTGCTCTTTTGCCTTTTGGTGTGTTTGTGTAAGTACCATAATTATTTACAACTCTCTTACTTGCGCTCTTTACACACTGACACTGACACAAGCACACAAACAAACACACGCACATACATACAGATATGTCGAACATTTCTTTGCACTAATACAAAAGCAGTGGCAGTTAAAATTTTACTTATATTTCCCCATAGCAATACACTAACACCACCTGTTAGTTTATAATAACGACAACAACAATGACAATAACATCGACAAGAACAACAACAATGACGACGACAGCAGCAGCAACAATAAGAGACGCAGCGGCAGTAGAGCAGCCATGCTCTCACGCTTACACATACACAAGCACACATACACATGCGCTCTTAACGCCCACACAAAAAGATTTCATACCGCTCGCTCTTTCCACTCTGCGCTGCTGCTGCTGCTCTATTCATTATTTGTTGGCCTTTTTAGCATGCGTATACACACAAATAATAACACACACACAGACACACACACACACACACACACACACACACACACACACAGGCACAGACACACAAACGTTAATAATATCATACACCAACACAAACACACACAAATAGCCACACACAAACACACGTACACACGCACAGAGCCACACAAAAACTCACAAACAGCAACCGCAGCTGAAAAGCTTTGAACATACTCAGCGGTTGTCTGCGAGGGTTGGCATTATATTAGCTCTACAACTTTGCTTACGCCTTTTTATTTTTGTGTTTACTTTGAGGCTTTATTGTAAAAATTTGCATATTTGCTATGCGTAACACTGGCCGTTGCTTTCTCTGCTCCTACTTTCGCGCATCTCACTGGCAGCAGGCGGATTTTGCGACGCTAAAACTGCTCATCTTTTGAGGTGTTCCAAAGTATTAATCCTATTTTAGACTTTTTGATATGAACGAAAGTGTTGCTTAGGCAGATGGGGGTAGACAGTTGGGGGTAACCTCTGCAGCGTGTGAGCTAAGTGTGTACCCCTTTTCAGCGTTACTACATAAAAACTGCTCATCTTTCGAGTTGATTCCAGTATCATTCTAATTATTGACTTCTTTGCATATGAAAAGAATTGCTTGATAGCTAATTCGATTGCCAACAATCGGAACAAGAAATACTCAGATGGGGCAACCTCTGTAGATTAGAGCGGGTGGGTTGAGACCTCCCATTGCAGCGTTACAATGTAAAAACTGCTCATCTTTCGAATTGATTAAAGTATTGATCTAATTTTTAACTTCTTTCCATATCAATGGAATTGCTTGTTAGCTAGTTTGATTGGAAGGCGTAGTTAGATGAGTCAAGCTCTGAGCCGGACAGCAGATGGGATAACATCTCTGATTTCAGCGTTACAGCAAAAAAAAATTGCTTATCTTGCGTGTTGATCCAAGTTTCAATATAATTTTAACTTCTGCATATGAACGAAAGTGCTTTCCAGGTAGATGGTGTGCCATCGATGGGAAGAGTTGGTAGTCAGATCTCTGGAAAAGTATTTTTTGACCACTTTGAGTTCGAATATGGTCAAATCTTTCCTTGTATTTTGGTCGTCTTCCTTTTAGTTCTCGGCCCAAACGACATAACTACGCTCGGTATCGATCTCCCCTGATAGTTTCACTTGGCTTCAGCAGCTCATAATGTATGACACCAAGCTGGTTCCACCATAAGCAGATTAGGCACCATCAATGGAAGGTTTCGCTGTGCACGTGGCTTCATGTCCGGGCCTTTCCCAATATTGCCGCATATCGATTTATCGTAATGCAGACAATTTTCATTCGCTTTGCAGTTTAAAAGCAACGACATGTTGTTCGATATCTTTTGCTCATACGAAACCTAATGTCCTTGATTCTGAATCCATTTCATAACCGTGATGCGTTTTGACACGGCTTGCAGAGTCACTTGCAATGAATGTACCAATTTCTCTGGCGTTTGAAACGCGATTTGGTCAAATAATGCTTCCAATTTTGCATTTTCGAAAATATTTACCCTTCCATCACAATTTTGACGTCAAAATCACCATTCTTGAAGCAATGCGTCCACTTGCGACATGTTTTTTGGCTAAGAGCAGCCTCGCCCTAAGCACAGCCTTGTTGTACATATTCAAGAGCAACTGAAGAGCCTTAGCCACACTGCGCGGTTCATACTATGACCTTTGTACCGTGCATCTGGTACAATGACGTAGACAATGAATGCGCTCATCAGGCCAAGCATCTGAAATTTGGTATACACTTCTTCTTGAATATTCCACCGAATTACAGCAACATTTTTCAAACATCGCTCAGAGCAGTTTCCAGAAGCTTAACCCTTTTCGAACTAAATGATGCCTAACTATCCTGAATATTTTTGAGAAAATTCTCCTAGTTACTTCTAGGCCTTCAGTCATATAAATTCCAAAAACTTGATTTCCAAGTACTCTGGTAACTAGCATATTTAATCCCTGTAACGACGCACTTTATCTTCGGAACTGATTTCACCACTTTACAAATGTCGAAACCACTCTCTGCATGACTTCTCGGTCGCAGCAGACTCGCCGTAAACTATCCACAAGCATCCGACTCCAACTGCGCTGCACTTCCATGGAAAATCGAAACCAAAAATTCCCGCAAATGTCGTTTGTTAATTAAAAATCCAGTCTTTTGCAAAGAGACCAACAGCAATAATGCTGTCCGAAATGGACGGTGATGCATTCCGATTATTATCGACAGATGTTAAACCTTTCCAAAGAAAATGGTAATCGCAATATGGCAATCAAATAAGTTTTTATGTTGAAAATTAATGGTTGAAGAAGAAAACGTAGTGCACAGACTGTGCTTTTAGTTTCGATAATTTATTTCAAGCATTATTCTACAGAATGAAGGAAACTACTCATAAGACAAATTTTGATCGATTTTGATGAAATTCAGAATAGGCATTGGGGAAGTCATACACGTTGTTAAATTTTAAATGTGAACGTGGTAGTTCGTGCCACTTGAATCATCTTGTCAAAGTTTTCGTATTAGTTTACTTTCTTCATAATCAGTTAGAGTCGGAAATAACAGATAAAATTTGCACATTTTTAAGTGTAAGACTTTTTGCTGAACTGACATTAGATACCTATATCTCATAGAAGGATAGGCGCATCAGAAAGGAGTCTAAGGAGTTCAAGGGTATGGATGAAGAAAAATTCCATTGCATTTGTCGAGTTTTGTTAATTTTTGACACACTGAGGCTTACTACGGCCGTAAATGGGAAGCTGTAAAACCTAAAAACTGCGGAAAGCCATATTTCTACAAACTTAATATTCTGAAGAGAACTACATAGCCGACGGGTTTTTGGTGTTTCTACTATTTATAGTCCGCAAGTGCTAGATGTTCCTGCACACGGAGAGACACACAGAGGTAGCTCAATTTCTACACTAGGTTATGATGAGCACTTTGGCATAAATGACTTGGGGTCTGCCAGTACCTAATCTTGCTGTACATATATAATATAGTCATATAGTATAGCAGAGAGGACAGAGTGCTTATAATAATTACTTTTTTTTCGTATTTATCCCCTTTCGAATGCGCTCACAGTCCTACTAAGTTGTGGGTTTTGCGATCTCAGCGTGAGATAATCCCGAATCATTTCATCACTGAAATGAAAAAAGCTGACGGTTTTGGCATATTTGATTTTGGACTTGCTTTTCACATGGGCGGTGTAGCCGCTAATCTATTCCATACACTGCTCTTTGGAGTATCTTTAAGTTGTTAACTTTGTGCTTCAGGCCCAATAGAAATTTTGCTGAATCCGGCTACATAGCCTCTAGGTGAAGATGAAGAAAATTTAAAGACTTTTTGGCTTCAAACTTATTTGAGTTCGAATAAAGTAATTATTATTTATATAATAATAAATAATATTTACTTATTTGACTAATTTGCTTTAAGGGTACCTCCGATTTCTCTACGAAATCTTATTGGAATTATTTTTAACGCAATCGCAACATTTAACTAACAAACTTGAATGAAGAATCGGCCCAAATTTTTAGTTGGGTTTCTTCATAGGCTGCAACAAAAGTATTATGCTGAACATATTACAAAACCGAATACTACATTTTTTTGACGGTCTGGTTTTCGAATTGAAAATTTTCTTTACCTTTTTTGTAAAAAATGCACGCATCAGCACAAATTTAGTTAACATTATATTTTCATGTTTATTCACTTTAAAATTGTTAAATATTAAGGTTAACTGGACTTAGTTGTACGCCTAAATTAATAGTAAATGAATAAATATACAGGAGAAAAATGTATATAGCAGCTAGCAGCAAAAATCAGAGACTCGGCATAGCTTACGTATGGTCAGAATGCCTAGAGAACTTGATATGCCCATGTTCGTCTGTATGAACACCTACAACTCCAAGATATCAGAAACTAAAACAACCAACTTTGTCTCTATACGATGGAATGCCGCTTTAAATGTGTTTTGCAATACTTTAAATAAAACAAAAATATTGTAGCATTAGCATCCGTGAATCTTCCTCTACAAATTGATTTTCGCTAAAGTTCTCATAAAAAAAGTCAACCAGGCAACCGTGTTTAGGAGTACTCAAATTACAAAACAAATTAAATTGCCTAAAAGTGTTGAGGGATATCCCAAAGTCGAAACGAATGCCACACTTTTTTTGTTTTTTATTCCACCCAAGACACAGCATTCACCAAGGTCATGGTAGAGTTGGCCGTACAATTTGTAAGAGCGGAACAAATGAACACAACAAAAATATAAAATTAAAAAGACAAACAAAAACGATAACACGCAAACAAAAAAAAAAAAATGTTTTCGATTTCGATTTGTGCTCATTAAAGCACGGCCGAAATTAATTGATGCTAAATATAGCGCGTAGGGATGTAAAACGAATCCTTTTTCACGCAGTTTGCCTTGCCAATTATGAACGCATTAACTGGGACAGTGTCGTTTTGCATGTAAACAAAATACGAAAATAGTTGTTTATCAACACTGGCGCTGGGCGCCTTTTATTGGAACTGCCTTTGTCAACGAAAGCTCTAAAATAAGGAAGAAAAAATGTTTATCTTTTCCAACTTTGCATTAAAGTATTGTCAATATTGCCATTTGCGTTTTGCAACAACTACAGAGAGTAGAGTTTATTTATTCTTTAATTATCTCTTTGAATGGAATTTAATAAAAAGCTTGTTAGCGTATAAAATCAGAATTTGAATTTGTTGGTGGTGCAACTTATATTTATTCAAGTATTTACTTAAATATTATAATTAATAATATAGTCAAGTAACAAATAGCTGGGGTGTACCTCGTTAGCGTAGTGGTTGGCGTTTGTTGGTTGGATTCCATTCTGCAGCACTGGTGCATTTGCCTAGCACTGACATGGCTAGCAAATAGACGCTAGTTGCCCAAGTAAATCTTTACTAATTAAAGTCACTGGCCTTCTGATGCGGTTATCAACTGTGGGTTCCTGTTCTCTTCGAACAGCTAGTAATAGAGTTATCTTCATGCTGTGTCTTTGGTGCAATGACAATTTTAAGGCTTGCATAGAAGTTGGGTTTCCAATTAATTCAGATTAATTATATGGAATTATAATAACAATGACTGACTTATAATTACAATGGTATATTTACAATGATAAGATATTTACAAAGTTTTGAAACGGAAGGTTAAATCAAGCGGATGGAATCTCTTAGGTCTCCGTAGTTGAGTGCTGTTGTTAAGTAGCTGTGCTGCAACTAGGTGGTTCTCATGGTTACGGTTAGTTAGACGGTTAATATACCTCTGGCTATAGACGCTGATTGTGTTTTGGATAGTGCGCACGTTGAGGTCTGTATGAAGGATGGTGTTCTCCGTCCACTATTATGCGCAGAAACTTAGATTGAAAAGCTTCAATAATTTTAGTGTTTGATATGACCGTGGGTCCCCACAGCTAGATCCCGTATGTCCAGATTGGCTTAAGGATCGTCTTGTAAAACAAAAGTTTATTGCGTTTGCTAAGATGGAGGTCTGAGAAGCCAGTACAGCCGTTTGAGCCTCTCTTTAAGCTGGAATCTTTTGTTTGTAAGACGACCCCACCAGTTTAGCCTGCTGTCCAAGGTGAGTTCCAGATACTTCGCGCTACTTGCAGTGGGTAGTGTCTGACCAAAGATGGAGACTTGTGGACAGAGCAGATGACAGTATGGTAAAGGGAAATAAGTTATTTTTATATATGGTATAGTTGCTAGAGCTAGGAATCTATCATACTTTATCTAGTTTTTAATAGGCTAACTTACTACCAATAAAAAAAAAACAATGCAACAATAAGTTCAAAATATTAATAGTCGTTGCCCTGATGGTTGCAATATTTTTAAGTATTTCAGTTAATTTTTTTATTTTGCTATTGTTACTTTAGGGATTCAACTGAGTTCAGCTGAAATTATTAATAAGCAACATAAGTATTAAGAAATATTAAACCAGAACAATGAAACTATAATACAAAGCTAATCTGTATGCCCATCTTTTTTTTGGATATATTGCTTTATTTATTGGATCTACTTATTATGAGAGAGAGTGATTTTACAAAACCTAAAAAATTTACTTAACCAACAGTCACTATTGCGGCAGATAGTCCCTCGCAAGAATATTTGGATCGGCATGTCATATGCTGCGATATTTTTCCATTTCAACTTTGACCGGAAGTGTGAATAAATAGCTGTGAATACTTTCATTACGAACTTACCTCGGTGCACCGGTGATATTTCTCAGTAGCTTCGATTGGGCTCTTTGGAACACATCTACACTGCAATTACTGCTGTTTGCCATAATTGGAAACCATAGGTATAGATTGGTTTTAAGACGGAGTTATAGATCAGGACTTTATATTCCAATCGTAGGGGAGAGCGAGCACTAGGAAGCCAATGTAGATTACTAGCTTTTAGTTTGAAGTGTGTTCTTTCTGCCTCGATGTGCCGTCATCTGTCAAGGTGAATACTTAGAATAGAATACCTTTAATTGATTTTGGAAGTACAGCAACGGCAATCTTGTCTGTTGAGAGTAAATGTTGCATGCTTGCATTTTTGCTTGTTAACTTTTATGCGCCAATCAGATAGCCATTTCGCAATATCTGACAGCCCTATCCTGTTGGGTGAATATTCTACTTTGAAGTCAAAGAGAATGCTCTGTCGATCCTAACTAACAGCAATTGCTCAAAATGCTAGCTAATTCTGTTCAAAGGGAATAATTTTGAATTTATTTGCAGCAGGTGACAGACATAAAGTATACGCAGTGTTGGTCATAAGATCTGAGTTTCTTCAAAGAAAATACTATTAAAATTTCATGGAGCGGTTGACAGTCATAGAGTATACGCAATATTATTAGATCTAAGATTAAATAAGGTAAAGCATTTCTGGGAGTTGTTTTAATGCGCAATTCAGAGAACTCCAATGTACTCTTTAGAAATTCGTTTACTCTTTTGTAGCCTAAAAAACTACGCCTTAAAATAGGAAAAATCCTTCCCTGCTAGTTGCAGTATTTTGAAGGATTTCAGTTACGAAGACTTGTAGAAATAGTATTCAATTAAAAAGATTCGATCTATCATAAATTGTCATAAAATTGATTGCAAACGCTTGATATTTCTTAGCTTTGTTGCAGTAGGTGACGTGCATTATGTATACGCAGTGTTGTCCATAAGAACTGAAATAAAATAAATCAATACGAGAGTTATTTTCACGCGTAATTTAGAGTACTCCAGGCTGCTCTTTAGAAACTCGTCTACGACGCCCTAAATAATTCGGCGCATCAAAATACATTGACAAAAGTTTTAATAAATGACAAAGTAAGATTATTGTTTTTGAAATTTACAAAAAGTTGACTTTTCTTTGCTGCGTCGAGGCCAATCAGCACCAAGTTTTCAGATATTTATACATTTTTTTTGTGATTTTTGTTTCCTCAAAACTTCTCTTAACATTTTAGTTTTTCTTTTCTAACTAAAGCTTCGAATATAAAACTAAACTTCAAGCGAAACACTTCTGTAATAATTTTCCAATAAAATCTACTTCTTCTCGTTAAGAATTGTGGTTATTTAACAACGCAGAAATGTGTTTGTATATTTAGTACTTGGAAATGTTATTTATTTCCTATCAAGAGTTGCTCTATACCCTATACAACATTTTTTCGCATCATTATTTAAAAAGAATGCAAATGCGTGGGTGCTCGAACCGAGCGTGCAGATGAAAAAGTGCATCAAAGTAATATAGAAATATGCTTGTCAAAGGCGTACAGAATGGAGCTTCTTGGAAAATAAAATGTCGTTTTTTATGTATTTATATTTTTGAGAATTTTTTTTTGTGCTTTTTTCAAAGAATAAAAACTAATTTTGAATTTTCTTTTTAAGTCGCCTCGAAGTTTCACTAAAAATGTAAAAAATTAATCAATTTTTCTACGAAATAAATATCACAAATTGTGTGAATATTTCATGCAAAGGGTGCAACTTTTTTTTAGCATAAATTTCAAAAATTTTGAAGCTTTCGTGGTAAATATGTAATGAATGATAGGACAAAATATTGCAATTATTTCTTTAAGTTTTAATAATTTTGTAACGAATTTTTAAAGTAATAAATCAAGCAAAGAAGAATATGAAAAAATTATGATGATGCTGAAACTTAAATAAAAAATTAAAGTTTTATATTTTTCTTTATTCTTAATATAAATTTTAATAAGTGTGATAAATTAATAAAATATAAAAAACTTAAAACTGAGAAAAACTGAGAGAAGTTTCCAGCAAAACAGAGTTAAGCGTCTCTTTGGAAATTACACAGAACAATTTCCGTCAAATGAAACACACAAATTTATATTTACAAGTTTAGTTTGTGATTTTTAACTTTATTTTAAAAAATTTGAAAGCATGCAGCAAATTCCAGCAAAACCCGCTCAAGTGTCTCTTATGTTATTGAGCAAATATCATACAAATTTTTTTAATTTATTAAAATTTATTTTTAATTTTCTACATTTTTTTAAAATGTATATTTAAAAAAAATTTTATTATCATCAAAAATCATACAAATTTATTTTTAATTTATTACAATTTATTTTGTTAATTTTCTACATTTTTTAAAAAGTATTTAATATTTTATTTATTATTATATAAATAATGTATTCTAAAATAAAAATAAAATAATTCATTTTATTTGTATATTTAAATAAGATCATGTTCATACAAAATATATAATATAAAATATTAAGTAATTTTTAATTATCACTTAATGAATTATTTGATATATATTGATATATATATTGGATTTTTATATTTTTAAATCGCGAGTTTCTGCAAATTTAGCATGAATCCCAATTTCATCTTTGTTTAGGCGATTCAGCGATCCACACAAATAATTCTTACTGGACAGTTGCTTGTATTGTAAATATTTCCTAAAAAGATTTCCGATCATTTCCTTTTTTAAGCTTTTCGTTGTAATTTAGAAAAGTCTTCAAAAATTTAAAAAATAGTGAAACTTTTATGTAATAGTTGCTTGTTAGCCTCCAGGCAGCAACATAGAACTTCGTTCTTACAATTTGACAGAGTCTGAGTAATCTCAGAGTATTATAATGAAATCGTTGAAATATCTAATTTCAATTTGACGAACCCAATAAATAAAATTGTATCGAGACATTTTAAAATAATTTACTCACTTTCTCAAAAATATAGCTATTTTGATAGGTTTCGAAGTTTAATTAGCTTTTGGTTACACTGATATAGGAGGTTTTAAAGATTTCATTGCAATACTCTGAATGCTCTGCTTTATTTTAGGTAAGAACGCTTGCACAACACTGCGTATACTTCATTTATGTTACAGAGAACTAAAAACGTTATGTTTGGCAAAACATTTTTCAAAAAAGTAACTGTTATTTAAATTGTTAAAAACAATTGTAATAATTGCAAAATATTAATTGAACTAAAATATCTTATAAATGGATCACATTATAATGTAGAATTTGAAGAAATTGTGTGAGTTACACTTCTAAAATTTTTCTCCAATGCCTCACAGCTTACCTATGTCTTAATATCAGGCAAATCACCTAAAAAAGTAATAGGTTTATTTTTTTATTCTTTTTGGAGAGATTAGAATCATTTCTTTATTCTACAGAAAGCTTTTATTTGCACTACTTAAAAATAGTTGTATAGTTTAGATACAGACAATCTGAGGGTAATATTTTTTTGGTTTTTTTTTGATTCGCTGTGAATAAGGTCAGCGCTCTTAAGTCGGAGCATGGAGATATAACTCTTAATATATATATTATTATTAACTATTAATACATAATAAGAGAACAGCGATCAACAGTTCATAGCCGATTCCGAATTAATAAATACAGATTTTCCTAGACAATTAGCGTCAAATTATTTGCTAGCTTTGCCAGTGCTAGGTAAACTGCGTATAAATATTGTAATTATAATTTAAAGTGCTTTCAAGTTTTATTATTAAATATAAATAATTGACTTTTATTATTAATAAATAAAAATATTTGTTACTTTGAAAAAAAATAACAATCTAATCTAAGTTTGTTAATAAAACTGTCAAAAAATCGAAAGTATGGCTGAAAGTTAACACAAATACTTAAAAATAAATTTAAAAAAATTACAATAATTGACTACAGTTTTCCACTTTTATTAATAATAAATAAAAAATAAAATTACTTATTAATAACAATTATTTTAAAGGAGCCGAAGTTTGTTGATGAAACTGGCATTATATTTGATGTAAAGCTGCTAGTTTACATTCAAAAAAAATTGTATAAATTTTAAAATATTACAACAATTGACTACAGTTATATGATTGACTTCTATGGAAAAGAAATAAAAAACAAATATATTTAATAATGTTAAGCATTAATAATTTTTAAAAAATCGCAGCTTGCTGATAAAACTAGCGAAATAATGTTGTGTATGGGTCAAAGTTAATACAAAATTTGAGCACAGTTTGGTTTTTATAATTTACAGCATAACTTCAGCTTCCACCCTCGCCAGCAAAACTAATAGCAAAAAGAACAATAACAAGTTTGCATAGTTTTCATTTTCAATGCTTTTATCAAAACTTTGCGCTTCATTCACAGTTTTTCCAACACTTTTATTTGTATTTTTGAGTTCTCCGAAAGAAATATATTATTTTATGCTTTTTGTTGGCGCCACTCGACCCGCTCGCTATATACAATGCAAAATAATTGCAGGAAATTAATAAATAATATAAAACTTTTCATGTAATTAAAATTGTATGTATTTAGCGAGAATAAAGTATGCTGCATGTAGTCAAAGCATACAAGAACCCGTAGGAAGTTGAAGTTCTTGGAAGGCTACTCAAACAGAATTGCAGCCAGAAAGGCTTAAGTTTCTTGAGCTCAAAGGAAGGACTCATAGTTTGGGAGTCAATTTTTGTGCTTGCTGCTACTATGCAAAATACTTAGGTTTGTCTTAAAAGTAGCAGTCTTGCTTTTTGCTAAGGAAATGCGTGCCACAAAAAAACAAAAAGGACATTTTTGTTAGATAAAAGCGAAAGTGCATAGCTTAAAGGAGCATGCGCAATTTACAAAACTGCTGCGAAAAATGCCCTGACAGAGCAGCCCCAAAAATAAGCAGCGCGTACTCAATGAGAGCAGCAGCAGCAGCAGCAGCAAGGAGTCTGTGGCTGCCAAGACAAAGGCCTAGAAATAATGAATGACAAATATGGCTGACGCTGCACCTGTCGCTGCAAAACGCAAAATCAGCGACAAAAATAGCCGAGCCCCGAACCAAAAAGCAATAACTCTCTATATACTGAGGTTTATATTTATATAAGGGCCTCACAAATATATATATATACATACATATATGCTTGCTTACAAAGGCGTTGAGTGCAGCAGCTAGCACAAAATAGACAAAATGTCTGTATGACCGCGACCCTAGCCTTGTATGTGGGGACCCCAAAAAAGAAAAAAATGAACAGAATAAATAAAAAGGATATGCTATATATATAAACATGTACATAATGCTATGTAACGTGCCAATAGAAGTATACAGAAAACACACGCACACTATGACAGACAGCACGCACACTTATTCACTCACGCACACGCTCTCACACACACACACACACACACACACACACACACACACAGGGACACACAGACACACTTGAGTCTGTAACTTTGGCACGAACTCGATTTCTTGCTCTTATATTGGGGGAAACCACGCAAAGCTTACGATTTCATTCATTAAATCGACAAAGCTGTGGCCATTGTGAATGCTTGCTCAGTAAAAGCTGCACGCCTACACGTACACACTTCTTATATACATATACGCATGTACGTGTGTACGCGTGTGTGTGTGTGTGTGTGCGTGTGTACTATGTATAAAAATAAAACGTAGTCCTGACAATAGATACAGACCAGCCATATTTCTATGACAAAATATTTAATAGCGATACCGCCCAAGCCAAAGGCAACAAAAAAAATTCTTTAACTTTAAATTCCACATACTTTAGACTTATTTCACTTAGTAGCTGTGGAAAGCCAAAAATAACACGGTTGGTTCTGTGTGGAGTAGTTCGACTTTATTGCGTCAGGACAACAAATTTTTCACATATGTATGACGGTGCTTCCTTAAGCTTATTTGGCTTTATTCTTCTTACAGCTTAAAGTTTTTTCTTTCTTTTTTTTGTATTCATTTCGTGGCTTATGATTATTCTATAAAAAAAAAAAAACGTTGAAGACCTACTAGAAATATGTAATGCTGTGCATTCCCTAAGGATTTTGGGGCGACATAGTTCTGCTGTTCAAAACGAAAACGAAATGCGCAATCAGTCAAAAATATGGCTGAAAATGTCAAAGAAGTTACGCATAGAGATGTAGAGTAGTAGAAATAAGCTATTTTTTTTGTGGCAAGTTATCGTAAGTGAACTGACATGGAAGAAGTGCTTCAAGAAGTCTCGAGTAGTACATTTATAGTATATTGTCTTTGCCTTATAACATCAGTGCCAAGGGAATGTAGGCTAATAGACTTTGAAGCGATGTACAGAATTGAATAACAAAATAGGTTCCATACTCTTTTCAAATCTGTAAGCGCATATTAATTTCAAGCTACAGCAGCTACAGCATTTTATCATCCTACAAAAATTTGCCTTATAATTAACATTTTTTTCTCCAATAAGTTCAGTTTTAGCTTATCTAGTTGCTTTTATTTCAAGGGCTTACCTATCAGAATAACTTATTTTGAGGCTTTTTAATAATTCTAAATTTCTCATTCTACAAAAATTTGCATTTAATTATACGCATCAGTTTTCCATCTATTTTAGACATACTTTTACTTAAGCTAATGAGATGATGAAAATTTCGCAAGTTGGTGCTTACATTTTAGTCGAGCTGCACCGCAACGCAGCCTCTGTTTATTTAATCCTCTCCAAAAACCATAAGAAAACTTCAAAAAGTCTTCGTAGATTGCTTTCTCATAAATAAAAGAAAGACTATTACAGAAAAAAGGGTTCAAGCCAAGTTCAAATGTTTATATATCTATTGATTCTTTTGAAAGTTGCAAGACTTCTAGTTTACCGAATTTTTTTTTCAGTTCTCTTGTCTTACTTTGTCAGATTGTTCACTTAAAATATGCCATATTTTACAAAATAGTCAGCCCCCTGATTGTTGTCTTCAGCAACATCTTTCCCAATCTTTCCGCACTGCGCTCGCCTTAGTTGGATAAATGATGCGCGGAAAAAAACTTTATTTTTAGTATATATAATTACCAAAGCCTATTTCGCCATCAAAAAAAACTCTAGTGCAGTTTTGTCATTAAAGTAAAAGCCTTTGTAAGGTTCTGCTTAAATGGTAAAACCTTATGTTGTTTCAACATCATAAAAACGGTCATCCAAAAATCTCAATTTAAAAGCTGATGCGAATAAACTTAATTTTAAGTGTTTAGTATATAATTACCCATCGCATAACAAAATCTCGAGTGCTTTGCTTACAGTCTTTGTTAGGTACTCCCAAAATGGTTCAACCTAAGATTGTTTCAACAACGTAAATCATGCCCATTTAGTAATAACAATAAAGCTTTTCTACACTTTTATATAATTTTTCATAGATTCTCATATTTTTAAGAAAGAAAGTGTATACAAAAGTCAGCATCCTAGAGCTGCTACAATGTTTGTGTTAGTGACAACAAAAATTGTTATTATATTTGTTGGCATCCAAAGCAACTACCAATTGTAATATGATAAAGAATCTTACAGCAAATTAGAGAATAAAGCAGAGCCAGATATTATAAAAAGTTGGCCTTTTAAAGGTACAAAAGGTAGAAGAAATTTTACTTTGTGTTCCTTTATTTAAAAAGAATCATTTCTCTCATTTCATTTGAAGCATTCCATGCATATTAGAGTGTAAATTCCATTTCCACATAATCTCACACAGATTCCTGAGCTGTTTTTTTATTATTTTTTTTTTTTTTCATTCTACGAAATTCTAATGGTGTTTATTTTCGGTACCACAAAATGTATCTATGCGCTTGTCATCATTTCAAAAGCAATTAAAAGCAAACAACATTTTTTTATGGTTACCAAATTCAGTACTTTAGGTTTTGTATATCAAAGCACTTTGTGGAGTTTCATAAAAATCGATTAAATTATATCATATATATAGGATAAGTCGTTTAATTTGTCTGTTGTTCCAGATATATGTACACAAAAGTTGTTAAGTTTTCAAGTTAGGTTGATTATATCATACATGTAGGTGTAAATTCGGCAATAATCAGTTTTTTCACTAAGTTGTTTATTTCAAAAGAAAAGAATAAAAGTTGAGCTAACCAAACAAATTTCTGTCTTTGCAATATTTATAAATTAAATACAGAAAAGTGGTACATAGTATCCAAAACTATCATCAACGCTATCTTTATAAACAATTTTCATTTAAATATTGAATACGCTGAACTGCGAAAATCAAATTTTCGATTTGCACTCTAATTATCAAAAAAGTATCTCTTCAATTTTCGTTTTACTTGTAAAATATTTTTATGAGTTTTGCAAGCAAATTTATTGCGAATTGACAAATTTATTTTGTTCCAAATAACTTCTAGCGTTAGGCTAAGCTAAACAATTTTGAAAGTTTTCTACAAATTCATTATTATTTGTTGATTTCAGTTGAAACAAAATTTAATTTTTGAAAGATAAATTGAAATTTAACTTTAAAAGATAGTATTTATTTTGGATAGTGTTCGTTGTGCTCACTTAAAGCTTTCTTATATTGGATAGCCTTATTGACTTGACCAGTTATTGGTGGTTTCGATATGTAATGATTATAGAAGTGTATATTGTCGAAAAACGGTAGCGTATAGCCAACCATACATGTTATATTTTTAGCGCTATTTTGTGTATGCTGGTACTCTGCGCTGCTCTCGTTTACCGGAAATCCCATGGGTTCTACAGCCATAACGAATATATTGCCTCCAAGTCACCAGGGGAGGTGCAAACTTCAAGGCCATATAATACCTTTTGACTTCTATAAACGATTTTGTGTACATAACTTTGTGCATTTGTACTAAATATTATGTTTCGGCTGACACTTAAATGAACCCAAGCCGCCCGGTTAAAGTCAAAGGTTAAGGTTAAATTGTCATAAGAAACAAGAGTATTTTCCGCTATTAATCCAAGGCCAATCGTATCGGCTTTCATGCTTTAATAAATAAAATTTGTGGCAACAACAAATAAGCTCAAACATGTCTGCCGCTTAAAGGAAAATAATTTTTAGTTTTTATAAATAGAATTTTTACTTTTATTCATTGAAGCAGGCATTGGATTTGCATATAATTTTTTTTCTTAAAATTAAACGCGTAATAATTAAATTCCTCTTTTACTTTTTTATAATAGGAATTGTACGGATTTGAAATTAGCTACAAATTTTGAAAAACGTCAATAATTAGGTACTTGTACTTTAAACTAATCTATGAATTTCAATGCAAATTTTGAATTAGATACTTTTAATTCGTACATACAACTTCATTTTTTTTCTTTGAATGCATTGTATTTCTTCGCAGTAATTTAGGCAACTTCCAAAATATTTAAATATTTCAAATACAGAATGAACTAAAATTTGTTTTTATTGCAACGACCTGATTTTGAGCTTATTTTTAATTACAAAGTTAAGTAAATAAATTAACGGGGTGTCAAAATATACATTTCAAATTCATTTTTGATAATAGTTTCATTGTTTAAAAAGAATTCGTTCCTTTGCGACACAACTTGTATGCATACTGGATTGCGAATTCCATTATCGAACAATCTTTCTTATTTTGCCTAATTCCAAATAGTGGATAACGCTCAACACTTCAAAAGAAATACAAAATTCCTGTAAGTACGTCAGTTGTACTTCTCTGAAAATATTAAATGAAAAATATAATCATCTCACGGCTGAAATCGATTCCGCATACAGCTGGAAAAATTCATTTTTGTTATTGAAAAAAGAGAGCAGCCAATTGGATGAAATTTTATGACCCGAAACTATTTGTCATCGCTCCAAAGCAGCATAGACTATCCATTACCACTTTTGCGAAGAGAACGGCCAAGACGTGCAGAGAATGCCCTAAGCCGTACAGATTCCCCAGTTGGTTACTCCGAGGAAAGGTAGATAGGGTTCTCTTCCACGTGATCTTTGCATCTGAGCTTTGGGCATTCGTTCTACCTTCCTTCGTTGGCTTTCGCATTGATGAACACTTTCTGTGCTGAAGCTCCTTTATCCATACGCATGACCGAGCCAGCGTTGCTGTTGTGTTTTAAAACGCTGAATAACATCTATGCAGTCGTAGAAGTCATACAGCTCATGGTTCATTCGATTAATCGAAAGTCATCCCACAAGAAACCGTACGTACCCACTAACTTCTCTAGTTTTTTCTGAATTCTTAAACAGGAAATACTCGTATTATACGTATGCCCGATAACGACTCGACTTCCATTTGCTTTAAAATTAATTAAAACTAAAGCCTCATACGTCAAATTAATCCACTTGCTTCCGTTGCAACTGACTTTGATGGAAATTTCAATGGATTAGAAAATCTTGGAATTTGCCGTCATTCACCCCATGACATAGTTGCTTGTGGTGTTGCGCTTAATTGCATTAAGAGGTTTTCAACTCGCCGTGATGCCTGCCACAATCATGTCGTTGTTGTCTGTAAACCAGCAGGTGGCTTTGAAAGAGATGGAAATTCCCAGAATTCATAATCAGTTACAGCACACATTATGGGAAGGCTTACTTGGTTGCAGTGTTTCAAGGTTGCTCTTGCAGAAATGTGTGCGTAACTCTTTAATGTGAATACAATGGTATCAGTTTCCTAAAGCGCCCACCTGACACTCGGCAATACCAAGAACACTTTGTACAAAGAGCTGTTGGTACTGGAGCCTGTGGCTGTTGAGAAGGCGTCTGCTACATTTATGAATAGGTTGCATCAAAGGTAGCGGGTTTAGTTAGAACTTTAACTGCTGCATGCCACACGTCACGTTACTATAAGCTACTTATGCCCCAAATCAACCCAAGTCATAATACTATATTCGTTTGTCTTTGCAGCTCTGGGAGACGCTGATTTGAAACGCGACGTCAGTAAGCTGCATAGACGCAGTGCCGGTAATCGTGCAATACATCCGCCAAACCATCCGCAGGATGCACTACAATATCATCAATGGTATGAACTAGGCTATGCCGAGCACGAGGAGCATCTGCTTAATGCGGAATTGAGTCATGTGCATCATTCGGGTCTGCTTGGCGGAAGCGAAACGGCAGAATTGCGTTCGGCAGGCAAGACACGACGTCTGGAGAATGGACGGCGACCACATCAGGATCGAGATGATGATGATGCGCATGATTTGGGCGTGGGTTTGAACGATGAGCTCTTGCCCAGCGCAGAGGAACATGATTATCATGGTGTCTCGGAGTATCCACCGCATCAGGAACACGATGATATAATAGGCGTCGATGGTTCGTATGGCCAGTTGGATGCCTTAGAAACGCAACCACAGCCTAAGCCCGGCAATAGCGTTACCAGCACCAGTACCAGCACCGGTGATACACCCAAATTTCGCAATGTGGGTGCACAGGGTGGTGGTGGCACACGTGGTGATCTCTACGGTGTACGTGAATCGGATAGACAGACCACACGTGGACGTGAGGGCTTCGTAGGTGGACCGAGTAACAAACAAAAGAGCTTTCGACCCTTTGTAAGTCGCGGCGTAGTGCACGATGATCCCAGTCTGCTGAATCAACCGGGTGAGGGTTATGTTCCGCAAGTGAATACGGGCTGTCACAGTGTCTGTGATGAACTGCAATGGCAGTGCAGCAATTGTCAGTGTATAGAACTGCGTGGACACTGTAATCGGGATGTACAATGCACGGATGGTTCAGATGAGTACGATTGCGACAATATGGGTGACATGATGTCCAAGCTGCAGAAGGAGTGCGAACAAACTGGCCTGCATGTTATGTGCCCCAAGACCTATCGCTGCATAAATAAGGAATGGCTCTGCGATGGTGACGATGACTGCGGCGATTATTCCGATGAGACACACTGTGGTGCCCGCACCAATTGCACGGGTGATCAATTCGAGTGCCAGAATGGCTTTTGTATACCACTACCCTGGCTGTGCGATGGCGAGAACGATTGCAAAGATTACTCAGATGAGGCGCACTGCAATCGTACCAGCTGCACGGATGAGCATTTTACGTGTAACGATGGCTATTGTATCTCGGTGGCATTTCGCTGCGATGGTGAGCGGGACTGCGATGATAACTCGGATGAATATAAGTGTCCAGCTGTTATAAACAGCTGCCCCGAGGGCGAGTTTAAGTGTCGTGGCGGTTTGGGCGGTGCTGGTGGACCCAGTGGTCAGTGTATACTTAATAGATATCGTTGCGATGGTGATAATGATTGCGGTGATTGGAGTGATGAGGAGAATTGCCCACAAAAGCCGTCACAATGCACGTCCAGTGAGTACAAGTGTGCGGATGGCACATGCATACCCAAGCGCTGGAAGTGTGACAAAGAGCAGGATTGCGATGGTGGCGAGGATGAAAACGATTGCGGCAATATGAGTCCAGAGCATCCATTGACTTGTGGCGCGGACGAGTTTACCTGCAAAAATGGGCGCTGCATACTGGTAAGCTGCACAAAGTAGTCTTATTTTATTCTAATTAAACGTGAAACTCACACAGCGTACATGGCTTTGCGATGGTTATCCGGACTGTTCCTCGGCTGAGGATGAGGTTGAATGTCACTTGCGCTGCGATGCGGGACAATTTTTGTGCCCAGCCAAAAAGAATATAACCAATTTGAAGTAAGTTTATTTAACATAAAAAGGACTTCATTGAGCAGGTTGCCTTTTAGAATCTGCGTACATCAAAAACATGTCTGCGATGGACAAAACGATTGTCCACTTGGTGAAGACGAAGTCAACTGTCCAACGGAACAGGAATGCCCCGAGCCCAATCAGTGCGAGCAGCTGTGCATCAAAACAGCGCGTGGCCGAGATGAATGCGCCTGTAGACTGGGTTACCTTATGCACGAAAACAAGAGCAAGTAAGTAGTTTGTAATGCCCGACCAATCCAAACTCTGTTCCAAAAATCGAATACCCAATTCAAAACGCAGCTGCACGGACATAGATGAATGCCAGTATATGACCAGCCCGGTTTGCTCGCAAAAATGTCACAATACTATGGGTTCCTTTACGTGTTCCTGCGAACCAGGTTATATACTACGCCCGGATCTTAGAACCTGCAAGGCTTTGGGCGGCGCCATGACCCTGCTGGTCGCTAATCGCTGGGATATACGACGTGTGACGCTCAGCAACAATCGCTATACCGCCATTGTTAAGGGTTTGCATAATGCCATTGCCTTGGACTTTCATATACGTAGAGGTCTGATGTTTTGGTCGGATGTCTCAACGGATGTCATCAAAATGGTCTACATGAATGGCACACGTGTGCGTGATGTCATCAAATGGGGTCTGGAGTCACCGGGTGGCATTGCTGTAGACTGGATACATGATTTACTCTTCTGGACAGACTCAGGCACACGCCGTGTTGAGGTATCTAACTTTCAGGGTAACTTGCGTTCGGTCATAGCTTCCAATGATTTGGATAAGCCGCGTGCCATAGTCATACATCCTGGCGAGGCTTTAGTTTTTTGGAGTGACTGGGGTCCCAATCCCAAAATCGAGCGTGCACATATGGATGGCACGCAGCGACAAATTATAATAACTAAAGGTGTTACCTGGCCCAATGGCCTGGCCATAGACTATCCCAATCGCAAGCTGTACTGGGCAGATGCCAAGCAACATGCCATAGAGAGCTCGAATTTAGATGGAACTGAACGTACCAAGATTTTAAGCACACATTTGCCGCATCCCTTTGCATTGACCATATTTGAGGATACCATGTTTTGGACCGACTGGAATACCAAGACCGTTTCGGCAGCTAACAAAATTACGGGCAAAGGTTTTCGTTCGGTGCATGAAAATTTTCATTTCCCTATGGACATACATGCTTATCATCCGGCACGTCAGCCGGATTATCCGGATCGTTGTCAAAAGGATAGACGTGGCCTACGTGGTGGTTGTTCACATTTGTGTTTGCCTAATAAGACTTCAAGACGCTGTGGTTGTCCCATTGGTTTATCACTGAAGGAAGATGGCAAGACCTGCAAGAATACACCGGATAAGCTGGTGCTGGTTGCAAGACGCAAAGATATACGTCTACGACAACTTAACACTAAGCCCACGGGTCCTAATGAGGTGGACATGATAGTGCCGTTGGATAATTTGAAACATGCTGTAGCCCTCGACTGGTGCAGTGAAACAGATTTCATCTACTGGACAGATGTGGAACGCAGTTCCATAAATAAGGCTCATCTCAATGGCAGCTATCAACAACGCGTTGTTCACTCAAATTTGGTATCACCTGTGGGCTTGGCACTGGACTGGATAACCGATAAGTTATACTGGACAGATCCATCCACGAATCGCATTGAGGTGGCCACTACAAATGGCAAAATGCGCACACTGCTGGTTTGGGAGAAGCTAGACAAGCCGCGTGACATTGTCGTGAATCCTATAGGTAAGCTGACAAAATCTCTTTGTTAAAGTATCATCTGCAGGCTTTTGCCTATCTCTTCAACAGAGGGCCTTATGTTTTGGTCGGACTGGGGTGAGGAGGCCATGATAGAGCGTGCCAATATGGATGGACATAGTCGGGTCATTGTTGCAGCGAAGAAACTTATTTGGCCCAATGGCTTGGCCATAGATTACGAGCAGCAAAAGTTGTATTTTGTGGATGGTGGCACCAAAACGTTGGAAAATATGAACTTTGATGGTAGTGCACGCAAAGTCATCATCAGTAAGCGCAAACCCCTATATTTCATAGCTCCTTAATGCATTGCTTGTGGTCTCTTTAGGTGGTCTGGGTCATCCCTTTGGACTCGATGTTAGCGATAATCGTGTGTATTGGACTGACTGGGATACGAAGTCTGCCATGAGTGCGGATAAATTAACAGGAAAATCCATTAGCACCGTTATTTCCAACAGCAGTGATCTCATGGACATACGTGTATTCCATCGCACGAGACGACGTGTCTTCAATGCCTGCGACAAGCACAATGGTGACTGCTCACATCTTTGTCTCTTGAATCCCACAAGTTTTACATGCGCTTGCGCTGTGGGTGTGCAGCTTAAAGATGATGGACGCACTTGCTCGGAGGGACCCACCAAATATATACTCTTTGCGCATCGCATAGACATACGCCAGATCTCGTTGGACTTTGATCATTTGATTGATGTGGTGCTGCCACTGCCACCCATAACAAATGCAGTAGCCTTAGATGTAGATCGCAAGACCGGCTATATATATTGGTCCGACACCGTGGAGCACGTTATCATGAGCTCCAGTCCTGATGGCATGCATGTGCATAAGGTTATTGGTGAGAGTCTGGAGGATCCGGATGGGCTGGTGGTCGATTCGGTGGGTCGCACCATTTATTGGGCTGACGCCAAACGTCACACCATTGAAGTGGCCAAACTGGATGGCACCTATCGTCATGTCATTGCCTACAAGGACTTAGAGTCACCGCGTGGTCTGGCCTTGGACTATGAAGCGGGCTTGTTATTTTGGACAGACTGGGGTCACTATCGTAAGATAGAACGCTCTCACCTTGACGGCAATGATCGCTCTCGCATAGTCACCGCCAACCTTGGCTGGCCCAATGGTTTGTCGCTGGACTTGAAGAGCAAACGCATTTACTGGGTTGATGCACGTCTCAAGACTATTGATTCATGCGATTACACGGGTAATCAGCGCAAGCTAATTGTATCTTCGCTGAATCATCCCTATGCCTTGGCATTGACCGAGGACTATATCTATTGGACGGACTGGAAATCAAAAGCATTGCATATGACAGAGCGGCGTAATATAACAGCCAAACATGATGTTATGACCAATATTGATGGCTTGATGGATATCAAGGTGATAACCATGCATCAACCCATGCCCGAGAATGTTTGTGGCACTAATAATGGCGGCTGCTCACATCTCTGCTTAAGAAATCCGACAGGCTACTCCTGTCAGTGTCCGATTGGACTGCGACTGCGCGATAATAGCACCACAACTTGTCAAAATCTTCCAGATGTAAGTTCTTTGTATAGGCTGCAGGTATGATTTTCTTTACTCATGTTCATCATTTGTCGCCGTTTAGGATTACCTCATTATAGCTTTGCGTTCCGGCATTGGCATGATCTCACTAAACAGCGGTGATTATATGGATGTCGTGCTGCCTATTAACGGTGTACATGGTGCCGTCGTCTTGGATTATCATTATCGTAAAAACTGGCTCTTCTTTGGCGATGTCAACTTGGATGTCATACGTCGCGTCAATTTGCTTAACTTAACCGAGAGCAAGGTCATTGTCAGCACAGATTTACTGACCCCAAATGGCATAGCCGTGGATTGGATTGCTGAGAACCTTTATTGGTCCGATACAGATCGCAAATTAATTGAAGTTGCACGTCTGGATGGAAGTTGCCGCAAAAAACTCATCGACGATGATTTGGGTGATCCGCGCTCCCTGATTGTGCATCCCAAAAAGGCGTAAGTTATAACCACTTTTCTAACTATATAGACTTTTAAAAGAGTTTTCTTTCGTAGTTATCTTTTTTGGTCGGATTGGGAGTCACCGTCGAAAATAGAGCGTAGTTACTTGGATGGCTCAAATCGTACAGCCATAGTTACATCTGGCATTGGTTTTCCCACCGGTCTAACCATAGATTTTAGGTTGGTTCTTGGTCAACATTTGTTTCAAAGCAGCACAGTTCAACTTACTTTTATATCTTTAGCAATCGTCGTCTACTCTGGGCCGATGCGCTGGAGGATAATATTGGACAAGTCGATTTTAATGGCAAACGCCGCCAAACTATTGTACCTTATGCGCCGCATCCTTTCGGTCTGACTATTGTAAGTTTCAAAACCTGCGCAGTTGAAAAGTATAATCTTACTCCTCTCTTGCATTCCCAGTTCGATGTAAACATTTACTGGACCGACTGGTACAACAAGTCCGTCTATCGTTCACAGCGCATGTCTCGCACCAGCTTCAGCAATCCCTTTGAGGTTAGAGATGCACTAAGCGGTGCACTCGATATACGCGCAGTCTCTATAAATCGTCAAGCCAAGAGCTGGAATCAATGTGTTCAAGATAATGGTGGCTGCACACATCTATGCTTCTATCGTGCAGTAGACTATGTTTGCGCCTGTCCCGACAAACCCGATGGCAAGCCGTGTTCCACAACACCCATAGAACTGGTGCTGCCACGTTTAGATGGCGAACCAATGCCGGAATACTCTGATGAATTTACCGATGATGCATCATCTACCGAAAATCAAGACAACGATGAATTGGATGACGAAGAGCTCAAACGCAAGGCGGACAGTGAGCGAGAGTTCCTTGTGCTGGTAGCACTTGGTGTGGTCATTGTTATGGTGATCATCATCATGCTCGTTATCTTCAGTAAGCGAAATATGTTCTTAACACTTAGGAGCTACTTGTTATGTGGTTTTGTTTTTTTACTTCCAATATTTTAGTGCTCGCCTTTAATACGAATCGCAAGAAAACCAAGCGGCATTCACGTGGTTCCAGTCGTTCTGTGCTAACTTTTTCCAATCCGAATTATAATGTGGATGGTACACCCATGGAGCCCAAGACGAACATATGGAAACGTTTTAAATACGACAAATCACATGTAAGTAGTGATCTTTAAATCGATTGCGTTTGAAATCTGATAGAAAAGACATCTTTGAATAGTCAGCACTATATGGCAAACTTAAGAAACAAAATTTTAAGCTTGGAACTTAAAATCTTGGAAATGCTTATCATATCTATAAAGTCTTCACAAAAGAAGCACATCAGATATTGCAAATTTCTGCAAGTAAATGGCATCTTTTAGATTTTCTTATGAGTATTATTTGGTGGTTCTGGTTTGACTTCCCTTAGATTTGCTCTCATAAAGTAATGTCATTTAAAATGAACTAAAACTAAATCAGTAATGTTCCAGTAATTCATTTCAAAAAGAATTTACGAAATTCACTTTCATAGAATATCGGACTTAAAATCTCGAATTTGTCTAAATATTTTTGAGTGTGTATAGGGCCTAGCTCATATATTATGGCTGTTGTTTAAGAGCCTTAAATTCCGAATCAGCGCGAAATTCACGGCTTTCTATTTACAAAATTTTTCATAAATGAATAAATAAATAAAATAACTCTGAAAACTCCAACTTACATGAAAATGAAAGAATGAAATTCAGCTTGGAATAAAAAAGAGCAGGATAAAATACCATTTAGTGTAGTCTTTCAAAAGGACTATGCAACACTTTGGTACTTTGTGTTGACTATGAAATGCGAGTCTGAATGAATTGCTTTTACACTAATTGGATGAATTTGCTCAACAAAAGAGGTGAGCAGTGTGGAGTAAGTACTGTGTGACCCCAGCTCAGGGGTTAAATATATTTTTTTAGCCTGAATGAGTGTACAAGATTTTAGTATGAAATGAATAAGAGCAGGATAACACATCAATTAGTCAGACTCATAGCGAACTATATGCCAAATTCAAAAAAACCTCTAAATTCTAGAATTTCGCTAAAATGCATTACCTTGGGAGGGTTTTCTTTTTAACAAATGAATGAATGAAAGAAGTTCTTTCATTGCTATCTTTTCTCGGGAGTCATAATTGTGCATGTACAAAGGATTAAGCTATGGTTATGTACGCAGTGAAAAAGTTCCTTTATTCAATTGAAAACTTCTAGCATACGAATATATGAGAATTATTTTGAGTACTCGTTGAAATCTTAGCTGATTGTTTGCAAGTTCATTTTGGACTAATTGGACCTCTAGTTAGATAAGCATTTTATGAATAATAGAAGCAAAGGAAAAGACTAATTGGAACTTTGCTTAGAGGTCTAAGGTAAGAATTTTTGAGTAATTAGACGCAAACCAAGGCTTTGGGGTTAAGTTTTACCTATGTACATGGAAAGCTTGTAAACTTTTGATTAGATTTTAAAAATGAAGTATCTGCAATACCATTTTGAAAGTACGCTGCCTTTGCTCTGCGTTATGTCATGCAATATGTATATGCTGCTCTTAAAAGTATCATAGTCCCGAATCCGGTCAAGCCTAGAAGTAATTCTGAACGTACGGTAATTTTGTGCTATGTAATTCTCTACAATATAAATATATTATCCAACAAGAGTATCATAATTCCGAATGCATTGAAGGGCGCTACATAAAAGTTGTAAACCTTCTATTAGATAATAATAAAGTAGCTTCTTAACCGATTCTAAGAGTTTATACAAAAAAAAAAAGTATTCTCAAAGTTATCCTAGACGTACGCTAATTATGAGCTTCGTAATGTCATATAATATGAGCATACTGTTCTCAAGAGCAGCAGTAGTCCAAATCCGTGCAAGCCAGAAAGAGAATACGCTCTTTGGAAATCCAATAGTAAAGTTTTTTTCGTCCTGAAGCTCTAATATTTATAGGCCATACGATGTCAGTAAAGTGTAATGCGGTCTTTGGATCAAATATCGAATGTGTAAGTTCCAAATCGTTGCTTTGGTATCTATAATTTAAAAAACATTTCAATTTTTCTGAACATACGCTGGTTTTGAACTATAGCAAGTACATATCATAAGAATATGCTGAGCGTAGAAGCATTTTGAGACTTGTATCTCAATTTTACAATTTAATTTTGTTTACATTTTACAATAATTTTCCACCCCATACAGGAGCGCAATGGCGTCTATGAGGAGCGCAGCCTTACAACAGAGACCGCCTCGTCCAGTCTATTTGTGCCCACACCCTCGCCCATGGCATCGCCCTCCACAAAGACAATGCAACTGACAACACTCTCATCAACTATAACATAAATGCTCGAAACTGTTCCTTAAACCAAATAGCACCTGAAAAGCATACATTGAACTAGTACTACATACTAATAATATTTAAAACTACAACTAAATTGAGTTCGTTTAAAAGTAAAATATGATTAAAACAAAATCAGTTTCTAAGCGGCAAAAGTTTTTACTCAGGTTTTACAATGACAAAAAAATTGGTGAATTGAATAGAGAACTAGAAAACGCAATATTCACTCAAGGACGAAATGCGAAAACTGAAAAACTAACGAAAAAAAATATATATATAAAAACCGAGCCCAAAACATGTCCGTTTCCTCGAAATAACAGTCTCTATGTCCGTCCAAAACCTGCTCTCTAACTCAAACTCTCTGTCTCTCTGTCTCTTTCTCTCACTCTCTCTCTCTCTCGCTATCTCACACACTACAACATATACTCTCTCTAACGCTCTGTCTGTGTGGGTGAGCAAAACGCCTAGAAATATGCTCTCTCAATACTAAATACTATACGTATATTTTTTTTTTTGCAAATTTATCATATTTTATTTGAATACAACAACTGAGACGACTGCCATTGGTGTCTTTCGTTCAGTGTATTTTATAGGTATGTGAGTATGTGTGGAGATGTATGTATATGGCACTACTTTCGTTATATAACTCGGTATATATATGGTATATAGTATATATATACACTTACCTACTATACTTAACATATGTCACTGTTAACTATTAGCTTGTAAAGTGTAACTTATAACACACACTGTATTTACCTGTCCGTATTGTTATCCACTGTACTGTATCTAACTAAGCAAAAAAAAAAACAAAACAAAAAAAAAAGAATACTAAACTTTATTTCTAAACTTATGAATTGTAAATAATTGTTTGTTTAAGTTTTTAATTTACAATATATAATTTTTTTTTTTAGTATGTATGTACTAACATCATGCCAGGATAACAAATTGCGGCTGCTAGTAAATGAAATGTTAAAAAAAATAAAAAAAATATGTTTCCTGAAACAAACAAAAAAAAAATACTGCGTCTATTCAGGATTAAAAAAAATATATATATGTAATGAAATGAATTTAACAAGTCAAACTGATTATGTAAAGTGCATAAAAAATAATGCGTATATTTATTATAAAATGAAAATGAAATTAAGCAAAATTTAAACATGTACAAAATTTCAAAAAAAAAAAAAAAAAACGAAAATACCAATTATAAGCGCAAAAAAATCATCTAAAATTTTTCCACATACAAAAAAATACTTTATTGTTATTTAACAAACTATGTTAACTTAACACTAAACAAAAAAAAACAAAACAATTGTGTGTACAAAATATGACATGTAATTAATTTCTTAATTTAATTTTTTTTTATATATATATAAAAGTGTATAATGTAAATTTGTGAAAAAAACAAAAACAAAAACACTAAAAATACATATACAAGCATATACTAAAAACAAAAAAAAAATAATTATATTATTGAAAACAAAAAGAACTGTGAATTATTTTGTGCCAAAGTGTTAGTAAGAAAATCTTAAAAAATAATATAAAAATATTCAACTTATAAATAAAAAGCAAAAAACTACATAAGCGTAGCCTATTTGTATGTGTATCTCAATATTGCAGATAACATTATGCAACAAACAAACAAAAAAAATAATAAAAGTTTTAAATTTAAAAAAAAATATACTAAATACTTAACTTTAAATTTAAAGCAAAAAAAAAACAAACAAAAAGTTTACCAAACCAATTGATAAAAAACTCTTTCAACAGGCAAAATGTTAAAATATTAATTTTTACATTTAGCTGTAAATAAAAAAAAAAATTAAAAATTATAAAAAATAACACACACACATACATTGTGCTGGACCATATATAATATATATTTATACTCTACTTAGAGCGTGCCGAAGTGACAACAACTGCTGGAACGAACAAAAACGAAGACTGTATGCTCTTACTTTTGGCTGTGCTCTCTCTTTTTATGCGTGCTCTTAAAGTTTTCATAGTCTCAAAAATACTATAGACATCTTTTGGGGGACTTCAAATTTTGTTTGCAAAAATCTTACCAACTTGATTAAATTCAGACAGACAGAACTGACGTCTGTCGAAATATTTGGAAAAAAGCAAAAATCAAGCAAAACTTGTAATTTCGAATTGACGCTAAATACATTATAGCACTTTATACGAAAACTTCGAACGATCTTGATAAATCTCAGTCGTACAGCGTATAATTTTGGAAATATTTGGAAAACGTTAAGTCCGTATTTGGTAGTTAAAGTTTTTTCGAGTTGTTGTACTTAAATTGAAAAATTATGCTGACTAGATGAAATTCAAACAAGACTTTATCAGTTTTCATAATACTTCAAATTACGAATTACATTCAAAACTTTAAATTTGCAATTCGCACTAAATAAAATAAAGCTTGATAAGCCTCAAAGTTGTAAGCTTAAAGTCTTCGAAATAATTAAAAAAAAAATGAAATCAAGAATGGAAAGTTCAACTTTTAACGCATTGTAGTAGTTAATTTGAAACATACTGCTCAGCTTGATTAAATATGAAATATTTCGAAAAAGTTTTATTAATATATGGAAGTCAAGCTTTTGTCGAGTAAAAGTTGTTCATTTGAAAAATTTTTATGAACTTGATGAAGTTCAAAATGTTTTAAAGTAGCCCAATCAGACTTAATGTGATTTCATCAAAAAATTCAAATCAAGAATTACAAATGAAACTTCAAACTTCCAATTCGCACTAAGTCCATTGTAGCAATTATTTTGAAAAGTTATACAACTTTAGAATTTTTGAAATATTTCGGAAAGGTAAATCATTACTTGGAAGTTACAGTTTTTTCGAGTTGTAGTATTTAATATGAAAAATTGTAACGATCATGATGAAATTCAAAATATTTTGAAAAAACTGAACAAAGTTATAAGCTAAACTTTGGCTGAAAATTTTCTTAATATTACGAAAAAAAGTTCAATTTAAGAATTACAAAACTTCGAACTTCCGATTCGCATTAAATACATAGCAGCCAATTGGCAATAAGCTAAGATACTCAAAGTTCGACAGGTTTTCGGAGTGCAAAAGTTACGCGTTTTGCTTGAAAGCTAAGTTAAAGTTGCAGAAGTCTCTAGAAGATCTTAAGTGTTTTTTTGCCAAACTAGAAAACCTATAGCTGCTATTACTCTATGTTAATGTATTATATATGTACCAGCTATGTATTTCACTCACACAAACACAAAAATATATATGTATATACATTTATATAAACTCTAAGTGAAATGAAACAAGAACTTGTGAAAAAATTGAACGAAAGTTTTGCTATTTCTATACCAGAAGAAAAATTAACTGAATATATATATTCTCTAAGCATTTAATTTAAATCAAAAAAATATATATACATATATATATTTTAATATATATATATTTATATAAAAACATTTTGCCGTCCCCCCGCAGTCGCAGCTGACGTTAGCAGAGCTGTGACAGCAGCATGGCAGCGACGTCGACATTAGGCGCAGCAGACGGCTCTCTCGCTCGCACTTGCCGGCAACTGTCAAGCGTTGTGGTGCGCAGCTGCTCTAACGAGCTGTGGCAGGGGTTGCGTTGCAAAGTTTAGTACACTGAGAGAAATAACATTTTACAAAGCAAAAACTAACTAAAAGCGGCAAGTTATAAAATGCGACTGCTGCGCTGATTTTAAAAGTACAGTTTTTTTTTAATTATTATTAAAGCTATTTTGCGTTTTTCTTTTCAAATTTTTTATTTTAGTTTCTATTTTGAGGCAATTAATTTGCATATGGTTGTATTTTTCAAACTCTTTCGAAATATCTATATATTTTAAGAAAAAAAAAATAAAACTATTACAAAACATATCCATCCAATTCGTAAAATGCACAACAACTGAAAAAAAAGACAGCGAAATCAAAAACAAATAACAAATTAAACAACTCTGGCAGCTTTGGACGCATTTTTTTTAATTTTCCATGCTTGACAAAATAGTAACAATTAAATTTCAACTTAATAGAAAATAAATTTCTAATAATTTGTTAGATTTTTTTTTAACTTAAACTTTTTTTTTAATATTTTGTATATTTTTCGAATAACAAATCTTTTAAGCTTTTTGCTGTTGGAAAATTGAGAATACTTTTTTTTACATTTAAATTAACTAATTTAATTTTAAATATTTTTTATTAGCTTACTTTTAAAAAATACTAATTTTTAATATATAGTAAAAATATTTCATAAGCCTTTTTTTTCAAAATTGTGAAACAATTAAAAACAAACGGCTAAATTCGAAAAGTTTTAGCAAAAACTTGCTGCTTATTTTCAATAATTTAGTTGCATATTTTTTTAAGTGTCTTTCTCAGACTCTCTTCCATTTTCGTAATTTACAAAAAATTCAGTTTCTAAGAAAGCTCAAGAAAAAATAAAAACAAACAAAATGCGTCCTAGCTGCAAGAAGCTTTGAAAAACCGAGCAAACCGAAACATGCCAAGTTTTGAGATAAAAAATAATAAAAACAATACACAAATAAAAGAAATACGTAGTAATTTTTAAGCAAATGTCTTGGTAAACTTAATGCAAAAAAATAAAATACCAAAAAACATAATTAAAAAAATATACTAAAATTATATGAAATCGAAATCGAAATCAAAACCAAAGGCATTTGAAAATATAATACTCAGTCAGACTCAAAAACAAGGCTACTCTGAGAATATGCATACACTTCACCATTCCAGATACATAAACAAGACTGATCATTCAATAATAATAAAGAAGAAAATAATAAAACTAAAAGTAATAATAACATGTTATATATGAGTATATATCGAGTGTTCCACATATATACTCATATGCATGCATAGTACAATATCGATGTGTTTCAACAAGAAATGAAAAAGTAATACTTTTTCAAAAATTAACTGGACGATTGTGAGCAGCCTAACAAATGCATAGGTATAACAAGTAATAGATAGTTTTGCTGGCAAGTAATTGGAGCAATTTATTCGATTATTCGATTATTTTTTCTATCTTTAAGGTGCATTCAAGTACAGCCAATTCCTCGCCCAACTCAAGTTGCTCAAAATATATTTTCACTTTAAAGCCAGCATTGTGCGAAAAATATTTTTTTAGTTAAACGCATAATTGGAATCGTTAAGGAAATCTCAAAAAATGTATTAAAAATATTACAATAGTTTCGAGATGCTGCTTGTATGCGCTGAAATAAATTTGGGTTGCAAAAACTTTTCCATGAATCCGAAAATTTTTTAAATTCTTAAATTAGTTTACGAAACTACCACATAAGCTTCCCATAGAACTTTGATATGATGCAGTCATTGTTTGATCCAATGCTTAGCTCTGTAAACTTAAATTGATGGCGGTGTAGGATTTGGTTTTTAAAAAGTTTTTAGCTTAAAATTTTTATTTTATACAATATGTGTCTTTTGGGTTATCATTTGTAAAATTTATATAAACGTGCAGGGGGCTGGCTCCCTACTTCTTATAAAAAGAGAATGATGACTAATTTTTACAAAAACTTGTAGAAGTAACAAATTTTAATAATTCTTAATAAACACTTTTTAAGCTGATTACAAAAGATTGTTAAAATTTCCAAAGTTCAAACATACATGCAATATCTATACTTCTGTGTGCAGCAGTTATACGAAACAAAGAATTCTTAGCCATTTTTCCAATCTTTTTTTAAAGTTCAATAGCTCTAATACTGAAAGCGTTACTTTTCGAAATAAAGTATTATTTTCCTTAGCAAACAATTTTTTTTTAGTTTTCGAAATACAATATTTGCTTTTAAAAAAATACAAAAAAAGCAAAAAAGCATTTTAAGCCATTATTTCCAAAGAGCAAGAAATTTATGCATTCCACAAATACTCAATCCAAGAAGACGCAAATTTTTCGAAATCAACGAATTTCATTGCTTCTGATTGTCAGAGTCATTAGAAAACATGTTTTGTAAATGTGAGAGGTTTCTTATTTACAGCTGAGCTGACGATGTACCTCGAACTGACTTTCGATCTAGCTGAAAAACATAGCTTCTAATAAAATCCATTTGAGTAATGGAAAGTTTTCCAGGAGCTGAACTTATAATACAATTTTTTGCAAAAGCAGTTTGATTTCGAATAAATCAAAAGCACTTTGCAAAAAAGCTCAATGTATGCATGTTCCGAAAAATTTGCTCAACATACAAAATAAGTTGAAAGTTTTGCCTCGCTTGATTAAATAGATATCTACAGCTATTTGTGTTAAATTAATTTCTCTATTTATTTACAACATTTATTAACAGCGCCATGTGGATTCGGCTATAATCTGTATGTACTTCTTTTTAAAAATTTTTCCATGCCACATTTAGCCAACTGAGCTAAGTAAGCAGGGGCTGGACCCCTAGATTTTTTCCAAATTTAAGAAAAAAGTTCGAAAAGTTTTTTAAAATTGCCAAAGTCATCTCAGAACCAACTAAATACATAAACCAGTGACTGTCAGATACGCTTTCTTAATTATACTAATTTCTTAAAATTTAAGACAAAATTCTTTATATAAAAAAAATTACAAATTTTCAACGATATAAAAATGCTTTAAAATAACAACAAATTTTGTTAAATAACAAAACGAAACATCTTTTATGCGAAATTTTCTCGCATGATACCAACTATAAAACGTAATCCCGAACCGTACAATGGTCTCGGCCAAAACCGGGCAACAGCCTTGACTCACCTCTAACAGCTCTACTGCTGTCTCTAAAGTTGACTCACTCCATTTCACACAATTTCTGCATACTGCATCAGTCTCGCTCTTAAGCTCTACCATTTTATATTTATATTTCATTTTTTATTTCTTCTTTTAAATAATTATTATTTTTTTATCAAAAAGCAGCCGTTTTAAGTCTAAGATTAAACAAATAACAAAACAAACAAAAAATAAATAGCATACAATATACCATTTTATATATTATAAATATAAAAAATAATAAAAAAAACTACAAAGTGCAGGTATAAATAATTTTCTATTTTGATTAAGCAAAAAAAAACATAAAAACAAAAAAAGAAAATTAAAGTTTTAAACGTGTAAAAAATAAAAACTTACAACAAAAAACGAAGCTTCCAAACATAAAGCCTCTAAGGTTGGGAAGTTAGACGTACATGTAAAATGTATATAAAACATATAAAAAAATAAAACAAAATATATTATAACAATAAATGTAGCTTATTTAACATTTACATTAACTAACAGCAACAAAAAAAAAACAAAAACCTAAATATTGCCAAACAAAACAAAAAAAAGGATAACCCTTTTTTTAAGCAAATATTTAAACAAAACAAAAAACTGTTGCAATATAAGCAAAATGTTCAAAAAAAAAAAAAAAAAAACAGATTACAAATTTCATTAAAACAAAAAACAAAACCTTAAAAAATACAACAAAAGTTACAAAAAAATATTAACAATTAAATTAAATTATTTGTGTAAGCGCGATTACAAGTTACATTTTGTGTGGGTTCAGCAAATAAAAAATTCAAAAAAAAAAATATATATATATATATACAAAATGTTAAAAAATAAAATATAAAAAAAAAAACGCAACTGCGGCAGGCCGCCGTTACCCTGCGCCCGCTCGTGCAGCACAGCAAAAATGAGACAAACAAAAGTAACAATAGTTAAATTATTAGAGAGAAGCTTAGAATGAACAAAAAAAGGGCTAACAATTGTTTAAACAAAACAAAAATGATAAAGAAAATGCAAAAAGAAATGTTGATAAAGATAAAGTTGGCAAGAATTGAAGCTAGCAAGAAATGTTACAACTGAAGGAATATTCATAATATACTGAAACGAAATGAATAAATGTATTTTAAATGTTAAATATTTTTGCATTTTTATTGTGTGCACACACTGGTGCTAGTACGCAGCATAAAAAACAAAAAAAAAATAAGTTCGCGCGTAAGATTTTGGTTTTGGCTTTAAGTGGTTTTGTACTTTTCTTGGATTGAGATCTGGGTCTTACAAACATACTCAGCTCAGATCGCGGTTTATTCTTTATTTAGGTTACGCTTCGTTTCGTTGTTGCCAAATCTCCGTTAATATTCTTTAAATTCCTAATCGGCACAAAAAGTAAGATACGAAAGTTGAACTATGCTCAAATCTATTGGCACTCTGGAAAATGCTTTGCTTACGTCTAGGCCGGCCCCTGCCAATTCCTATGTTTATATTCTATATTATATAGGATATCAAAGAATCAAAGAATACCAAAAAGGAATTGTACTTTATTAGCCTTAATAAAGTATTCAAACTTCGGTGTACTTTCTACAATTTCGTTGTGCCTAAGTTTACTCCTAAAGATATTTGTTACTTTATCTTATCTTCCGTCTATCTGAATCTGAAATGAAATGAATCTTATATCGTTGCTGCACATAAAACAGCTCCAAACACTAAAATCGAGAACTCTCTGGATACCATTCCAAAAATCTTTGAGATGATGTTACTTTAGAATATTTAAGATCTTCGTTCGATCATGTATTTATGAACGAAAAGAAACAATTATTTAGGCAGCAACTTTCAGCGAAATCTTTTTCTTTCAAATTTTATGATAAATTCTACGTTATTCCCAAAATTATGTGCAGACAAATTTCATTTATTTTCAACGGGATTGTTTTTAAGAATTTGCAATCAAAAACTAAAAATTGAAGTGACTATATATACCAAGCAAACAGTTGAGACCTACTATAATTTTATTTGACATATATTTTTTTACAGTTTTTTAAATGAAATAACACAAAATTTCAAAGGAAGTTAAGCAAGTTTTTGTTTTGAATTTTCTTTTACAAAATGACTTGAAGAAACTTCATGTACCAGGCGAACAGAAATGCTTCAAAACCCAGGCTACTTACAAGAGCTACCGAAAGTATGCTACATTTTTTAGCTATTTTTAAAAACTGCTGCATACTTTTAGTGCTACATTTTTGTTCTGCGACCGCCTGCTAATACACTCTGAGCGCCTGGTAGCTGGTATGCCTCTCTATCGGAGTTTGCAATCTGAAATATTATTTCCTATGAATAAAATTGTATAGGTTGGATGCCTCTGAATAAAAACAACATTTTCGGTTTTGTATTCAGTTTTTAGTAATTAATTCAAAGATTTTAATAGAATGTATATATAAATGCATATAATAGGAATTTTTAAAATATATGTCAGAAAAGAATGTTAAGAGTCTATCAATGTTATACCATTAATCTCATCAGCGCGATAAATATATAGATGTTCTATCAGCTACATCGGATTGCTAGTGGTAACCAAAATATGCTACAGACATAGCTTGGGAAGTATTTCAAAAACTGAGAACTCAATCGTTAAACGCAAACTGGGGATGTATTTACGAAAGCCCCTGTCTGCGCAGTATTTGATGCTTCTATTAAAAATATGAGAAGAATATGAACATCGATTGTGGCAATCAATGGATACTCGCTGCACAGCACATACCTGTGGGCTTTTCCGATACCATCAAAAGTAACAATGATTTGTATATTGTTGATGCCATCAACTGCGATACAGCACATCGGCTTTTGGTTGTGGATGTCAACCTCGATTTTCTAGGATATTTTGAACATTTTCTTAGCCGGTGTAGCAGGCTCCGACTGAGAGGAATTTTCTGATGCAACGATTGTGCCACACAAAAGTGGGCAATCCATTTGGAATCGCTTAAAAGGGAAACGCATTGCCAATTTTTCATCTATGCCGGAGTGCTCTGAAGGAAAGACAGGCACAGACAGGACAGCGGTGAATATGTCATCAATCCATTTACAGCCTTTATATCTTGAGAAAATGCAATCGCTTCCTTTTAAACCGAATCAGTGATGAAAAAAGTTACCTCGGATGCCAAGTACTGCAGGGCAACTAAAAAGATTGGCTGTCTTCAATTTGCTGTATCTGAGTCCTCCAATGAGACTAAGATTTTGCAACATTAAGTAACTGCGCCTTCATGTAGAAAGTCGAGGAAATTAATGCAAAATCCAACTGCCTTCAAAATGTGAGTGCAAAATAAGGCAAGTTTAAGGTTGTCAATTAATTTTAATCAATTAACAAATTGCAGAAAACCAATAATGGGCTAATTTTGTGGAATTTAATTTTTATAAAAGGCACAAAAACTTGGTCACACTAAAATTTACTCAAATCACTTAGGAATACAGAGTTAGTTATGAAATAATATGAAAAAAATAAATGTTGCCACAGTAGGCTGGGTTAATATAAAAATATTCGAGAACCAAAATGTTGTCACCATTTTATTTCATTTCATTTCGACATTCAGCTCGATAAGCACGCATACGAGCAATAAAATTACAAAAGTATAAAAAATTATTTGGTGAAAAAGTAAAAAAAATTTTCTAGTGAATAAATAAAAAAATATTCTGGCATAGAAACTGAAGAATATTTCTAGTGAAAAAAAAATTGCTATGAAACTGCAGAGAGAACTGGCCCCAGCTTAATTTTCATGTACATCTAATTGGAACTCGTGACGCAAGAACTTATTGATTTGATGAATAGCAAAAGGCGGGTACGTGTGATTGGATACTCTGCTTGGTTGACAATAATTGCAACAAGACGTATAAGACCCTATAGGTACATATTGACAACGCCATACCATTAGAATACTTTGGTGTAATCCAATACTTTGACCACTAACAAGATATTTTGCTAAAGTCAATCCATCTCCGATTATTCGTATGCGTTATGCTTCATGTGATGCCAGTTTGGTAGCTCATCGCCGGTAAACATTGGATTCCTAAAAACTTGAGAGTTATTCATCCTGCTGAGAAAGGGAAAGTATCATGGTAGCTAGTAGTTGAAAGCGGAAGAGGCACACACCTATCCAAAGCTATGCCCAGGTATACCAATTACGTAAGTGCCTATGCATTTTACTATTGAATTTTACTCAAATTTTGTCACTTGCAGGCGAGTCGCAGCAAATGGTGAAATATACACTGAACCACATATGGAAACTCTGCAGCCCGAATCGAAGGAACCACAAACGACACATGGAATCTAAGCTGCCCACGAAGAGCTACTGCAGCGCAAACCCAGTATACGGAGAGTTGAACTATAGTAAATGCTTCGCCGCTTCCGGATCACCTACATGCTTACCGCCTATACTACCCGCACTAGAAGCAGAATGTTCACCAAACCAAGTTAGGCATTGAGGGGCACTATTTTCATAAGTCGCTCTTTGTTATGCTCTTGCTGGAGGATTGTTTTGATGAGAAAGAGCCCGCTTGGTACACTTATCAAAATCACCACCTCGGAGTTCTTCACTTGGGTGTTGCTCCAAGATCCACGACTACTGTACTGTAGCGTACTTAAGCTGATTTATCGCGATCATATTGCCAAACTCAGACTCGTCCAATTACCCATTGCAGCTATTTGTCCACTGATGCACTTCATTAGCTGGCTCTGCATCGGAACCTTATGTCTCATTTTGGTACGCACCACTGTCGTGGTTTAGATGACTTGTGGCACCTTTTGAATCTCGGATACAGACATTAGCTCAAGCAGAACTATGCCAGTTGTATCCATCGATGCAATTGGCGGTGTTACAATGCTGGGGTGGATGCCAGTACTCAGATTCACGACGTGCCACATGTTATCAATACGACGACAGGGATGCGTAACAAGGTTGGATATTATGGACCGATGCATAAACCAGTGATGGGGTGCATCCATGGACAGAGGGTATAATGGAGAATTATTAATATGGAGGCGCCATTTTTTGAATATCATGCTTATGAAGAGTTATGGCCTGCGAATCTGATCTTGACAATATATGTTCATCGTGCACACTTGGGCACTTTTGCGCGATCTTTTGAGCGATTTTAGTTGTGGTTCTTACCAACCATATGATAGCTCCTAGGTGGTGGTAACAGGGCAGGTATATCTAATGAGCCCTGTCTCATCAATGCAAGGCTCCAGCAAAAGCATACCAAAGAGAGTTTTATGAAAATACGAACTACTACCAGCTCTGTTCTGTCTGGCTGAGGCTCCGCAGCAAATTGCACGTTCAAGCTGCGAGTCCATGTGGGGATTACTTTGTTGAACGCTAAATAGGTGGATCCTAGTGGCAATAGTGGAGCACAGTCTTATTGGTCGTCAGTTTCAAATGGCAGACATGCAAATCTTTAGTTGCAGGGATCCGAAATGACGATATTTACGATCACTTTTGAAAATCAAACATCCCATCCCAAACATGGCCACTTAGCTATGTTGTAACTGTATCGCAAAAAAGCTAAATTGAAATAATTTTGGATTAATTATTGAAAGTTGCATTTATTTTTTGAATATTAATAAGATTTGCAGAAATAAACTTGAATGCTTTGGGAAAGCAAAAAACCATAAGCCTAATGCACAATTACAGATCCCGCTTTTGTACCCTTCACAAACACACCGACAAAACTAATATGGTATGATCTTGGTCATAGGATTGTATAAAAGCATTAAAAACTCCGAAATGTTAATCGCTTACTATTTCATTGGCATTACGACCAAATCGTCGACTTGCTCGACGATGTCGCTTTTTGTGGTGAAAACCAAAAACAGAAATGCTCAAATAATCAGATTTGTGTACTAACATCTTTCAAGTTCTCCACTCCAAATTACAATTACTTTTTGTTGTATCCGAACAAAAAGGTATTATGTATCATATTTGTGATTTATTTCTATAAAGAATTGCAACAAAGTTACAATAATTAATGTCCATTTTAATATTATAATAAGTAAATACTTTTTCCATCTCACTAAGCATCGAATCAAAATCTCGTTACAATATCCATATCCCCATATGGACTTACAGCTTAAACGTGCAATTTGCTGCAGTGCCTCAGCCAGACAGAGCAGAGCTGGTAATAGTTCATATTTTCATAAAACTCTCTTTGGTATGCTTTTGCTGGAGCCTTGCATTGATGAGACAGGGCTCATTAGATATACTTGCCCCGTTACCACCACCTAGGAGCTGTCATATTGTCACAACTAAAACCGCTCAAAAGATCGCGCAAAAGTGCATAAGTGTGCACGACGAACATATATTGTCAAGATCAGATTCGCAGGCCATAACTCTTCATAAGCATGATATTCAAAAAATGGCGCCTCCATATTAATAATTCTCCATTATACCCTCTGTCCATGGATGCACCCCATCACTGGTTTATGCATCGGTCCATAATATCCAACCTTGTTACGCATCCCTGTCGTCGTATTGATAACATGTGGCACGTCGTGAATCTGAGTACTGGCATCCACCCCAGCATTGTAACACCGCCAATTGCATCGATGGATACAACTGGCATAGTTCTGCTTGAGCTAATGTCTGTATCCGAGATTCAAAAGGTGCCACAAGTCATCTAAACCACGACAGTGGTGCGTACCAAAATGAGACATAAGGTTCCGATGCAGAGCCAGCTAATGAAGTGCATCAGTGGACAAATAGCTGCAATGGGTAATTGGACGAGTCTGAGTTTGGCAATATGATCGCGATAAATCAGCTTAAGTACGCTACAGTACAGTAGTCGTGGATCTTGGAGCAACACCCAAGTGAAGAACTCCGAGGTGGTGATTTTGACAAGTTTATCAAGCGGGCTCTTTCTCATCAAAACAATCCTCCAGCAAGAGCATAACAAAGCGTGACTTATGAAAATAGTGCTCCTCAATGCCTAACTTGGTTTGGTGGACATTCTGCTTCAAGTGCGGGCAGTATAGGCGGTAAGCATGTAGGTGATCCGGAAGCGCAGAAGCATTTACTATAGTTCAACTCTCCGTATACTGGGTTTGCGCTGCAGTAGCTCTTCGTGGGCAGCTTAGATTCCATTTGTCGTTTGTGGTTCCTTCGATTCGGGCTGCAGAGTTTCCATATGTGGTTCAGTGTATATTTCACCATTTGCTGCAACTCGCCTGCAAGTGGCAAAATTTGAGTAATATTCAATAGGGAATGCATAGGCTCTTACATAATTGGTATGCCTGGGCATAGCTTTGGATAGGTGTGTGCCTCTTCGTCTTTCAATATTTTAACTACTAGCTGCCATGATATTTTCCCTTTCTAAGCAGGATGAATAACGCTCAAGTTTTTAGAAACCCAATATGTACCCGCGAAAAGCTATCAAACTGGCATCACATAAAGCATACGTCAATGCTTACGAACAATCGGAGATTGACGTGAACGAGAAGTTGAATTTTCGAATGACGAATCAGCAATATACCCTGTAAAAGTGGTCAAAATATTAGATTGCATCAGTGTACTCAAATATTATGGCGTTGTCAATATATACCTATAGGGTTTGATACGTCTAGTTGCATTGGTAGCTGAATGTTCGGATAGTTGCCAGTCCAGTGGCGGCCTTGCCTCTTCCCATGGCTATTTATTTGACATTAGCTCAGCTATTAATGGGTCTTTCTAGGGGCTTCTTTCAGTTGAGTTTTTGCATTGCAGTTGGCTGTTGTTGCTGGTGGACGTTGCTAGACTTAGCTTTAGTTTAGAGAATATCACGCAGTTATTGTCGCACCTCATTATCCTCGTCAACCAAGAATTGTATCCAGTCATACGTACCCGTCTTTTTGCTATTCATCAAATCAATAGGTTCTTGTTTGTCACTAGAAATATTTTCCCGTTTTTTCACCAATTAATTTTTTATGTTTTCACTAAATAATTTTTTATATTTTTGTAATTTTATTGCTCGTTTGCGTGCTTATCGAGCTGAATGTCGAAATGAAATGAAATATTAAGGTAACACAATTTAGGTTCTCGACTATTTCTAAATTAACCCAGCCTACTGTGGAAGCATTTGTTTTACGTTGGCAAAAATGATGATATAAAAATTGCTAGCTGGCGCAAGTAAAGAGACGCAATCCAAAATAATGAATCTAAGATCCCAATGAGAATGGGGTTTTCCGACATTAAGTAACTGCGTCTCCATGTAGAAAGTCGAGGAAATTAATGCAAAATCCAACTGCCTTCAAAATGTGAATGCAAAATAAGGAAAGTTTAAGGTTGAAAATAAATTTTAAACAATTAACAAATTACAGAAAACCAATAATGCGATGATTTTGTGGAATTTAATATTTATAAAAGGCACAAAAACTTGGGCACATTAAAATTATGAAATAATATGAATGCCTTGAAAGCAGCAGCTTTTTATCGAGCTGATTGGCTATCGATTGTTATCGCTGAATCGTAGAATACGAATTATTATTTATTTTATTGCAGAATATGGCGTATTATTAATTCGGACTAGCATATTAGCCCATAAGTCTAAATAAGTCTTATCATAGCAGGCAGGGTTAAAATAGAAAGTCGAGAACCTAAATTGTGTCACCATTTCATTTCATTTGATTTCGGTATTCTGCACGTTAAGCACGCACACGAGCAATAAAATTGCAAAAGTATAAAAAATTAAGTGAAAACACAAAAAATTACTACGTATGATTGGATACACTTCTTGATTGACATTATTTGGCGTTACAATGCTTCTAAGCGAGGATAATGTGGTGCGACAGTCCGCCAAATTGAAGCTAAGTCAAGCAGCGACGAGCAGCAAGAACAGCTAACTGCAATGCCAGGTGCTGATGCCAAAGCGTAAGTGAAAGAAGCCTCGGTAGAGTTGAAAGATCTATTAAAATCTAAGCTTATGTCAAACATTAATGGGACCAAGTCAGATTGCAACAGGAGTCGCCAACCCATCTGCAACTGCAACAGTCGTAAACGCAGAAACCTTACTTCGGAGTAAAAATTGAATAACAGCTGCTGGGACTCGCGAGTGGCGACTATCTGCACGTTCAGCAACCAATGCAACAAGACGTATCAGACCCTATAGGTGGATATTGACAATGCCATATTTCCATCTCCCATTGTTCACATGCGTTGACGTATGCTTCATGTATTTTGTAAAAATTGGAGCGGTTTCTGTCCGCCTGCGGAGAGAGTGGGACAAAGTCATGGCAGTCGAGCAGCAACTGATTTAAAGCGAATGAGGCATCCTTCTGTTCAACAGTTGTACACCTATATACCACTACGTAAGTGCCTGAACATTTCCTATTGACTTTTACTCAAATTTTGCCACTTGCAGCCGAGCCGCAACAAATACCCGGGAATGCGCTAAACCACATTTTTTGGATATTTTGCAGCCCAAATCCAACGCAGACACTACTCTGATAGAGTTGAAGCTACTTACGAAGAGCGAAGAATTGCAGGGATGTACACCACATTAAAAGATCCTTTGGCGCTTTCGGATTACCTAGCCTTATATATGCTTACCGCCAATACCAATCGCATTTTGAAGCAGAGCGTTCGCCAAACCGAGAAAAGCGTTAAGTAGCGCAATTTTCATAAGGAGCGCTTTGTTGTGCTCTTCTTGGAGGATTGCATTGATGAGAAAGAGCCCGCTTGATATACATTTCCAAATCACCATGACCACAACGGGGTGTTTTACTTGAGCGTTGTTCCAGAAACCACGACTATGTCAGCGGATAGAAGAGCAATTTAAAGCTGTAATGGATCACTCCCATTCATAACTAGCAGGAAGCCCAAGAGTAAGACTTAAGGCTATTTTGTTGTCCATAAATCCGCATAATGAGCTACAAGAGTGACAATTACCAATTGTAGCTATTTGTCCAAGGCTGTACTGCATGGGCTGGCTCTCCTTTGACAACTTTATGTATCATTTTGGCTCGCATTGCTGTCGTGGTTTAGATAACGTGTGGCACCTTTTGAATCCCGGATACAGGCATTAGCTCAAGCAGAATCTTGTCAGTTGTATACATCGATACAATTGGCGGGGTTATAGAGCTGGGGTGGATGCCAGTATTCAGATTCACGACGTGCCACATGTTATCAATACGACGGCAGTGATGCGAAACCAAGTTCGATATTAGGTTGCCAATACAGAGCCAACTGATGCAGTCCCCCAATGCGCTGATGGGAGTTATGACCAACGAATCTGGTCTGGACAATACATGTTCATCATAAAAGTGCTTATAGTCGTGCACGCTGGGGCACTTATTTGGCTTACCATAGGGCGCTAGGTATAACTAAGCCCAATCTGTGGGGGCTTCTTTTTTGTTCTGATCTGCTGGTATAGCCGTGGTTTTTAACGCCCACTTAAAGAACTCCATTGTGGTGATGATGATTTGGACAAGTATCAGCGGGCCCTGTCTCATCAATGCAAGGCTCCAACAAAAGCATACCAAAGCGAGTTTAATGAACATAGAACTACTCCACGCTACGCTCTGTCTGGCTGGCGCACTGCACTGGGCATTTGTTGACCGATTATCCATATGCGCCCAACTGCCAAAGGCAGTTTTAGTTTCGAAGGTCCAAATTGAAGTAGCTCACGTTTACTTTTATATTAAAACAACCCATGCCAAACATGCCATTTCCTACGTATCGCAAATAAGTTTTATTAAAAGAATTTTTCGAAACTGCTTTATTACAATTATTTTTGGAAGTAACACCTTCCTATCGATTATGACTTTAAGTAATCTTAATCAATTCGAGGCTCTTTTTAGGATTTTTCTGAATAAGGGACATTTTGTGAAATGGCAGTTACTTATCAGTGGAAAGCCTTTTCTGAGCATGGTCTGAAGTCTGAAAATTGTGTCTCAATGCTGAGAGAATTAATGGATGCGAAGATGAGCTTACAATACTAAGGTAACGGTTTTAGATGAATCAACAATAATAATGCTGCAGGTGAACATTTTGGATGAGAGTATTTGTTGATCTCAACTATTGTAAACGCAGATTATAGAAACAACTAGTGACATGATATTAAAATTATGTTTTATTGACTTAAAAAATTCCCAGCTACTTCAATTATGCATAATGGATCTAGTTATCGCGTTAACACATTTCAACTATGGGTATGCATACTGCTCTGTTACTTAATGGATAATTTGTGCAGCCATGTTTTTTCGTCTGAGTGCCCTTATTAAGCGACTCCTTACATTTCCAGGCACGTTTCGCAAAGTATTTATCCGGCAAATAGTAGATCGGATATTTTTCACGCAAGCGAATATGATCATCGATCAGCATCTTGGCCATTTCTGGCGATATTTGAGTTGCTAGTAATTTGAACGGTTTTGGCTTAGCCAAATGCAAGGGAGTTACAAGCTTCAGCCGTGGATGAGACACATTTTCCCGCCGTGGTGTTGTTATACGATTTTGGCGTAATTTTGCACAAGATTTACAGGAACATTTACCACCATGATAACAGTAATGTTGCTCGCCATCCTGAACTACTTGTGGTACGGGCAAACACACCGCTTTGGACGCTACATCTTTATCAGTTTGTATTGCCTGATGCAATTGAGCAGGAATGGAATAGAAATTCATGGCTGTCAGGTGGTGTTAGAAGCAGCTGGGAAGGAACTGCAAAACAAAATATTTAATATATATTAGTAGTGATTTGATTGAGCAACATTGACGTTAAGAGCAAAGCTGTGATAGTAGAAAATGACTGAAAAAAAAATAACTTGCACCAAATCTGTTACCATAGTGAGGCTTTGAAGCGTGTGTTATCGTATCCTCATCCTGTGGCAGTTTAACCAAGAAATTGAGTAATAAAGTTAACATCTAATCCGTAGTAAAACATCTATCTGTATTAAGATCGTACCACACGTCATACAGCTGTGCCTTGCAATAATGTGGAGAATTCTACAAGCCAAACCTCTTTAGTAAGTTATCGATATTCGGTTTTGGCACCTTTTTCTTCCAATATGGATCATCTGTAAGATTCGTTCCAGATAGGCGTAAGATAAGAAAGTGAAAACACTGAAAAGAAAAAATAAAGGTATGCAGAGGGAATGAACACAGTGCTTTGAAATACGGCAGGAGCATCATGAAGAAGCAAACATTATGTCACTTCGAGAACTATATTATCTAATACAACACGCAACGAAAGGCGTAAATATGAACACAGAGCGAGAAAAGCGGCTGAAGAAAGAAAATTCTTTAATTTCCACCGCCGTTTCTCTATTAGTGAATTATTAGTCATTCTCTTCAATGAGATGACGTTCTGTTTGGCAAGGTTATTTATTTCTTGTTCAAAGAACTCTTGGCTCTCTCAGCTCGTGAAACAACAAATTAAGCCGAAAAAATAAACAGTCACTGAAGTATGGTTCTTCATTCCGTCGTTCGGAGTGCTCTGCTTTTATCATAACTAATTCTTACAATAATGCTTGACCCACAAGATGAGCTTCCCACTTTGATAAACATCAAATAAATCCCATATTTGTAATGAATTTATTTTTCAATTTTGAATGCAAATAAAAGGATACTTATAATAGCAAAATACTGCATAAACTTTTTGGAGGATTTTTGTATTAACTTTGTACCAAAAGATACACCGGGACCATTAGATTTGTGCACGTACATCCTTCAAGTTTCCACTCCAAGTTCCGATTATTTTTTGTTGCATATAAATATGTGATCCTAAGCACATGGACTTCTGTAGTGAGCATGCCTTTCACTCGAAATTGACGATCAACAGCTCTGGACCCCACTAACTGGCCTTCATATCATGTAGATCATTTGTCTACAAATCCTCAGAGTAAAGTGGGGAGTAGTTTTATTTTCAGAAAGCTCGCTTTGGTATGCCTTTGCTGGAGCCTTGCATTGATGAGACAGTGCCCATTCGATATTCTTGCCCAGGCACCACCACCTAGGAGCTGTCGTATGGATGGTAAGCACCACAACTAAAACTGCACTGAGAAAAGTAAATGTAAGCCCCAAAAAATCGCGCTCATTCATACACAGCGGCGTGCACGACTATATGCACTTTTATGATGAACATATCAAGACCTCATTCACAGAACCATGAAACATGGCTCTTCTATATAGACAATTACCCATTATCCAAGTTCCAAAAAGTGCCACACGTTATCTAAACAACGGTCACGCACGAGGCAGATAGATATAATGGGTAATGGTCACTCATTATGCCAATTTATGGAAAACGAGTCTGAGCTTGGCAATATGATCACGATAAATAAGCTTATGCGCAACCTGCTAAGTTTGGCTGAGAGGGACTCAGTGCAGCTTGAATTTACTCTTCCATCCGCAGTTGTAGTCGTGGATTCTGGAGCAACGCCCAAAGGAAGAACTCCGAGGTGGTGATTTAGAAATGTATATCAAGCGGGCTCTTTCTCATCAAAGCAATCCTCCAAGAAGTGCACAACAAAGCACGCCATATGAAAATGTTGCTGCGCAACGCTTTACTCGGTTTGGTGGATGTTCTACTTCAAAATGCGTTTGATATAGATGGTAAGCATATAAAGGGCTAGGTGATCCGGAAGCGCCGAAGTATTTAATTTGGTGCACTTCTCCGTATACTGGGTTTGCGGCTGCCTAAGCTTTTCGTGAGCAGCTTCGATTCCATTTTCGTGGTCCCGATTTGAGCTGCACAGTATCTATTGTATAATACAGTTCAGTGTATTCTCTGGTATTTGCCGCGGAGCAGCACCTACGTAGTGGAATGTCTGGATACAGCTTTGCAGGGGTGTGTTCCTCATGCGCTTTCAATTCAGTAGCTGCTCGGCTGCCATGACTTTTTTCCTTTTTCAGCAGGAGGATGAATAAAGCTCAAGTTTTTAGAAATCCAATGTGTACCGACGAAGAGCTCCCAAACTGGCATCACATGAAGCATATGTGAACGCATACGAACAATCAGAGATGGATTGACTTGAACGAGAAGTTGAATTTTCGAAAGACGAATCAGCAATATACCCTGTAAAAGTGGTCAAAGTATTAGATTACATCAATGTACTCAAATATTATGGCGTTGTCAATATATACCTATAGGGTTTGATACGTCTAGTTGCATTAGCTGCTTAACTGATATCCTTGCCTCATCCCATGGATGTTTATTTGACATTATCTGAGCCTTTGATGGGTCTTGCTATTCGTCCGAGTCTTCTTTCGCTGAAGCTTTGGTATCAGCACCTGACATTGCAGTTAGCTGTTCTTGCTGCAAGTCGCTGCTCGGCTTAGCTTCGGTTTGAAGAATATCACGCAGTTATTGTCGCACCTCATCATCCTCGCCTAAAGGCATTGCGAGGACAATTAATGCCAACCAATAAGTGTATCCTATCATACGTACCCGTCTTTTCACTATTCGTCAAATTAAAATTAGGCTGATGCCCATTCTATCTGCTGCTTTATAATAATTTTTTTTCACCAAAAATATTTTGCCACTAAATAATTTTTGTGTTTTTTTTTCACTTAATAATTTTTTATACTTTTGCAATTTTATTGCTCGTGTGCGTGCTTAACGTGCTGAATACCGAAATCAAATGAAATGAAATGGTGACACAATTTAGGTGCTCGACTTTTTCTATATTAACCCAGCCTACTGTGGCAAGGCTTATTTTAAGTTATTAGACCAAAAAATAAACTGCTTCTTGTGGTGATCCCTAAATGTACGCCATGTTCTGCAATAAAATTTACGCTAAGTTGTATGGGGCTGTACATGTTAATTCGCGTTCTTTCGATCCAGCGATAACTTTCGATAGGCGATAGTCAGCTGTATAAACAGCAGTGTTGCACAACACATCAAAAAGTTCAAGCCCAAAAACCATATAAGGTTCGAAATACAATAAATGCCTTAAAGTACATAGATACACGCTTAAACCGAAACAGAAATATGAGATATGAAGGCAAAAAGTCAATATTATCCTCAAATTAACAATGCAATTTTATTTACTTTAATATCGGTATTAATTACTTTAATATCGGTAATAGCCCGAAAATGAAACCATATGTCAAGTCTACAATCGACACTTTTTAAGTTACTCAATTGCGTTTTCAAGATTCCCAATAAAATACTTAAGTTTATCATTGGTCGTTATGTTAAAATGCCTGAACAGACATCGGAACCAGCTTGGATTACAACTTCTGCTATTCGACAGTAAAAAAAGGAAGCATTTGTGGGCCTTGCCTCAAATATATAAACGCGTGAGTAAATTCAATTGTTTCAAATATTAGGCATACCGCAAACATATTGAAACAAAAGATCTTAGAATAAATTTAAGTCAGTCATGTCGCAAAGACAAAAGCTTAACGCAACAGTCCGTTCTAGGACACTTCGTTATATTTCAGAAAATCTCTTTCGCCTTTCCAGGAACAGCACTTCCCTCGAAGAGCTGGGTACCTGCTCGTATAACCATGACAAACCCGTTGTAGAACAAACCGCAACGTGTTGACATCTTACTGGGAGCAATTTAAGACGGCATGCTTGCTCGGAAGTTCTGGGACTCTGATCAAATGCTAAATAAAACAACTCGCTTTGCAATACTTTGTTTTGTGAAAAACTAAAACTACAACGGTATGTTGAAGATTAGGGTACACCATAGATCCAAGCGCCATTCATAGCTTTTCGGTGTACAGCAACAACACCAGCTAGAATGATGCCAACAATTAAGAAGACTGTATCGCCCAGCCTTTCCGCGCAGCCAAGCGCAGACGCCACTCCCAGAAGGCGTCAGGTGGCAGCCCCACCACTGGGATAAGTCGCATCTGGCCAATCACCAGTTCAATCGAAAAACTCAACAGATTACAGAAACCAACACAAGAGAATTAAACATAAACGGCTCCCCAAATTCAATGACGTCCAAAGGCATTTTCAAAACGGACACGAATAGGACAATGGAACGTTAGAATCCTTAAGGAACCATCAAGATTAGCACAGTTCGAGAAAGAAATGGAGAAACTGCTGATAGCGATAGCTGGCATCCATCCACAAGGCAGTAGACGGATCGGCAGACCCAAGGCGACCTGGAGAAGATCCATGCTCCAAGAACTGACTCAGGCGAACACAACATGGGACAGAGCTAAACAGACGGCGCAAATTAAGGTTCGATGGATGGCTCTTGTAGAGGCCCTAAGTTCCCAAGCGGAATAATAAGAAAAAAAAAAAATGTTGAAGATTTTCGTAGACGTAGAAAATTTAATTCAACGTGTCTTGGCTCCTTATTTGAGACAGCTAAACGCAGGAAATTTCTTAAAGAAATGCCTGCTTTGGGCCACATGACAGCAATTGACAACTCTGCTCCGAGAGACTGCAAAGCATTTCAACAAATTTACGAATCGTTTTCGATGCGTCTTGTGAAAGGAATTCTTAATTATCGTTGAATCACATACTCATGGTTCAAATAGACAAGAATCATCGTAACTTTCAGTTGATTATTTGGATGAAGTGCCATTATTACTTTTTAGTTTTTTGAAACGTCTAAGCGGTGTCATCGCAGCTCTCGATTCACGAACACTCGCTGGAAATACTACTTTTATAGTAAATACTGTATTTGAATTCATTTTTAAAATAAACACAACATAAAATAATAAAACTATACTATCTTCAAACTTTCGATCACCACAGATCTTCACTGTTAGAACCATCCTTGAACATGGCTTGTGTTATCAATTAGTACATTTCGTTAGCATTCTAAAACGGCAACTGATTTTATTAGAATTTCATTCATATACTATCACTACAATCTTAAACTATATAAGCTTAAATGCTAAACATGCTTAGGTTAGGCAGTTCTTTAATTATTAGTACATTCTCATGAGCATTGCTGGGTTACGGATTGGCAAGAATGTTTTAGTATGATGCGGTTTTTGTTTCACACACAAGTGGTTAATGTTAGATGCAGCTACAAACCCATATCCATTCCGTGCAGTTAGCTCATTGAAGAGTTAAAGGAAATAATCGGCCTGTGGGTGTTTCAATGGGATGCCACGACATTCCTCAGATGCAGCTGTAAATATGAGAAAGTCACGTTGCAGATGCTCGTCCAATTTTAAAATGGCCGCCACATTGCCGCATCTGTAAATCAAATCGAAACTAATTAATTGTTTATTATGCAGAAATTCATATAACTTGCCTATAGCAATAGTTTGGCGCAGACCAGACTGTCACGACACTATTGTTAAAGTGCCATTTATAGCCTTCCATGACCAATTGATGTGCACGACAAATTATATCAATGTCGTTGAAATGATTAAATTGAGAAACCACATCGGAACCAAAAAGATAACCAGCACCACGCGGTGAGACACCCCAACCGGTCTGGTCCTCCGGATCACTCCACAGCAAGTCACACATGGGACCATCATGCGGCACCTCTTGCTTGCGATCAATGCTACGTATTTGATCCAAATGCTGTATGGATGGCGATAAGCCGCCGTGCACACAAAAGATTTTACCATCGATTATGGCCGACAAGCTGAGATAGTCGAAAATGTCGGTACAATACAGCCAGACGGTTGGTGAGCCATACTTGCGTAGACACTCATCGTAAAAGCCGTAAACCTGCGAAATCTGACGAGATTCATGATTGCCGCGTATCAAAGTTATGCGGTCGGGATAGCGCACTTTCAATGCCAATAGCAAAAGGAATGTTTCGACGCTATAATATCCGCGATCTACAAAATCGCCCATAAACAAATAGTTTTGATCGGGTATATCGCCGCCCACTTTAAACAGCTCCTTGAGATCGTAAAACTGTCCATGTATGTCACCAGAGACGATCACCGGCGAGTCAACTCGTTGCACGTTGCCCTCCTCAATAAGTATCTCACGTGCTTTACTGCACAAAGCTTTAACTTCACGTTCCGTGATTGTTTTGCAAAGTTTTAGCTGCTCAATCTGGCGATCCAAGTCGGTAAAGTCAGTCATTGTGTCGATGTTAGTTTATATTTTGCTTAATAAATTCTTTCGTACGTTACTGCGCTGGCTAGCAAGAGACAAATAAACAAATTTCTATTAAGAACAATAAGAAACCCCCGTGGGTGGACTTGGCTTTCATTACAACTAAGTAACGATAATGTGTCCAATGAAGGGTTGAGTGTAGGATTGGAACTCGACACGCAAAAGAAAAACATTCAATAATTACCAACAACAAAGCCTAGCATATGGTTCCCCCTCCTCCCTCTACAGACAACTATTTTGATGATCGGCGCAAATTCAAAATGGACTGCGTTTTAAGCATATGTACCTAGATTGTTCGAAACCTTCATGAGTATGTTGACTCTATGCAATTGGCAGATTCAATAGTGAAAAAATTAACCGCCCTCAAGGAACAATCTTGCGAACTTTTCAATCTCAGGAAATGGTAGGGGCGTTGTAAGACAGATGCTACCAATGCGTTTTCCGCAATCGAAAAGAAGTCGACGAAAGTGGGTCTTGCGGTTAACAAGGAGATGACAAAATATATGCTGTCTACAAAGAGGCATATTGTGGCATATCAGCCTGGATATAAAGCGAAGAATCACGGGTTTTTCTATTCTGCAAGCAGATATGCAGCACAAAACTCTTTCGCTCATCTTGCCCGAGCTCTTAAATGTCGCAAAAGCATGCAGCAGATGCAGCTGTGCCATGTACACTGTACGAGCTCTACATGCCGTCCAGCTTATTGTGGCACAACGTCTACATTGGCTGGGCCATGTCGTTATTATGGATAAAATTGTTCCAGCGAAGAAGGTTTTCGATGCAAAAGCCGACAAAGGAAGACGACGCACAAATCTCAGATGATGAAGTCGCCTGTAACCCAATATCGAATTGAAATGTTCAACTAAAGAAAGTAACAAGACTCAGTGCAGGAAGCATTTACATGAAACGTGGCATGCAACGGATATGATACTTTGTCTACGTAAATGCGTATTATGGCTTACCAGAATTATTTTACTAAGATTTTTTAGTAAATTTGCTTGATTTACTTTCGGCAAACGTATACTCCTAGTACTACTAAGTTAAACTTATTTTTGTTAAAACAATATTTGATATTTCATTTATCGAAATCGACTTTGAATACTAGGCATCGATTATTTGATTCTCTTTAAAGTATCGATACTAAAGCGAAAAACTTTATATTAAAAAATGATCATAATTTCCACAGCTTCGCCTCACGCACAACATAAATGCTGCTGACAAATTGCAATTTTTAGATTCACTTAATTCCGTTTAGAACTTTATTATTACCAGGGAACCTTAGGATTTGTCATTTTTGTCAAGCTTATTTTCGCTCTAGGCCACTTTTTTGAGGATTTATGGCCAGTTAAATTTTCGAAAAAGATTTTTTCTTCAAGAGGTATTATTGCAATCAAATCAGATGTCATAGTGGCTAATGAGCATTTGGTCTGGAATCGGTAGCCTGTAGGATTTGTTTCATGGGTAACTGAGTGTATCTCATGGTGTGTGTGTATTATTAGGTAGCAGACCGTACAACTGCAAAACTACAATATTAATTATCTGCACCACAGGCACAGACAGCCAGCCACTCTCACAATAAAAGTGACCAAAGTATCGAACTGAAATGCACTTGAAGATATATATAGTGTATTTTAAAAGCGATGCTCAAAAGCCAAAAATTGTAGTCATCCGATTATGTATGCTTCATCTGGCAAAGTTCTTGTTTTTGCCAACTAAGTACACCATATTCAATAAATAAATAAATTCACTTCCCTTGACCATGTTCATCGCGCCAAAGGCGGCGCATGTATATATCTAAATTAAAATTAAATAATAAATAGGCTTATTTCTTATGTTTACATGAAATATTTTAATTTTTGCTAGTATTTTAGTATTTTCTACAATATTTGATATAGACTTTAAAATCAAACATACGGCTAAGGCCAACAAGATGCGTACTTTTAATGTATCTGCAGCAGATTTTGCTATATTCGATTAGATATATTAACTATCTCTACAAAATTTTACTAGTGAGGCTTATATATATTGCACATGCATTTGTTAGTAAGTTTTTTATTAGTAGTTCATGTACATAAAATGGTTAAGGTTTTTGTTGGTACACGATTGTAAGAATTGACCCATAAACGGTCGACAAATTTAAATTGATTAATTTGTACGATTTTTGTGTCATGCAGCTACAAACCCATATCCAATCGGTGAGCCATGAGTTAAAGGAAGTAGTCGGCCTGTGGCTTATTGAATGGAATGTTACGGCTTTCTGCAGGTGCTGCTCTAAATATGGCAAAATTATGCTGCAGGTACTCGTCCAATTCTAAAATGGATGCCACATTGCCGCATCTGTAAATCAAAACGAAACAAATTAATTGTCTGATTTATTTTTTAGAAATGCATGTAACTTGCCTATAGCAATAGTTCGGCGCAGACCAAACAGTCACGACACTATTGTCAAAATGCCATTTGAAGCCCTCCATAACGAGCTGATGGGCACGACAAATTATGTCAATACCGTTGTTGCGATTGAATTGAGAAACCACATTGGAACCAAAAAGATAACCAGCACCACGCGGTGAGACACCCCAACCGGTCTGGTCCTCCGGATCACTCCACAGCAAGTCGCACATAGGACCATCGTGCGGCACCTCTTGCTTGCGATCAATGCTACGTATTTCATCTAAGAACTGAATGGATGGTGACAAACCACCGTGCACACAAAAGATTTTACCGTCAATTATGGCCGACAAGCTGAGATAGTCAAAAGTTTCGGTGCAATAACGCCAAACCGCTGTCGAACCAAACTTGCGTAGACACTCATCGTAAAAGCCGTAAACCAACGAAATCTGACGAGATTCATGATTGCCGCGTATCAAAGTAATGCGATCTGGATAGCGCACTTTCAATGCCAATAGCAAGAGAAAAGTTTCAACGCTATAATATCCGCGATCTACCAAATCGCCCATAAACAAATAGTTTGTCTTGGGCACTTCGCCGCCCACCTTAAACAGCTCTAAGAGATCGTAAAATTGTCCATGTATATCACCACAGACAGTCACCGGTGGATCCACACGTTGCACGTTACCCTCCTCAGTAAGTATCTCACGTGCTTTGGCGCACAAAGCCTTCACCTCACCTTCCTTGATTATTTGGCAACGTTTCAGCTGCTCAATCTGGCGGTCCAAGTCGCTGAAGTCAGACATTTTTTCGTCGATGATAGCTGGAATTATGTTTTTATTTTTCCTTTATCTTATTTAATTCAATTCTTATTATTATATTCAATTCATGCAATTGTACTGCGCTGGCTAGCAAAAGCTGAAAGTTAGCAAGTTTCTATTAAGAAGCAGAACTTTTCTTTTGCAACAATAGCAAGCCTCAGTGCAGCAAGCGTGCGGCATTTACACGAAATGTGGCATGCAACGCTACTATGCACATGTTCTAGTTTCTATGGAAATGCAAACGTATTAGCGCTCACCAGAATTAACGCAGATTTTTTTGAAATTTTGCTCAATTTTTTTTCCAACCCGACTGGTATCACGTCAAATCTATTTTTGTCAAGTCAGCAAAAAATAGACATGTGTGAGACAGATCTAATATTTTGTTTATCGAAATCAACTCTGTAAACCAGCTACCGATATTTTTTCGATACTAGAACATAGTTTTTCAATTTATACAAGTTAAAGTTAGCCACATTCTGCTCTGTTGTAGTTTCAACTCACGCACCAACATGAAAACCGTGACAAATTAATATTATAAGTTTTTTCCTAATTCCACAAGAAAACTAAAAACGTTAAGTTCTATACAGTCAATGTCGATATAAATTTTTTAAAAAATAACATCCAATCAGTACAGAGTTGTTTTTTGGCATACTGCAACCAAAATGTTGAAATTTATATCGATTTAAGTCCTAAGCTTACGGCTATTAGACGATATTACTGGGCAACAATGATAAGTAATACATTAATTTTAACCTTGTACAAAAAAAGTGTTCACTCGAAATTTGCATCTTGTTTTGATTTACCAAAAGAATCAAAATCGCTTTTAAAAACAAATAAAAATATTTATTGCAACAATGCAATTCCGAGAATTTTTCGAAAATTATCTTAATCGAAATCAACTCTGTATTTCAATGGTCCTTTTTTGCGTAACATAAACTACTGCAATTGGGATCGGATCTCCGTTTTCTGTCTTTTATCTCATTGCTTTGGTAATATGACACGCATGGTTCAGGGGTCCACAAATCCCCATATATACTTACGGCTTATATGTGCAATTTGCTGCAGTGCGTCAGCCAGACAGAGCATAGCGTGGAGTAGTTCTATGTTCATTAAACTCGCTTTGGTATGCTTTTGTTGGAGCCTTGCATTGATGAGACAGGGCCCGCCGATAATACTTGTCCAAATCATCATCACCACAATGGAGTTCTTTAAGTGGGCGTTAAAAACCACGGCTATACCAGCAGATCAGAACAAAAACGAAGCCGCCTACAGATTGCGCTTAGTTATATCTAGCGCCCTATGGTAAGCCAAAGCCCCGCATTGGGGGACTGCATCAGTTGGCTCTGTATTGGCAACCTAATATCGAACTTGGTTTCGCATTACTGCCGTCGTATTGATAACATGTGGCACGTCGTGAATCTTCATACTGGCATCCACCCCAGCTCTATAACCCCGCCAATTGTATCGATGTATACAACTGACAAGATTCTGCTTGAGCTAATGCCTGTATCCGGGATTCAAAAGGTGCCACACGTTATCTAAACCACGACAGCAATGCGAACCAAAATGATACATAAAGTTGTCAAAGGAGAGCCAGCCCATGCAGTACAGCCTTGGACAAATAGCTACAATTGGTAATTGTTACTCTTGTAGCTCATTATGCGGATTTATGGACAACAAAATAGCCTAAAGTCTTACTCTTGGGCTTCCTGCTAGTTATGAATGGGAGCGATTCATTACAGCTTTAAATTGCTCTTCTATCCGCTGACATAGTCGTGGTTTCTGGAACAACGCTCAAGTAAAACACCCCGTTGTGGTCATGGTGATTTAGAAATGTATATCAAGCGGGCTCTTTCTCATCAATGCAATCCTCCAAGAAGTGCACAACAAAGCACGCCATATGAAAATGTTGCTGCGCAACGCTTTACTCGGTTTGGCGAACGTTCTGCTTCAAAATGCGATTGGTATTGGCGGTAAGCATATATAAGGCTAGGTAATCCGAAAGCGCCAAAGAAGCATTTAATATGGTGTACATCCCTGCAATTCTGAGCATGCGCTGCATTAGCTCTTCGTGAGTAGCTTCAACTCGTATCAGCATAGTGTGTGAGTTGGATTTGGGCTTCAAAATATCCAAAAAATGTGGTTCAGCGCATTCCCGGATATTTGTTGCGGCTCGGCTGCAAGTGTCAACATTTGAGTAAAAGTCAATAGAAAATGTTCAGGCACTTACGTAGTGGTATATAGGCTTACAACTTTTGAACAGAAGGATGCCTCATTCGCTTTAAATCAGTTACTGCTCGGCTGCCATGACTTTGTCCCACTCTCTCCGCAGGCGGACAGAAACCGCTCCAATTTTTACAAAATACATGAAGCATACGTCAACGCATGTGAACAATGGAAGATGGAAATATGGCATTGTCAATATCTACCTATAGGGGTCCGATACGCCTTGTTGCCTTGGTTGCTGAACGTGCAGATAGTCGCCACTCGCGAGTCCCAGCAGCTGTTATCCAATTTTTACTCCGAAGTAAGGTTTCTGCTTTTACGACTGTTGCAGTTGGGTTAGCCGTGGCTTTGCCACGCCCCAAAGATATTTATTTGATATTAGCTTAGCTTTAGATTTCTTTTTCTACTGAACCGAGGCTGTGATCCCTTGAGATTTGGTATCAGCATCTGACTGCTCTTGCTGCTTGACGTTGCTTGGCTTAGCTTCAGTTGGGGCCGACATCACGCAGTTATTGTCGCAACTCATTATCCTCGCCTAGAAGCATTGCAATGACAATTAATGTCAACCAAAAAGTGTATCCAGTCATACGTACCTGCCTTTTCGTTATATCGTTTGGGTTCTTGCTTCATGTTGAGTTCCAAATGGAAAGTTCCTTCTGCGGGTTCATAGCAATTTTTATTCCTTGAATTTTTTATTCCTTGTTTTTTCAATAAATAATTCTGTGTTTTTTCGCTAAATAATTATTTACAATTTTCTAATTTTATTGCTCGTATGTCGTGCTTAACGTGCTGAATACCGAAATCAAATTAAATATAAAGGTGACAGAATATCGGTTGTTGAGTATTTCTATATTAACCCAGCCTGCTATGGCAAGACTTTATTATGAGGTTTTGGCAGAAATGCTAACGATAAATTTCATACAAGGACGCTATATTTGGCCTTTCAATTTTATGCAAATCATATGACTGTACGCAATACACTGCCCAACTCTACAAGTTAAACGAAAAAAACTTTGGACTGAGGCAGAATTACTGAAAATATAGAGGTCAATCGTTATAAGTATATAATTCAGAGCTATCTATCGTAAATACATACATATTGTTGTGCCAATTCCCAAGTCTAACAATAACAAAACCCTGCTAAATTTGTAGCGGCCCAAAACTCTTCATTCCTGAATTTAAAAAAAAAAGCATAGTTTGTTGGGAACAATAAACTGCTTAACAGCCGTCAAGTGGGATTTCAAAAGGGAAAATCTATTACAGAAGCTTCTCTTTAATTTGACAACAGTTCTAGCGAACTCATCACATTTCAATTGTGTCTTTGGATTTTGAACTTTTGGCAATACGTGATTAAAACGCGGCCTGAAAAGTCGGGCCCCACATTATAAATTATTTATAAAAACTTATGACTAACCGCAGCCCACACAATGTTATAAATTTGTTTCGCTGATACTACAGGCCATGTTAGGAACCTTTGTTATAAATCATAACTAATTTTAAAACAGTTTCTTAAAGCTTAATCTAGTTTCTGAACATTAACTTTCGATTTAGGTTTGAAGCTGAAGTCACTTATGATGAGACTAAATAAGCGATAGTTTCTTATGATTTTATGTGTATCCGATATACCGTAGCGTCGTTGCGAGATGTGATACAACATATTGATCCGATATTTCGCAAATTTCATTAAAATTTGCGCAAAAAACAGCAAATAATGCAAAAATGATTTGCAGCAATACAAGATTCAATCGTCAACAACTTTGTGCAGAACGGTTATTAACAGCTTGAGGACTTTCCATTATAAAACTTTTAATAGAAATGGAATGTATGGTATTCCAAAATCGGTGCACGTTTCAATTGAATATAGGACCAATGGTAGAAAATATTATTGAAATATTTCTTTAAATAAGATTGGATTAAACAAGGGTTCATCGTTACCACCAACGGCTCACCTTTATAGGCTGCAAACAAGAAATCATTTCCAGAAACTTCGGCGGTGTAGCAGGCTCCGGCTGATAGTTATTTTCTGCTGCAACTATTGCTTCATTAAAATTTACACGCAAATAGTTGGCCCATTTGGAGGCACTACCATGTGGCATGTGCTGCAAGGAGTTGGCAAAAAATATACATTACACTTCTGTTCGTGAAAATATGTATATATAATTACTTACCTTAATCCAATACTTCCCATTCAATGGCTTAGCGACTTTCATCTTTCTCATGCTGCAATCAATCCATTGAAGTAGTCGCCAAATTATTGCTCTGCCGTTGTATAACTATAAAAATTAAATACTAATTACAAACACACACACTGATACGCTTCTTGTTTTTGTAACAGATGGCTGCAAACAGCCGAAAATATTTTTGTTTTGATTTTTACGTATCGTATCGTTTTACCTTTTACAATATACTAGAGAAATATTGTGTCAATGGATTGCCAATACCAAACTAGCAACTGTTAAAATACATAAGATGCCACAACAAAACTATAGCTTGTCCTTTACCATTTGCATTATACACTTAATGCAATTATCTCTACGCGGTTGTAAAATAGTAAATGAATTAATCATGCGACTTTACCAGGTTATTGCATTGCAATATTACTTGAGCGATCCCACTTGTGTAATTGTTTGAAAAAATCTTTATATCAACGTCAGCAGTGCCATCAATGCCTCCAGCTACAGCGCCTACCTGCCTTGGTCCACAATGAACACTTTGAGTTGTGCTTTAGGTGACATTAACATTAAATACTTTAATTATGTTTTCTAATCGACAATCTTAAACCGCATTTTCTCGTTGGCATCACTTATGTTCATCTTATATTATCTTTATTCTTAAGACACAAACATTGAATAATTTGTAATTAAATTGCACTCGTTTTGCGTGTTTGTAAAATATAAACAAAGGCTTTATGCTTCTTCTTCTTCTTCATCTCGTGTTGCTCAAGCACAAAAAAAATCTAACTGTAAATTTAACTGTTGTCTGAGCTGCCAACTGAGCGTTTTAGGCTCGTATTAAGTGCTGCCACCTTCAGTAATTTTAATTTAAATGAAAGTCAATACTTGTATCAACCTGTCGTCAACAGTTGCCAAACAAATCGGAAAACCTAAAACCATATAAAAACACTCCCAAACACTTTGCTTCGCAAATGGTCTCTAAAGTGTTGCTGGTTTATGTGATAATTGAAGCAATCGATAGATGGCGCTGTAAGCAACATCAGCTGTTCCATTTATCGTTACAATAAAAATATTCACTGCAATTGCGTCAAAGTTTGTGCACGATCAATTTTATATTAATTTGTAATGTTTGGAAATTTAAGAAAATATGTGCATATTAACCAATAAATATATTAGAATTTAAAATTAAGTTAACTAGTAGTTTTAGTTAAAAAAAAAAATATATATAAAATATTTTGCTAAAAATTGTTTTTTTTTTAATTTGGAGTTATAGTTATAATAAACCTGCAAGCCCAGAAATATTTGACGGCCTTTCATTGTGCAAAAAATTACAATGGACAAAAGTCAAGCACAAAAAAGTATTCACAAATTCTCTGGATGGCCCATTTCAAATATATTCATAATTGGTTCATTATTAGTTATCGATAGCTCAAAAGAACCAACATTAAGCGGTTTTAAGCTCGAAAGTGAACCATCGTAAACATGCACAATACCAAGTCACTGTTAGAAAGTATGTCTGTGGAGAAAATAGCACACATCAAGGCAAAACGTTTGGCCAACAAGCGTGCCACCACAAAACGCAAAGAAAACAGGGATTCTATGAACACAGATCTGCGCTCCTCACTCGACAAGGCTGGGGGCAGCACCAATGATACTGTGAGCAGAGAAAGACAGTGGCGCACACGTACTTCGATCTTGCAAAGCATAGACAAGACATTTGCCAAGGACACATTTAAGACACTGCAAGACATTAAAGCAGGAGAAGAAGGGCGCAAGCGATCCCTTACACCAAATATAAATAAAATGCCAAATACGCATATAACTAAGCCGACGCCACAGGTCCCTCAGAACAATCCTAAAGATCAGCAACGCTTTAATCATCAAAAGGAGCTACTTGCTTATGTTAATGAGGAGAGCACAACTAATGCCAGTAAAGACATGAGTGCGCCTAGAGGAATGCCCACGCTGGTGAAACGTACTGGTAATGGATATGCTGCCAGCGGTGAATCTGCCCTCAAGATTGCTCGCTTTGAGGAGACTCAATTGCAAATGGGGTGCCAACAATTGGCTGAACGCTGGGATGGTAATCAAAAGCAAATCCACGTTAACATGGATAATTCCAAGTCACTGTTAGAAAGTATGTCTGTGGAGAAAATAGCAAACATCAAGGCAAAACGTTTGGCCAACAAGCGTGCCACCACAAAACGCACCGAAAACAAGGGTTCCTTGAACACAGATCTGCGCTCCTCACTCGACAAGGCTGCGGGCAGCACCAATGATACTGTGAGCAGAGAAAGACAGTGGCGTACACGTACTTCGATCTTGCAAAGCACAGACAAGGCATTTGCCAAGGACACATTTAAGACATTGCAAGACATTAAAGCAGGAGAAGAAGGGCGCAAGCGACCCCCTACACCAAATATAAATAAAATGCCAAATACGCATATAACTAAGCCGACTCCACAGGTCCCTCAGAACAATCCTAACGATCAGCAACGCTTTAATCATCAAAAGGAGCTGCTTGCTTATGTTAATGAGGAGAAGACAACTAATGCCAGTAAAGACATGAGTGCGCCTCGAGGAATGCCCACGCTGGTAAAACGTACTGGTAATGGATATGCTGCCAGCGGTGAATCTGCCCTCAAGATGGCTCGCTTTGAGGAGACTCAATTGCAAATGGGGTGCCAACAATTGGCTGAACGCTGCTATGGTAATCAAAAGCAAATCCACGTAAACATGGATAATTCCATGTCACTGCTAGAAAGTATGTCTGTGGAGAAAATAGCAACCATCAAGGCAAAACGTTTGGCCAACAAGCGTGCCACCACAAAACGCACCGAAAACAAGGATTCTATGAACACAGATCTGCGCTCCTCACTCGACAAGGCTGGGGGCAGCACCAATGATACTGTGAGCAGAGAAAGACAGTGGCGTACACGTACTTCGATCTTGCAAAGCACAGACAAGGCATTTGCCAAGGACACATTTAAGACACTGCAAGACATTAAAGCAGGTGAAGAAGGGCGCAAGCGACCCCCTACACCAAATATAAATAAAATGCCAAATACGCATATAACTAAGCCGAAGCCACAGGTCCCTCAGAACAATCCTAACGATCAGCAACGCTTTAATCATCAAAAGGAGCTGCTTGCTTATGTTAATGAGGAGAAGACAACTAATGCCAGTAAAGACATGAGTGCGCCTCGAGGAATGCCCACGCTGGTAAAACGTACTGGTAATGGATATGCTGCCAGCGGTGAATCTGCCCTCAAGATGGCTCGCTTTGAGGAGACTCAATTGCAAATGGGGTGCCAACAATTGGCTGAACGCTGGGATGGTAATCAAAAGCAAATCCACGTAATCATGGATAATTCCAAGTCACTGTTAGAAAGTATGTCTGTGGAGAAAATAGCAAACATCAAGGCAAAACGTTTGGCCAACAAGCGTGCCACCACAAAACGCACCGAAAACAAGGATTCTATGAACACAGATCTGCGCTCCTCACTCGACAAGGCTGGGGGCAGCACCAATGATACTGTGAGCAGAGAAAGACAGTGGCGTACACGTACTTCGATCTTGCAAAGCACAGACAAGGCATTTGCCAAGGACACATTTAAGACATTGCAAGATATTAAAGCAGGAGAAGAAGGGCGCAAGCGAACCCCTACACCAAATATAAATAAAATGCCAAAGACGCATATAACTAAGCCGACGCCACAGGTCGCTCAGAACAATCGTAATGATCAGGAAAGCTTTAATCATCAAAAGGAGCTGCTTGGTTATGTTAATGAGGAGAGCACAACTAATGCCAGTATAGACAAGAGTGCGCCTCGAGGAATGCCCACGCTGGTGAAACGTACTGGTAATGGATATGCTGCCAGCTGTGAATCTGCCCTCAAGATGGCTCGCTTTGAGGAGACTCAATTGCAAATGGGGTGCCAACAATTGGCTGAACGCTGGGATGGTAATCAAAAGCAAATCCACGTAAACATGGATAATTCCAAGTCACTGTTAGAAAGTATGTCTGTGGAGAAAATAGCAAACATCAAGGCAAAACGTTTGGCCAACAAGCGTGCCACCACAAAACGCACCGAAAACAAGGATTCCATGAACACAGATCTGCGCTCCTCACTCTACAAGACTGCGGGCAGCACCAATGATACTGTGAGCAGAGAAAGACAGTGGCGTACACGTACTTCGATCTTGCAAAGCACAGACAAGGCATTTGCCAAGGACACATTTAAGACATTGCAAGACATTAAAGCAGGAGAAGGGCGCAAGCGAACCCCTACACCAAATATAAATAAAATGCCAAAGACGCATATAACTAAGCCGACGCCACAGGTCGCTCAGAACAATCGTAATGATCAGGAAAGCTTTAATCATCAAAAGGAGCTGCTTGGTTATGTTAATGAGGAGAGCACAACTAATGCCAGTATAGACAAGAGTGCGCCTCGAGGAATGCCCACGCTGGTGAAACGTACTGGTAATGGATATGCTGCCAGCGGTGAATCTGCGCTCAAGATGGCTCGCTTTGAGGAGACTCAATTGCAAATGGTGTGCCAGCAATTGCCTAAACGCTGGGATGGTAATCAAAAGCAAATCCACGTAAATATGGACAATTCCAAGTCACTGTTAGAAAGTATGTCTGTGGAGAAAATAGCAACCATCAAGGCAAAACGTTTGGCCAACAAGCGTGCCACCACAAAACGCACCGAAAATGAGGATTCCATGAACACAGATCTGCGCTCCTCACTCGACAAGGCTGCGGGCGGCACCAATGATACTGTAAGCAGAGAAAGACAGTGGCGTACACGTACTTCGATCTTGCAAAGCACAGACAAGGCATTTGCCAAGGACACATTTAAGACACTGCAAGACATTAAAGCAGGAGAAGAAGGGCGCAAGCGACCCCCTACACCAAATATAAATAAAATGCCAAATACGCATATAACTAAGTCGACGCCACAGGTCACTCAGAACAATCCTAACGATCAGGAACGCTTTAATCATCAAAAGGAGCTGCTTGCTTATGTTAATGGGAAGAAGACAACTAATGCCAGTAAAGACATGAGTGCGCCTCGAGGAATGCCCACGCTGGTGAAACGCACTGGTAATGGATATGCTGCCAGCGGTGAATCTGCCCTCAAGATGGCTCGCTTTGAGGAAACTCAATTGCAAAAGGGGTGCCAACAATTGGCTGAACACTGGGATGGTAATCAAAAGGAAATCCACGTAAACATGGATTATTCCAAGTCACTGTTAGAAAGTATGTCTGTGGAGAAAATAGCAAACATCAAGGCAAAACGTTTGGCCAACAAGCGTGCCACCACAAAACGCACCGAAAACAAGGGTTCTTTGAACACAGATCTGCGCTCCTCACTCGACAAGGCTGGGGGCAGCACCAATGATACTGTGAGCAGAGAAAGACAGTGGCGTACACGTACTTCGATCTTGCAAAGCACAGACAAGGCATTTGCCAAGGACACATTTAAGACATTGCAAGACATTAAAGCAGGAGAAGAAGGGCGCAAGCGACCCCCTACACCAAATATAGATAAAATGCCAAATACTCATATAACTAAGCCGACGCCACAGGTCCCTCAGAACAATCCTAACGATCAGCAACGCTTTAATCATCAAAATGAGCTGCTTGCTTATGTTAATGAGGAGAGCACAACTAATGCCAGTAAAGACATGAGTGCGCCTCGAGGAATGCCCACGCTGGTGAAACGCACTGGTAATGGATATGCTGCCAGCGGTGAATCTGCCCTCAAGATGGCTCGCTTTGAGGAAACTCAATTGCAAAAGGGGTGCCAACAATTGGCTGAACGCTGGGATGGTAATCAAAAGGAAATCCACGTAAACATGGATAATTCCAAGTCACTGTTAGAAAGTATGTCTGTGGAGAAAATAGCAAACATCAAGGCAAAACGTTTGGCCAACAAGCGTGCCACCACAAAACGCACCGAAAACAAGGGTTCTTTGAACACAGATCTGCGCTCCTCACTCGACAAGGCTGGGGGCAGCACCAATGATACTGTGAGCAGAGAAAGACAGTGGCGTACACGTACTTCGATCTTGCAAAGCACAGACAAGGCATTTGCCAAGGACACATTTAAGACACTGCAAGGCATTAAAGCAGGAGAAGAAGGGCGCAAGCGACCCCCTACACCAAATATAGATAAAATGCCAAATACTCATATAACTAAGCCGACGCCACAGGTCCCTCAGAACAATCGCATTGATCAGGAACGCTTTAATCATCAAAAGGAGCTGCTTGCTTATGTTAATGGGAAGAAGACAACTAATGCCAGTAAAGACATGAGTGCGCCTCGAGGAATGCCCACGCTGGTGAAACGTACTGGTAATGGATATGCTGCCAGCGGTGAATCTGCCCTCAAGATGGCTCGCTTTGAGGAAACTCAATTGCAAAAGGGGTGCCAACAATTGGCTGAACGCTGGTTTGGTAATCAAAAGGAAATCCACGTAAACATGGATAATTCCAAGTCACTGTTAGAAAGTATGTCTGTGGAGAAAATAGCAACCATCAAGGCAAAACGTTTGGCCAACAAGCGTGCCACCACAAAACGCACCGAAAACAAGGGTTCCTTGAACACAGATCTGCGCTCCTCACTCGACAAGGCTGCGGGCAGCACCAATGATACTGTGAGCAGAGAAAGACAGTGGCGTACACGTACTTCGATCTTGCAAAGCACAGACAAGGCATTTGCCAAGGACACATTTAAGACATTGCAAGACATTAAAGCAGGAGAAGAAGGGCGCAAGCGACCCCCTACACCAAATATAAATAAAATGCCAAATACGCATATAACTAAGCCGACTCCACAGGTCCCTCAGAACAATCCTAACGATCAGCAACGCTTTAATCATCAAAAGGAGCTGCTTGCTTATGTTAATGAGGAGAAGACAACTAATGCCAGTAAAGACATGAGTGCGCCTCGAGGAATGCCCACGCTGGTAAAACGTACTGGTAATGGATATGCTGCCAGCGGTGAATCTGCCCTCAAGATGGCTCGCTTTGAGGAGACTCAATTGCAAATGGGGTGCCAACAATTGGCTGAACGCTGGGATGGTAATCAAAAGGAAATCCACGTAAACATGGATAATTCCAAGTCACTGTTAGAAAGTATGTCTGTGGAGAAAATAGCAACCATCAAGGCAAAACGTTTGGCCAACAAGCGTGCCACCACAAAACGCACCGAAAACAAGGATTCTATGAACACAGATCTGCGCTCCTCACTCGACAAGACTGCGGGCAGCACCAATGATACTGTGAGCAGAGAAAGGCAATGGCGCACACGTACTACAGTATTGCAAAGCACAGGGAAAAAGTTTGCCAAGGATGTGGTTGAGCTGCTGCAATTCATTAAGGCACGCGAGGAAGGGCGTAAGCGACCTCCCACACCAAATATAGATAAAATGCCAAAGACGCATATTACTAAGCCGACGCAACAGGTCCCTCAGAACACTCCTAACGATCAGGAACGCTGTTATCATCAAAAGGAGCTGCTTGCTTATGTTAATGGGAAGAAGACAACTAATGCCAGTAAAGACATGAGTACGCCTCGAGGAATGCCCACGCTGGTGAAACGTGCTGGTAATGGATATGCTGCCAACGGCGAATCTGCGGCCAAGAAGGCTCCCTTTAAGAAGTCCCAAATGCAGATGTTCGAATCGACTTCATCCTGGGATGTTAATGGAAATGAAGCCAACGTAGCCAAGTCACTGTTGGAAACTATGTCTGTGGAAACAATTGCAGCCTTCAAAGCCAAACGTTTGGCTAACAAACGCAACAGAATTAAACACACCCTAACTGAGGATGCCCTGGACACAGATGCGGACAGCACCATCGATATTATGGGCGGTGGAAGGCAATCGTATTTCGGTGTTTTGAAGCACGAACAAAGAGTTTTAGGCACACAAGGAAAAGCGCAATCAGCCGCATAAAAAAAAAAAAAATTAAGGTACCAAAAGCGTATAAATTCTTCGCTTGAGTTAAAGCTTTGAGTCAATTACAGAAGATTCAAAAATAAGAAAACTTGTAAAAAAGTAACAGAATTGATGACAATTTTTAGTTAGGTTCCAAAGTAACTTCACAATTGTACTTGGAAATTTCTTTATAAAAAATAACATAACTATATAAAAAGTTTGCAAAAGTATTACACTCCAAGAGATATTTCTTTACATTAATAAAAATAATCAGAAACTTTGCAACTAAAGGCTAGCTCAGATTCAAATATTTTCATTAAACATAATAAAAAAAAACACTTTTTATATTTAAATTTAAATGTTTTTTGATGTATTTAATATTGCTCATTTTTTTTTATTTATTTTTTTTATTATTTTACGTTTTTGGACGAACACTTTTTTGCTTGCGCTTATTAATAGGGTTCAGAGATATACCTGGGCTTTTTTAGCTGCACCTTAAGCCGCTTTTTGCCCATCCGAGAACCATTCATGCCCCTAATGGCCAGCTGTGCCGAATCCGGATTATCGAACGAAACAAAACCGAAACCTTTGGACAAACTTGTTTGCTTATCGACATACACTTTGGCCGATAAGACATTACCAAATGTCATAAATGTGGATGCCAAGTCAGTATCCGTAAACTCCTGAGGCAAATGGTATATGAATAAATTGCAATTTTCGGGGCCCCTAATCTGTTTGTCGGCACCGGCGCTCATTGCCACACTGGCCAAACGTGATGTGTAATGTGCACCGGCATTGCCAAATTGCGGTAAACCAGCGGCTGTTGCCATGTACCCCGATTCCAACGGTTTTGTCAAGGTCACCGTTTGATCCAAGTGTATATTGATATTGGTGGTGAAATTCAAAATATTGGTATTCATCTGTAGTGTGGTATTGGGGTCATTCTCCTTTGGTGTATGCATTTTGTTCAGCTCTACATTCAGCATCCCTGCATGGAGATTACGTTCATTACGATTCTCACTATCGGCGGGTTTCATTTGTATTGGATTCATCCCATTAAGTGATTTTACATTATGCAGGGCTTCCTGGGCTTTTAGGGCAGCGCAGCGCGTGTAGAAAGTCACAAAACAGCAACCTTTGCTTATGCCTGTTGCCTTGTGACGCAACACATGAATGGAATGTACTGGACCGAATTCGTTAAACATAAGACGTAGCTGACGCTCATCCATTGTCTTCGGCACCTGACCCACAAACATCTTAATGCTATCCGGATCCGGCTGCTTATCGCCATTCACAACAGTAACATCCCGATCCATGCAAATATATGAATTGTCACCCATGCCAGCCACAAAACTATCATTAGCGCTCCACTGATTATAATTATTATTGTAGTCGGTGCTCACTATTCCGGTCGTGGACATAATGCCGTTGGCATCTACATTAAGGCCGTTCATAATTGTTGTTGCCGCTATTGCCGTTGATTAAACTGCAGGGAGAGTTTATAAAATAACAATTAATATGGATAGATGACGTCTTATTGGAATAGATGAGACTAAGTAACATCTCTGGCGTCCAAGTAATAAATATAAGTATTTTATCAAACATGTGATATTTTTTATATGTTCTTAAAGAGATGCACCGCCCAAAAGCATATAGTCTCTGTTAAACCAAATTGTATATTTACTATATTTACCTTTATATGTAAAAGTACTTGTATTCGATTCGTAATGCAACTTTTAAATTCTATAAAGAAAATTATAATGTGGAAAAGTTGAATATCTTACCTCTAGTAAAATACTCCACGTGGCACGTATCTTTTCTATTTTCCTTAGGGAATTCTCAGGATTGCTCATTTTATTTCAGAGTTATCGATAAATGTATAAAAAGCAACGCTGATTGGTACCAATTGGAGGCTCGATATCTGCATAAAAAATTTATTTCTTTTCTTTTTGATAGCAATAAGATAAACTAAACCGGTTCTATTCAAATTTCAAAATTGAACATTAATTTTTTTTACTATTTGCCGTATAAGAGCTATAAGATCAAATATTATATACATAAAAATATTTAAAAAAAAACGTATTGGTTGCCAGTTTTAATAACTTTTTGAACAACCGAATCATTTATTCAAAGCATTTCGATTTCTGTGACTTAGCTTAAAGCAATCTTATGGGATATCAAGATACTAAAATTAACTCATAGCTCAATTCATAGACCAGGATAACGATTTTTTTTTATTTAAACAAGCAAAAAACAAGAAAAAGAAAGAAGTATTATATAAATTAATCTAATAAAACATGCATTTTTTCTTTTACCTATTTCCCTTGTTCGTAATATTTTTGTTTATATTTTGAGAAATGAGGATTGATTTTGATAATGGATGTGGATAATGGATATAAGTGATAACTTTTTCACGTTGTTCTCTTTCGTTGCATTAGGTATTTCTATTGTAAAATCAATTTAAGCGATCTTTCACGAAAAAATCCGCATGAAAATTTGTCTTCAAAGTTATCGTAAGTATAGTTTCTTTCATATTAAACTTTGCGAAATTTTTGTGCATTTGTTCTAGTTTATCCGTGTAGAAACAAAATAGCAATGCAGACAGTTCCAAATATCTAAAATTTGAACTAGAGTAGACCAGCATAGAAATATTATTTGAAATTTTTATCTTGAGTAATAAAAAAATGTAATTTATACGGCCCAAGTAACTTCAAAGATATTGAGGCTCCGGTACTGCTATAGGCGAGGCTTTCGAGGTGATTTAGGCTCGATGGTATAGGATGTATTCTGCTACGCAGCAAATCTGCCTTTATGTGTTATGGATATTATCCACCCGATTTAATGCTATTACGTACGTAATAGTCTCCTTGAACAGCGAGCTAATAGTATTTGCCTGCAACAGGACAAGAGCCAACATCAGGATGGCGTTTGAAGCCTTAAATAAATATGAATTTATTAAACTTGCGATAAATTCGAGCTTTAATTAATTTAAAAAAAAAATTTATTCATTTACTTAATCTTGTATTCTAAATTTTAAGTTTTAGCCTTAAATAATCGGAATGCTCAGAAATATTTAACGACCTTTTATCTTGCATAAAATCAAAATGGACAAAACTCAAGCACCAATTTAAAAGTATTCACAAATTCTCGTGATTGCCCATTTCAAGCATATTCATATTTGGTACATTACTAGTTATCGATAACTCAGTACTACTAAGATCAATCGGTTTATTGAACGCACAAATGGCGGATCCCCTTAGTCTTTTGCGTCAATATAACATTAACAAAAAGGTGATTATCGAGCGTGATAATCAAATAATATTTGGCGAATTCTCCTGGCCTAAGGATGTCAAAACGAACTATCTGAAATATGACTCTGGCAAAAAGGGTCCTCCACGTGAATACTATACATTGGAGAGTCTGCTGTATTTGCTTAAAAGTGTCAACGTACAGCACTCGGTGTATGTGCGTCAGTGTGCCGCTGCCAATATACCAGCCGTAAATCGACCCGACCGCAAGGAGCTGCTTGCTTATATTAATGGCAAGACCACAAGTTGCACCAGCATAGACAAGAGTGCACCTCTCGGAGTACCAACGTTGGTGAAGCGCACTGCTGATGACTATGCTGCCAACGGTGAATCTGAGGCTAAGAAAGCTCACTTTGAGGAGACTCAATTGCAAAAGGCGTGCGAACAATTGGCTGCACGCTGGGATGTTAATCAAAAGGAAAACAACGTACACATGGATAATATCAAGTCACTTTCGGAAACCATGTCTGTGGAGAAGATAGCAGCCATCAAAGCGAAGCGTTTGGCCAACAAACGTACCACAATTAAACGCACCGAAAATAACAATTCCGTGGACACAAACTTGCGCTTTACACTCGACAATGATGTGAACAGCACCAACGATATTATAAGCGTAGAAAGGCAATGGCGCACACGTACTTCGGTGTTGCAGAGCACGCGCAAGATGTTTGCCAAGGATATATTTGCGCTGCTGGAAGGCATTAAGGCTCGCGAGGAAGGGCGAAATCAGGCACCTACACAAAACATAAATAAAATACCAGAGACGCGTATTAGTAAGCCGCAGCCACAGTACAATCGTTACGATCAGGAACGCTTTAATCGTCAAAAAGAAGAAACCGAGGGTTTTAAGATCGATACTTTGGGTACATATCATGGAATGTCACTAAAATCCGTAACGGAAGGCACTCCAGCTCAATGCAAAGCATCGGCAACTAATATGCCCATATCGGCGGCTGCTGTGCCCGTAAGTGCTTCGGAGCTGCTGCCTTTAAGGGATCCACGTATGCGGCCTTCACGCACGCCCATCATAATAATACCGTCTGCCAATACAAGCCTCATTACCATGCTAAATGTGAGGGAGTTACTGGAGGATTTACGCTTTGTGTCTACATCAGATAAAAAAATGCAAGGATTTCAGCGCGAGACAGATGTGCTGCTTCAACGTAAGCGCAACAATCAAACCGTGCCATATCGAGTCATAGACAATCCTACAAGACTAACTCAGCACGACTGGCAACGTGTGGTAGCTGTTTTTGTGTTGGGACCACAATGGCAATTTAAAGGCTGGCCATGGAATGGTAATCCCGTGGAAATATTTTCGAAGGTGGCGGCGTTCCATTTGTGCTTTAGCGAACTTAAACTGAATGAGAATGTGGAGCGTTGGTCGGTTTTGTTACTGCGTTTATCGCAACATAAACGACATTTGGATCGTGCAGTACTCAGCAAATTCTGGGAAACGTTGGACAAATATATGCTGAAAAATAAACCAGATTTAAGATTTTAAAGCATCCACAATAAATCCTACAGTTTTTAGTTGAATAACTTTGATTGAGTATACATCGTTAGTGAATCTATACCGAAACTGTTGTTTTTTAAATAATCGCTTTAAATTCTGTAAGATTATGTTTTTTATATGTTTCCCTTAAGCTTAAGGTAAGAAAACTTGTAAAATAGGTACTACAGAATATTTGGTCACTATTTTTTGTTAAGTTTTTAAATACGATTGTGCAGCCTTGACTTGGCACATCTTACGGGTGATTCATATTTGCCTGGTATCTAGGTAACTGGGAACAACCAGATTTATTTCGATTTGTGATAATGACAGGAATTTTTTAATTTATTGTCAAGTTTTCTTAAAACTGTGCAGGTTACAAGAGCATCAAAAACCAATAACGATTCAGAGGGTTAATGTTTTATTTATTGGAACCTTTTATTATTATCTTACCATATATCTACACAGGTTCGAAACTCTTTAAACATATTTCCAAGAGAGTTTTGCTTTGGAAGATGACACGAAATCCTCCGCTGAAAAAAAACAGGCCACTCTAAGGTGGCGTCCAAAAATCATGAGACGAAGAAGAAATTGGATGATATGCTCGAGAAAATCGAAAAAGACTTTATTGACAGATGTGGCTCGAGTACAGTGGCGCATTGGAACTTTCATAGGCAAAGGTGGATTTGGTCGAGTTTTTGCTGCTGGCCGTGTTGGTAACCAACTTGAGGACGCTGCCATTAAATTCGTGTGTAACATTTTATTGGTAGGAATTATAACTTGATATACAAATGATGTCTTTTAGGAACCATATGGTAATGGACAGAAATATGGCTTTATAGTTATGCGGCGCTTTGGCAGCGATATAGGCAAGTTCTATTATGAGAATGGTCGTCAGTTGCCGGAAGCTACCGTTTACCGCCTAGCCGTACAAAAAAAAAAAAAAAAAGATCTTAAAGCGGCAAATATATTGCTGGGTCTAGGTAAAGGTGATTCTCAGGCTTATTTGCTGGACTTTGGTCTAGCAGGTAAATATACTATGGGAGACTACAAGCCAGATCCAAAGAAAATGTACAAAGGTACTATTCATTACATCTCGCGAGATGCGTACTTGGGTGTGCCCACTAGACGTGCAGACTTTGAAACACTGGGGTACAACCTCATCGATTGAACTGAATTGACCTGAATTGCCTTGGGTACATAATAATCTGCGGAGTATGCCGCGAAAAGTTCAAGAAGCTAAACAGGAATTCATGGAGACCGTTGCAACTGCGCTTCAACCACAATTTTGCAACGGAGTGCCAGTGCCTCTAAGCGGGTATATGAATTATGTGTCAGAATTAACGTACAACGAAGCTCCGGATTATAAGAAATGCCGTGACATTTTCCTGCCAGCTCTAAAGGCAATGCATGTTTCAAACAGCGGCGAATTAGATTTTGGAATGAGCACTCTGGGTAATAGCAATAGTTCGCCAATCGCCAGCAAAGCAATTGGGAATGGATTTATTTTGAGCTGGATGTTAATATGGATTCGATCGAATATAATTGTTAATGATAAACGAAAAAAAAGGCAATGGAAGAGGTCAGGGCACCTTCTTGTTTAGCTACAACCAACAATGCTGATACACCAGTGACTCGGGTCAATCTGTGTAAGGTAAACCGCACCAGTGCACGCACTCCAGAATTACAGTTCGGAAGTAAAAAACAATAAGCTACAATTTTTACAATACCTATTTGTTTATTATAATGTAATAAAAATATAAAGAATTTTGGAAAAAATAAGTACATAGATTTGGTCAGCTGTTAGCAATCCTACTTATTTGGCTGAACGTTTGCCATTGCGGCTCTCGGGGGGGCTTAGAAGCCGACAATCTGCCCGAGATAGATCTTGTTATGCGTCTGTTGGACGATATGCCACTGGTACCACCGGGTTTGTCTGCAGCCTTAGCTTCGTTCAATTTTGGTGCCACTTGCTTTACGTTGCGTTTCTCCTTGTGATATTTATTTGGCGGAGAAGATTTAATATTTTGTTCATGCTGGGTGCTGCTGTTACTACTTGCATTGGTTGAGCTGCCAGTTTCAGATCGTAAAGTTAAAGAGCGTGGAGAGGGAACCAATGACTTGGCGTTGGTGACCCGCGGCACAAGCCCATTCGTCGATTTTTTGCTGGTTGGTGGTTTAGCAAGGCAAGTATCCCGCTGCCAGTTCTGTCCCTGATCGGTGCGAAGAGTGCCCACATCGCTATTAGAGTCAGCTGTAGTAGCTGGTGGACCCGAAAGAACTTTATCCGTCAAATTGGTTTGGTTTATAGTGCCATCGTTGCTGGTTTGCTGTGGTTGTTGTTGTTGTTTTGAAGCCGGCATCACAGCGCGTCCCGGAAAATTGGCCTCAGCATCCCGCACGCGTTGCGACGTATAATTGGTTATATGGGCATTCTTGCCATAACGATCCTTGATTGCTTCACTACATAGGTGCTGCTCAATTATTTCTTATTGAATTTTACTCAAAGTTTGCCACTTGCAGCCGAGCCACAGCAAATACCAGAGAATACACAAAGCATATGATATGGATGACCCACGCTGATAGAATCGAAGCATGCTCTTGCTTATGCAGCTCTTACGGGTCTATGCCAAATGCACTTTGCAACAGAACGTAAACCAAACCGAGCAAGGCATCATTAATCATACTCTGCTGCTAGACTCCGAATAGACTCTCTGCCGGACGTGTAGGTAACGTTAGCTACAGAGATGTTATTGCAAATAATTACTCAGTGCAATCAAGCTCGCACGATCTCTTCACCATTGATGAAATATCCTCTCTTACATCTGAGCTGTTAAATAAACTCAAAGGATGCACTAATAAGAGTGAACAATTTAATGTCATTGCACAGCTTACCATTAAGTATGTCTACTCTAACAAATAATACACTGGAGTCTCTAAATATTATGGCATGGAATGCTCGTGCAGTTAAGAACAAAAGATTAGAACTTTTAGAATTTTTAATTCACAATAATATTCACATAAGCATCTTAAATGAAACTTGGCTTTCAATTACCGATCAGTTTAAAATCCCTAATTATTGTATTTACAGACATGATGGCATGAACACAAGAGGTGGCGGTGTGGCAATTGCATTTAATCGAAAATCTTGGTATTCAAATTTACCTAACAGGCAGAAGCTTCAAAATATATTCAGTTTATTTTCCTGGTTTTTCTGCCAACTGCTTAAATTCCTCATGTATGTTGACCAATGACAAAAATCATATAAAAAGTTTATACAAGTCAGATCTTCTAAAATTATCCCGCATAGATGGAGAATACCTCATTGCAGGCGATTTAAACTCTAAACATAGATCCTGGAACTGCGAAAGAGCCAACTGTTGGGGAAATATTTTGAATGATATTTCAGCATGTGGAAATTTTACAATTATATATCCAAAGGATCCTAATCATATCCCTGCCAACTATAAAGCTAAGTCTTCTACCTTAGACCTGATTTTAACAAATGCGCCTAACCACATTGAAAATACTCAAGTTAAAAGTGAATTATCATCTGACCACCTTCCAGTACTGATTAAATTTTCTTTAACATTTAACCCAGTGAGCAAGAAATTTTTAGACTACTCCAAAGCAAATTGGAATATGTTTAAAAACCTTGTCAATAGCGGCCTTGAAATTAATTCATTAGCCAATCAAAATCTTCTCACACACTATTCCATTGATAAGAAACTAGAAACATTCATGTCTGTAGTCCAAAATGCAATACGCACCACTGTCCCTGAAAAGCGTGTCCAGAAATTGGGATTTAAATTTCCTCAAAATATTGTTGAGCTTTTCAAAATAAGGAACAAAGCCAAAAGACAATGGATAAGAACTAGGCTTCCACTTTTTAAAGCGCAATTAGATCACTTAAATTGGAGAATTCGTAACGAATTATTTATTTTCAATAATAACAACTGGAATAATAAACTAAAATCTCTTCACAGTCACTCAAAGCCTTTCTGGAATATATGCAAGGCCATCAAAAAGAAAAGCCATAATATTCCATGCTTACTTGATAATGACCAAGTTTACACAACCTGTGCCGACAAAGCAAATCTCCTGGGGAACAAAAACACCTTCTAACATCATCATTCTCTAACCCTGAGACCATTGGGTTAGTCAATAGCTCTTTGCAAGATTTAGCTTCAAATGCTATCCAATTTAATGATGATAATAAAATAACAAGTGCAGAAGTTGCTTACATCCTAAATGACTTAAACGCAAAAAAGTCTATTGGGCCTGATGGATTACCAAAAATATGCCTTAAAAACTTGCCCCTGAATGCTGTTAAGTTTCTCACTTTATTTTTCAACGACTGCCTATCAATTGGTTTTTTCCCTCAAATTGGAAAACAGCAAAAATAATACCAATTCTAAAACCCGAAAGACCATGTGATCGTCCCGAGAGCTATAGACCTATTAGCCTACTTCCATGTCTATCCAAAGTTTTTGAGAAACTCATTAAGTTGCGTCTTACGAATCATATTGAGGCCCACAACATATTGCCCATCCAACAACATGGATTTCGAACTGGTGTCAGCAGCATAGATGCACTAATAAAACTTAAAAACTACATAAACGATCGCTTAAAAAATAAATATTCTGTTGGTATGGTTACTCTCGATATTGAGGCAGCCTTCGATACAGTCTGGCGTGATGGTTTAATTCATAAGCTAAAAGTGATTGAGACGCCCATGTACTTAATAAGAATTATTAAAAGTTTTATTAGTCAGAGATCTTTCTATGTTGAAATAGATAGCGTTAAATCCAGTAAACGAAATATCTGCGCAGGTGTCCCCCAAGGATCCGTGCTAGGCCCCATTCTGTACAATGTATAGACTCACGATTTACCCAATCGGGCTAATACCACTCTCTCCATGTATGCTGACGACACGGCAATACATTGTTCAGATCCATTTTTAAAACCAATTGAAAATCGTCTGCAAGACGCATTAATGGATCTAGAACAATATTACCATAAGTGGAAAATTAAAGTAAACCCAGCTAAAACAAACGCCATATACTTTTCTAAAAGAAGGAAGCCTTGTTATTTGTCTACTACTCCCCTAACCATTAACAATCTTTCTATAAAATGGGTTGACAACATTAAATACTTAGGAATCATTTTCGATAAAAAACTAACTTTTGGTCAACATACATCATCAATAATCAATAAAATAAATAAAACAATCCGTATACTATATCCACTTATTAACAGAAAATCAAAATTATCTAACAATAAAATTATTCTAATGAAAACAATTTTTATACCAATTATGGCATATGGGTCCACAGTTTGGAAACACTGTGCCCTAACCCATTTAAATAAACTTCAAATATGCCAAAATAAACTGTTAAAGCTTCTATTAAATCTACCTTGGTACACCAACACAAAATATCTCCATAAGCAGGCAGGCATACCCATATTAATTAATAAATTAGTTTAAAATAATTTCCTCTATAAGAGCTTTCCTAGTATAAGTACAAGTAGTTATAGTTATTAAGGTTTTTCTTCCTATTTTCCTTGTTTATATATTATTAACTTGAATGTAAATATTTATACTTAACGCAATTTAAATTTTTCAGTTGTAAAGTTGTAAATGGCTAAACTCTGTAAATTACTTATTGTTCACTAGCTTAAGAAATTGTAATAGTCTTGGAAAAAGCAAATACATAAATAATAATAATAATTCCAATAAATAAAACATTAACCCTCTGAATCGTTATTGGTTTTTGATGCTCTTGTAACCTGCACAGTTTTAAGAAAATTTGACAATAAATTAAAAATTTCCTGTCAATATCACAAATCGAAATAGATCTGGTTGTTCCCAGTTACCTAGATACCAGGCAAATATGAATCACCCGTAAGATGTGCCAAGTCAAGGCTGCACAATCGTATTTAAAAACTTAACAAAAAATAGTGACCAAATATTCTGTAGTACCTATTTTACAAGTTTTCTTACCTTAAGCTTAAGGGAAACATATAAAAAACATAATCTTACAGAATTTAAAGCGATTATTTAAAAAACAACAGTTTCGGTATAGATTCACTAACGATGTATACTCAATCAAAGTTATTCAACTAAAAACTGTAGGATTTATTGTGGATGCTTTAAAATCTTAAATCTGGTTTATTTTTCAGCATATATTTGTCCAACGTTTCCCAGAATTTGCTGAGTACTGCACGATCCAAATGTCGTTTATGTTGCGATAAACGCAGTAACAAAACCGACCAACGCTCCACATTCTCATTCAGTTTAAGTTCGCTAAAGCACAAATGGAACGCCGCCACCTTCGAAAATATTTCCACGGGATTACCATTCCATGGCCAGCCTTTAAATTGCCATTGTGGTCCCAACACAAAAACAGCTACCACACGTTGCCAGTCGTGCTGAGTTAGTCTTGTAGGATTGTCTATGACTCGATATGGCACGGTTTGATTGTTGCGCTTACGTTGAAGCAGCACATCTGTCTCGCGCTGAAATCCTTGCATTTTTTTATCTGATGTAGACACAAAGCGTAAATCCTCCAGTAACTCCCTCACATTTAGCATGGTAATGAGGCTTGTATTGGCAGACGGTATTATTATGATGGGCGTGCGTGAAGGCCGCATACGTGGATCCCTTAAAGGCAGCAGCTCCGAAGCACTTACGGGCACAGCAGCCGCCGATATGGGCATATTAGTTGCCGATGCTTTGCATTGAGCTGGAGTGCCTTCCGTTACGGATTTTAGTGACATTCCATGATATGTACCCAAAGTATCGATCTTAAAACCCTCGGTTTCTTCTTTTTGACGATTAAAGCGTTCCTGATCGTAACGATTGTACTGTGGCTGCGGCTTACTAATACGCGTCTCTGGTATTTTATTTATGTTTTGTGTAGGTGCCTGATTTCGCCCTTCCTCGCGAGCCTTAATGCCTTCCAGCAGCGCAAATATATCCTTGGCAAACATCTTGCGCGTGCTCTGCAACACCGAAGTACGTGTGCGCCATTGCCTTTCTACGCTTATAATATCGTTGGTGCTGTTCACATCATTGTCGAGTGTAAAGCGCAAGTTTGTGTCCACGGAATTGTTATTTTCGGTGCGTTTAATTGTGGTACGTTTGTTGGCCAAACGCTTCGCTTTGATGGCTGCTATCTTCTCCACAGACATGGTTTCCGAAAGTGACTTGATATTATCCATGTGTACGTTGTTTTCCTTTTGATTAACATCCCAGCGTGCAGCCAATTGTTCGCACGCCTTTTGCAATTGAGTCTCCTCAAAGTGAGCTTTCTTAGCCTCAGATTCACCGTTGGCAGCATAGTCATCAGCAGTGCGCTTCACCAACGTTGGTACTCCGAGAGGTGCACTCTTGTCTATGCTGGTGCAACTTGTGGTCTTGCCATTAATATAAGCAAGCAGCTCCTTGCGGTCGGGTCGATTTACGGCTGGTATATTGGCAGCGGCACACTGACGCACATACACCGAGTGCTGTACGTTGACACTTTTAAGCAAATACAGCAGACTCTCCAATGTATAGTATTCACGTGGAGGACCCTTTTTGCCAGAGTCATATTTCAGATAGTTCGTTTTGACATCCTTAGGCCAGGAGAATTCGCCAAATATTATTTGATTATCACGCTCGATAATCACCTTTTTGTTAATGTTATATTGACGCAAAAGACTAAGGGGATCCGCCATTTGTGCGTTCAATAAACCGATTGATCTTAGTACTACTGAGTTATCGATAACTAGTAATGTACCAAATATGAATATGCTTGAAATGGGCAATCACGAGAATTTGTGAATACTTTTAAATTGGTGCTTGAGTTTTGTCCATTTTGATTTTATGCAAGATAAAAGGTCGTTAAATACTTCTGGGCATATAACCCTGCAACATCAAAAATTGGTTAATCATTAAATTTTGTCTTGTGAATATGGGTATGCCTCGTGTTTGTGTTTGTTCGAATTTATTTCGCCAATTTGAACAAAGAACTTTAAGTGTTTCAGTGTTGGAAAATGTTTCCGTAGGGCCAGCAACTTACCATCTAGTCCAACCCTGGCAGCAGCAACAGCTGCTTCTTTTCTCTTTGCATACTTACAGCTTTAATCTGCACGCATTACAATTATTTTACTTGTAACGACGTTTTTCATTTCTCTTGAATATGGATGCCAATAGTGAGGTAGATCCTGTACTGAAAAAAGCCGTCAAATTGTTGCATTCCAGCAATCCCAGTTCTGCTGCTGAGCTGCGTCTGCTTCTTGATGAGGCAATCAAGGATCGTTATGGCAAAGAAAACCATGTAACCAATAATATGACGCAACGCATGCGGGATGCTGAGGCCAATTTTCCGGGACGCGCTGTGGCGACGCCTTCAAAACAACAACAACAACAACCACAGCAAAAATCGACGAATGGGCTTGTGCCGCCGGTCACCAACGCCAAGCCATTGGGGGCGGCCAAATTGTTGCATCCCAGCAATCTCAGTTCTGCTGATGAGGTACGTATGCTTATTCATAAGGCATTCAAGGATCGTTATGGCAAGAATGCCCATATAACCAATTATACGTCGCAACGCGTGCGGGATGCTGCGGCCAATTTTCCGGGACGCGCTGTGATGCCGGCTTCAAAACAACAACAACAACCACAGCAAACCAGCAACGATGGCACTATAAACCAAACCAATTTGACGGATAAAGTTCTTTCGGGTTCACCAGCTACTACAGCTGACTCTAATAGCGATGTGGGCACTCTACGCACCGATCAGGGACAGAACTGGCAGCACGATACTTGCCTTGCTAAACCAACAACCAGCAAAAAATCGACGAATATGCTTATGCCGCCGGTCACCAACGCCAAGCCATTGGGGGCGGCCAAATTGTTGCATCCCAGCAATCCCAGTTCTGCTGATGAGGTGCGTATGCTTCCTGATGAGGCATTCAAGGATCGTTATGGCAAGAATGCCCATATAACCAATTATACGTCGCAACGCGTGCGGGATGCTGAGGCCAATTTTCCGGGACGCGCTGTGATGCCGGCTTCAAAACAACAACAACAACCACAGCAAACCAGCAACGATGGCACTATAAACCAAACCAATTTGACGGATAAAGTTCTTTCGGGTCCACCAGCTACTACAGCTGACTCTAATAGCGATGTGGGCACTCTACGCACCGATCAGGGACAGAACTGGCAGCACGATACTTGCCTTGCTAAACCAACAACCAGCAAAAAATCGACGAATGGGCTTGTGCCGCCGGTCACCAACGCCAAGCCATTGGGGGCGGCCAAATTGTTGCATCCCAGCAATCCCAGTTCTGCTGATGAGGTGCGTATGCTTCCTGATGAGGCATTCAAGGATCGTTATGGCAAGAAAACCCATATAACCAATTATATGCCGCAACGCGTGCGGGATGCTGAGGCCAATTTTCCGGGACGCGCTGTGATGCCGCCTTCAAAACAACAACAACAACCACAGCAAACCAGCAACAATGGCACTATAAACCAAACCAATTTGACGGATAAAGTTCTTTCGGGTCCTCCAGCTACTACAGCTAACTTTAATGGCGATGTGGGCACTCTACGCACCGATCAGGGACAGAATTGGCAGCACGATACTTGCCTTGCTAAACCAACAACCAGCAAAAAATCGACGAATGGGCTTGTGCCGCCGGTCACCAACGCCAAGCCATTGGGGGCGGCCAAATTGTTGCATCCCAGCAATCCCAGTTCTGCTGATGAGGTGCGTATGCTTCCTGATGAGGCATTCAAGGATCGTTATGGCAAGAAAACCCATATAACCAATTATATGCCGCAACGCGTGCGGGATGCTGAGGCCAATTTTCCGGGACGCGCTGTGATGCCGCCTTCAAAACAACAACCACAGCAAACCATCAACGATGGCACTATAAACCAAACCAATTTGACGGATAAAGTTCTTTCGGGTCCTCCAGCTACTACAGCTGACTCTAATAGCGATGTGGGCACTCTACGCACCGATCAGGGACAGAACTGGCAGTACGATACTTGCCTTGCTAAACCACCAACCAGCAAAAAATCGACGAATGGGCTTATGCCGCGGGTCACCAACGCCAAGTCATTGGTGCCCTCTCCACGCTCTTTAACTTTACGTTCTGAAACTGGCAGCTCAACCAATGCAAGTAGTAACAACAGCACCAAGCATGAACAAAATATTAAATCTTCTCCGCCAAATAAATATCACAAGGAGAAACGCAACGTAAAGCAAGTGGCACCAAAATTGAACGAAGCTAAGGCTGCAGACAAACCCGGTGGTAGCAGTGGCATATCGTCCAACAGACGCATAACAAGATCTATCTCGGGCAGATTGTCGGCTTCTAAGCCCCCCGAGAGCCGCAATGGCAAACGTTCAGCCAAATAAGTAGGATTGCTAACAGCTGACCAAATCTATGTACTTATTTTTTCCAAAATTCTTTATATTTTTATTACATTATAATAAACAAATAGTTATTGTAAAAATTGTAGCTTATTGTTTTTTACTTCCGAACTGTAATTCTGGAGTGCGTGCACTGGTGCGGTTTACCTTACACAGATTGACCCGAGTCACTGGTGTATCACCATTGTTGGTTGTAGCTAAAGGAGAAGGTGCTCTGACCTCTTCCATTGCCTTTTTTTTCGTTTATCATTAACAATTATATTCGATCGAATCCATATTAACATCCAGCTCAAAATTAAATCCATTGGATTGTTTAGCGCGTTTATTTGGATTTGTTAGGGCGGATCTAAAATTTGTCCTGGCAGTGAGACTACTGATTGGTGTACGGTTGCTAAGTAACACAGCGCTGTCTGCTGGGTTTGGTGTGTCAACTAACTTAGTTTTTGGCCCACTGGCGGCTAACTCGTCGTCTGCAGAAGTAATAAATGCTGGCAGTTTCTTTTCATTGCATGCATTCCCAATTGCTTTGCTGGCGATTGGCGAACTATTGCTATTACCCAGAGTGCTCATTCCAAAATCTAATTCGCCGCTGTTTGAAACATGCATTTCCTTTAGAGCTGGCAGAAAAATGTCACGGCATTTCTTATAATCCGGAGCTTCGTTGTACGTTAATTCTGACACATAATTCGTATATCCGCTTATAGGCACTGGCACTCCGTTGCAAAATTGTGGTTGAAGCGCAGTTGTAACGGTCTCCATGAATTCCTGTTTAGCTTCTTGAACTTTTCGCGGCATACTCAGCAGATTATTATGTACCCAAGGCAATTCAGGTCAATTCAGTTCAATCGATGAGGTTGTACCCCAGTGTTTCAAAGTCTGCACGTCTAGTGGGCACACCCAAGTACGCATCTCGCGAGATGTAATGAATAGTACCTTTGTACATTTTCTTAGGATCTGGCTTGTAGTCTCCCATAGTATATTTACCTGCTAGACCAAAGTCCAGCAAATAACCCTGAGAACAATCAGCTTTACCTAGACCCAGCAATATATTTGCCGCTTTAAGATCTTTTTTTTTTGTACGGCTAGACGGTAAACGGTAGCTTCCGGCAACCGACGACCATTCTCATAATAGAACTTGCCTATATCGCTGCCAAAGCGCGGCATAACTATAAAGCCATATTTCTGTCCATTACCATATGGTTCCTAAAAGACATCATTTGTATATCAAGTTATAATTCCTACCAATAAAATGTTACACACGAATTTAATGGCAGCGTCCTCAAGTTGGTTACCAACACGGCCAGCAGCAAAAACTCGACCAAACCCACCTTTGCCTATGAAAGTTCCAATGCGCCACTGTACTCGAGCCACATCTGTCAATAAAGTCTTTTTCGATTTTCTCGAGCATATCATCCAATTTCTTCTTCGTCTCATGATTTTTGGACGCCACCTTAGAGTGGCCTGTTTTTTTTTTCAGCGGAGGATTTCGTGTCATCTTCCAAAGCAAAACTCTCTTGGAAATATGTTTAAAGAGTTTCGAACCTGTGTAGATATATGGTAAGATAATAATAAAAGGTTCCAATAAATAAAACATTAACCCTCTGAATCGTTATTGGTTTTTGATGCTCTTGTAACCTGCACAGTTTTAAGAAAATTTGACAATAAATTAAAAAATTCCTGTCATTAATTGGATTACCATTCCATGGCCAGCCTTTAAACTGCCATTGTGGTCCCAACACAAAAACAGCTACCACACGTTGCCAGTCGACCCCCCCATTCTCTGCACATATGATTCAATACCTACCTTCTGTCGTTCGTTATAAATGCAGATCAGTTCACTCTGATAGCTCAACCCAATCAACCGTCTTCTAGGCAAATTCCTACACGTTTAATTATATCTTTTCACATTTATATATATCTGTAATTTCTGCTTACAATAAACCGAGTTATCGATAACTAAGAAAGTCACAAAAAAATGTAATTTTCAATTTTGAAATTTGAATAGAACCGGTTTAGTTCATCATATTGCTCTCAAAAAGAAGAGAAATAATAAATTTTTTTATGCAGATATCGAGCCTCCAATTGGTACCAATCAGCGTTGCTTTTTATACATTTATCGATATCGATAACTCTAAAATAAAATGAGCAATCCTGAGAATTCCCTAAGGAAAATAGAAAAGATACGTGCCACGTGGAGTATTTTACTACAGGTAAGATATTCAACTTTTCAACATTATAATTTTCTTTATACAATTTAAAAGTTGCATTACGAATCGAATACAAGTACTTTTACATATAAAGGTAAATATAGTAAATATACAATTTGGTTTAACAGAGACTATATGCTTTGGGGCGGTACATCCCTTTAAGAACATTTAAAAAATATCACATGTTTGATAAAATACTTATATTTATTACTTGGACGCCAGATATGTTAGTTAGTCTCATCTATTCCAATAAGACGTCATCTATCCATATTAATTGTTATTTTATAAACTCTCCCCGCAGTTTAATCAACGGCAATAGCGGCAACAACAATTATGAGCGGCCTTAATGTAGATGCCATGTCCACGACCGGAATAGTGAGCACCGACTACAATAATAATTATAATCAGTGGAGCGCTAATGATAGTTTTGTGGCTGGCATGGGTGACAATTCATATATTTGCATGGATCGGGATGTTACTGTTGTGAATGGCGATAAGCAGCCGGATCCGGATAGCATTAAGATGTTTGTGGGTCAGGTGCCGAAGACAATGGATGAGCGTCAGCTACGTCTTATGTTTAACGAATTCGGTCCAGTACATTCCATTCATGTGTTGCGTCACAAGGCAACAGGCATAAGCAAAGGTTGCTGTTTTGTGACTTTCTACACGCGCTGCGCTGCCCTAAAAGCCCAGGAAGCCCTGCATAATGTAAAATCACTTAATGGGATGAATCCAATACAAATGAAACCCGCCGATAGTGAGAATCGTAATGAACGTAATCTCCATGCAGGGATGCTGAATGCAGAGCTGAACAAAATGCATACACCAAAGGAGAATGACCCCAATACCACACTACAGATGAATACCAACATTTTGAATTTCACCACCAATATCAATATACACTTGGATCAAACGGTGACCTTGACAAAACCGTTGGAATCGGGGTACATGGCAACAGCCGCTGGTTTACCGCAATTTGGCAATGCCGGTGCACATTACACATCACGTTTGGCCAGTGTGGCAATGAGCGCCGGTGCCGACAAACAGATTAGGGGCCCCGAAAATTGCAATTTATTCATATACCATTTGCCTCAGGAGTTTACGGATACTGACTTGGCATCCACATTTATGACATTTGGTAATGTCATATCGGCCAAAGTGTATGTCGATAAGCAAACAAGTTTGTCCAAAGGTTTCGGTTTTGTTTCGTTCGATAATCCGGATTCGGCACAGCTGGCCATTAGGGGCATGAATGGTTCTCGGATGGGCAAAAAGCGGCTCAAGGTGCAGTTGAAACAGCCCAGGTATATCTCTGAACCCTATTAATAAGAGCAAGCAAAAAAGAAGTGTTCGTCCAAAAACGTTGAAGAAATGACAAATCCAATAGATTGAAGCTCGAATCCAAGGGTAGTATCGCACCAAAATGGAGTTCACTCAATTTGCGGGTGACGCGTGGAAACAAAAAAAAAAAACTAATTTTGTATTAAACAAAAAAAGACTTGAATTAATATGCCAAAACAAATAAAACGACCGCATCTATCGATGTAGAAGTTTCAAAATAATTTAATATTGTTTATTTTGTATTTTTACGTTTGTAGTACTTTGAATTTGCCGCACTTTGGAGCAGGTTTCAATCGTTATTATTTTATACAATTTGGCCAACAAAGCTTAATTATATTTAGTTACTTCAGCTAGGATTCACACTGTCTTCAGCAATTAATAGATATGTGAAATAAAAAAAATTGAGCAATATTAAATAAATCAAAAAGCATTCAAATTTAAAGATAAAAAGTGTTTGTTTTTTATTATGTTAGCAAACTTTCATGCACTGAAAAATGTGTTGGAGTTAATTAAAAAGCTTAATGTAAATATTTGAATCTGAGCTAGCCTTTAATTATATCATTCGCAGACACTTTGCACTGGGGTCTCCTCAAAGGAAGCTCGTTGCAGATTCGCCGTTGGTAGCATAGTCAGTAGCAGTGTGTGTTCATCAGAGTGGGTACTCCGAGGCGCACTCTCTTCAAGGCTGGTATAAGCAAACAGCTCCCGCTGTTGATTAAAAAGTTCGTAAATATTTTGTGTAGATGGCTCATCTTGCCCTTCCTCGCAAGCGTTAATGCCTTGCAGCAGCGCAAATATGTCCTTGGCAAACTCTTTGTGTGTGCTTTGTAATACGGAAGTACGTGAGCGCCATTGTCTTTCTCTTCCTATAATATCCTTGGTGATGTCCTCATCATTGTCCAGCGTATCATAATTTTCGGTTGGTTTAATTGTGGTACGTTTGTTGGCCAAACTTTTCGCTTCGATGGTTGCAATTTCTTCCGAGAATAATTTTTTGGTCTCCATGTTTATATTGGTGTCCTCTCTGTTCACATCCCAGCGTGCAGCCAATTGTTCGCACGCCTTTTGCAATTGAGTCTCCTCAAAGTGAGCTTTCTTAGCCTCAGATTCACCGTTGGCAGCATAGTCATCAGCAGTGCGCTTCACCAACGTTGGTACTCCGAGAGGTGCACTCTTGTCTATGCTGGTGCAACTTGTGGTCTTGCCATTAATATAAGCAAGCAGCTCCTTGCGGTCGGGTCGATTTACGGCTGGTATATTGGCAGCGGCACACTGACGCACATACACCGAGTGCTGTACGTTGACACTTTTAAGCAAATACAGCAGACTCTCCAATGTATAGTATTCACGTGGAGGACCCTTTTTGCCAGAGTCATATTTCAGATAGTTCGTTTTGACATCCTTAGGCCAGGAGAATTCGCCAAATATTATTTGATTATCACGCTCGATAATCACCTTTTTGTTAATGTTATATTGACGCAAAAGACTAAGGGGATCCGCCATTTGTGCGTTCAATAAACCGATTGATCTTAGTACTACTGAGTTATCGATAACTAGTAATGTACCAAATATGAATATGCTTGAAATGGGCAATCACGAGAATTTGTGAATACTTTTAAATTGGTGCTTGAGTTTTGTCCATTTTGATTTTATGCAAGATAAAAGGTCGTTAAATACTTCTGGGCATATAACCCTGCAACATCAAAAATTGGTTAATCATTAAATTTTGTCTTGTGAATATGGGTATGCCTCGTGTTTGTGTTTGTTCGAATTTATTTCGCCAATTTGAACAAAGAACTTTAAGTGTTTCAGTGTTGGAAAATGTTTCCGTAGGGCCAGCAACTTACCATCTAGTCCAACCCTGGCAGCAGCAACAGCTGCTTCTTTTCTCTTTGCATACTTACAGCTTTAATCTGCACGCATTACAATTATTTTACTTGTAACGACGTTTTTCATTTCTCTTGAATATGGATGCCAATAGTGAGGTAGATCCTGTACTGAAAAAAGCCGTCAAATTGTTGCATTCCAGCAATCCCAGTTCTGCTGCTGAGCTGCGTCTGCTTCTTGATGAGGCAATCAAGGATCGTTATGGCAAAGAAAACCATGTAACCAATAATATGACGCAACGCATGCGGGATGCTGAGGCCAATTTTCCGGGACGCGCTGTGGCGACGCCTTCAAAACAACAACAACAACAACCACAGCAAAAATCGACGAATGGGCTTGTGCCGCCGGTCACCAACGCCAAGCCATTGGGGGCGGCCAAATTGTTGCATCCCAGCAATCTCAGTTCTGCTGATGAGGTACGTATGCTTATTCATAAGGCATTCAAGGATCGTTATGGCAAGAATGCCCATATAACCAATTATACGTCGCAACGCGTGCGGGATGCTGAGGCCAATTTTCCGGGACGCGCTGTGATGCCGGCTTCAAAACAACAACAACAACCACAGCAAACCAGCAACGATGGCACTATAAACCAAACCAATTTGACGGATAAAGTTCTTTCGGGTCCACCAGCTACTACAGCTAACTCTAATGGCGATGTGGGCACTCTACGCACCAATCAGGGACAGAACTGGCAGCAGGATACTTGCCTTGCTAAACCAACAACCAGCAAAAAATCGACGAATATGCTTATGCCGCCAGTCACCAACGCCAAGCCATTGGGGGCGGCCACATTGTTGCATCCCAGGAATCCCAGTTCTGCAGATGAGGTGCGTATGCTTCCTGATGAGGCATTCAAGGATCGTTATGGCAAGAAAACCCATATAACCAATTATATGCCGCAACGCGTGCGGGATGCTGAGGCCAATTTTCCGGGACGCGCTGTGATGCCGGCTTCAAAACAACAACAACAACCACAGCAAACCAGCAACGATGGCACTATAAACCAAACCAATTTGACGGATAAAGTTCTTTCGGGTCCACCAGCTACTACAGCTAACTCTAATGGCGATGTGGGCACTCTACGCACCAATCAGGGACAGAACTGGCAGCAGGATACTTGCCTTGCTAAACCAACAACCAGCAAAAAATCGACGAATATGCTTATGCCGCCGGTCACCAACGCCAAGCCATTGGGGGCGGCCACATTGTTGCATCCCAGGAATCCCAGTTCTGCAGATGAGGTGCGTATGCTTCCTGATGAGGCATTCAAGGATCGTTATGGCAAGAAAACCCATATAACCAATTATATGCCGCAACGCGTGCGGGATGCTGAGGCCAATTTTCCGGGACGCGCTGTGATGCCGGCTTCAAAACAACAACAACAACCACAGCAAACCAGCAACGATGGCACTATAAACCAAACCAATTTGACGGACAAAGTTCTTTCGGGTCCACCAGCTACTACAGCTAACTCTAATGGCGATGTGGGCACTCTACGCACCAATCAGGGACAGAACTGGCAGCAGGATACTTGCCTTGCTAAACCAACAACCAGCAAAAAATCGACGAATATGCTTATGCCGCCGGTCACCAACGCCAAGCCATTGGGGGCGGCCAAATTGTTGCATCCCAGCAGTCCCAGTTCTGCTGATGAGGTGCGTATGCTTCTTGATGAGGCATTCAAGGATCGTTATGGCAAGAAAACCCATATACCCAATTATATGCCGCAACGCGTGCGGGATGCTGAGGCCAATTTTCCGGGACGCGCTGTGATGCCGGCTTCAAAACAACAACAACAACCACAGCAAACCAGCAACGATGGCACTATAAACCAAACCAATTTGACGGATAAAGTTCTTTCGGGTCCACCAGCTACTACAGCTGACTCTAATAGCGATGTGGGCACTCTACGCACCGATCAGGGACAGAACTGGCAGCACGATACTTGCCTTGCTAAACCAACAACCAGCAAAAAATCGACGAATGGGCTTGTGCCGCCGGTCACCAACGCCAAGCCATTGGGGGCGGCCAAATTGTTGCATCCCAGCAATCCCAGTTCTGCTGATGAGGTGCGTATGCTTCTTGATGAGGCATTCAAGGATCGTTATGGCAAGAAAACCCATATACCCAATTATATGCCGCAACGCGTGCGGGATGCTGAGGCCAATTTTCCGGGACGCGCTGTGATGCCGGCTTCAAAACAACAACAACAACCACAGCAAACCAGCAACGATGGCACTATAAACCAAACCAATTTGACGGACAAAGTTCTTTCGGGTCCACCAGCTACTACAGCTGACTCTAATAGCGATGTGGGCACTCTTCGCACCGATCAGGGACAGAACTGGCAGCAGGATACTTGCCTTGCTAAACCAACAACCAGCAAAAAATCGACGAATATGCTTATGCCGCCGGTCACCAACGCCAAGCCATTGGGGGCTGCCAAATTGTTGCATCCCAGCAATCCCAGCAATCCCAGTTTTGCTGATGAGGTGCGTATGCTTCCTGATGAGGCATTCAAGGATCGTTATGGCAAGAAAACCCATATACCCAATTATATGCCGCAACGCGTGCGGGATGCTGAGGCCAATTTTCCGGAACGCGCTGTGATGCCGGCTTCAAAACAACAACAACAACCACAGCAAACCAGCAACGATGGCACTATAAACCAAACCAATTTGACGGATAAAGTTCTTTCGGGTCCACCAGCTACTACAGCTGACTCTAATAGCGATGTGGGCACTCTTCGCACCGATCAGGGACAGAACTGGCAGCAGGATACTTGCCTTGCTAAACCACCAACCAGCAAAAAATCGACGAATGGGCTTATGCCGCGGGTCACCAACGCCAAGTCATTGGTGCCCTCTCCACGCTCTTTAACTTTACGTTCTGAAACTGGCAGCTCAACCAATGCAAGTAGTAACAACAGCACCAAGCATGAACAAAATATTAAATCTTCTCCGCCAAATAAATATCACAAGGAGAAACGCAACGTAAAGCAAGTGGCACCAAAATTGAACGAAGCTAAGGCTGCAGACAAACCCGGTGGTAGCAGTGGCATATCGTCCAACAGACGCATAACAAGATCTATCTCGGGCAGATTGTCGGCTTCTAAGCCCCCCGAGAGCCGCAATGGCAAACGTTCAGCCAAATAAGTAGGATTGCTAACAGCTGACCAAATCTATGTACTTATTTTTTCCAAAATTCTTTATATTTTTATTACATTATAATAAACAAATAGTTATTGTAAAAATTGTAGCTTATTGTTTTTTACTTCCGAACTGTAATTCTGGAGTGCGTGCACTGGTGCGGTTTACCTTACACAGATTGACCCGAGTCACTGGTGTATCACCATTGTTGGTTGTAGCTAAAGGAGAAGGTGCTCTGACCTCTTCCATTGCCTTTTTTTTCGTTTATCATTAACAATTATATTCGACCGAATCCATATTAACATCCAGCTCAAAATAAATCCATTCCCAATTGCTTTGCTGGCGATTGGCGAACTATTGCTATTACCCAGAGTGCTCATTCCAAAATCTAATTCGCCGCTGTTTGAAACATGCATTTCCTTTAGAGCTGGCAGAAAAATGTCACGGCATTTCTTATAATCCGGAGCTTCGTTGTACGTTAATTCTGACACATAATTCGTATATCCGCTTATAGGCACTGGCACTCCGTTGCAAAATTGTGGTTGAAGCGCAGTTGTAACGGTCTCCATGAATTCCTGTTTAGCTTCTTGAACTTTTCGCGGCATACTCAGCAGATTATTATGTACCCAAGGCAATTCAGGTCAATTCAGTTCAATCGATGAGGTTGTACCCCAGTGTTTCAAAGTCTGCACGTCTAGTGGGCACACCCAAGTACGCATCTCGCGAGATGTAATGAATAGTACCTTTGTACATTTTCTTAGGATCTGGCTTGTAGTCTCCCATAGTATATTTACCTGCTAGACCAAAGTCCAGCAAATAACCCTGAGAACAATCAGCTTTACCTAGACCCAGCAATATATTTGCCGCTTTAAGATCTTTTTTTTTTTGTACGGCTAGACGGTAAACGGTAGCTTCCGGCAACCGACGACCATTCTCATAATAGAACTTGCCTATATCGCTGCCAAAGCGCGGCATAACTATAAAGCCATATTTCTGTCCATTACCATATGGTTCCTAAAAGACATCATTTGTATATCAAGTTATAATTCCTACCAATAAAATGTTACACACGAATTTAATGGCAGCGTCCTCAAGTTGGTTACCAACACGGCCAGCAGCAAAAACTCGACCAAACCCACCTTTGCCTATGAAAGTTCCAATGCGCCACTGTACTCGAGCCACATCTGTCAATAAAGTCTTTTTCGATTTTCTCGAGCATATCATCCAATTTCTTCTTCGTCTCATGATTTTTGGACGCCACCTTAGAGTGGCCTGTTTTTTTTTTCAGCGGAGGATTTCGTGTCATCTTCCAAAGCAAAACTCTCTTGGAAATATGTTTAAAGAGTTTCGAACCTGTGTAGATATATGGTAAGATAATAATAAAAGGTTCCAATAAATAAAACATTAACCCTCTGAATCGTTATTGGTTTTTGATGCTCTTGTAACCTGCACAGTTTTAAGAAAATTTGACAATAAATTAAAAAATTCCTGTCATTAATTGGATTACCATTCCATGGCCAGCCTTTAAACTGCCATTGTGGTCCCAACACAAAAACAGCTACCACACGTTGCCAGTCGACCCCCCCATTCTCTGCACATATGATTCAATACCTACCTTCTGTCGTTCGTTATAAATGCAGATCAGTTCACTCTGATAGCTCAACCCAATCAACCGTCTTCTAGGCAAATTCCTACACGTTTAATTATATCTTTTCACATTTATATATATCTGTAATTTCTGCTTACAATAAACCGAGTTATCGATAACTAAGAAAGTCACAAAAAAATGTAATTTTCAATTTTGAAATTTGAATAGAACCGGTTTAGTTCATCATATTGCTCTCAAAAAGAAGAGAAATAATAAATTTTTTTATGCAGATATCGAGCCTCCAATTGGTACCAATCAGCGTTGCTTTTTATACATTTATCGATATCGATAACTCTAAAATAAAATGAGCAATCCTGAGAATTCCCTAAGGAAAATAGAAAAGATACGTGCCACGTGGAGTATTTTACTACAGGTAAGATATTCAACTTTTCAACATTATAATTTTCTTTATACAATTTAAAAGTTGCATTACGAATCGAATACAAGTACTTTTACATATAAAGGTAAATATAGTAAATATACAATTTGGTTTAACAGAGACTATATGCTTTTGGGCGGTGCATCTCTTTAAGAACATATAAAAAATATCACATGTTTGATAAAATACTTATATTTATTACTTGGACGCCAGATATGTTAGTTAGTCTCATCTACTCCAATAAGACGTCATCTATCCATATTAATTGTTATTTTATAAACTCTCCCTGCAGTTTAATCAACGGCAATAGCGGCAACAACAATTATGAACGGCCTTAATGTAGATGCCAACGGCATTATGTCCACGACCGGAATAGTGAGCACCGACTACAATAATAATTATAATCAGTGGAGCGCTAATGATAGTTTTGTGGCTGGCATGGGTGACAATTCATATATTTGCATGGATCGGGATGTTACTGTTTTGAATGGCGATAAGCAGCCGGATCCGGATAGCATTAAGATGTTTGTGGGTCAGGTGCCGAAGACAATGGATGAGCGTCAGCTACGTCTTATGTTTAACGAATTCGGTCCAGTACATTCCATTCATGTGTTGCGTCACAAGGCAACAGGCATAAGCAAAGGTTGCTGTTTTGTGACTTTCTACACGCGCTGCGCTGCCCTAAAAGCCCAGGAAGCCCTGCATAATGTAAAATCACTTAATGGGATGAATCCAATACAAATGAAACCCGCCGATAGTGAGAATCGTAATGAACGTAATCTCCATGCAGGGATGCTGAATGTAGAGCTGAACAAAATGCATACACCAAAGGAGAATGACCCCAATACCACACTACAGATGAATACCAATATTTTGAATTTCACCACCAATATCAATATACACTTGGATCAAACGGTGACCTTGACAAAACCGTTGGAATCGGGGTACATGGCAACAGCCGCTGGTTTACCGCAATTTGGCAATGCCGGTGCACATTACACATCACGTTTGGCCAGTGTGGCAATGAGCGCCGGTGCCGACAAACAGATTAGGGGCCCCGAAAATTGCAATTTATTCATATACCATTTGCCTCAGGAGTTTACGGATACTGACTTGGCATCCACATTTATGACATTTGGTAATGTCATATCGGCCAAAGTGTATGTCGATAAGCAAACAAGTTTGTCCAAAGGTTTCGGTTTTGTTTCGTTCGATAATCCGGATTCGGCACAGCTGGCCATTAGGGGCATGAATGGTTCTCGGATGGGCAAAAAACGGCTCAAGGTGCAGCTGAAACAGCCCAGGTATATCTCTGAACCCTATTAATAAGAGCAAGCAAAAAAGAAGTGTTCGTCCAAAAACGTTGAAGAAATGACAAATCACACAATTTGCGTGTGACGCGTGGAAACAAAAAAAACCTAATTTTGTATTAAACAAAAAAAGACTTGAATTTATATGCCAAAACAAATAAAACGACCGCATCTATCGATGAAGAAGTTTCAAAATAATTTAATATTGTTTATTTTGTATTTTTACGTTTGAACTTAACTTCAAGTTAAGTTCCAGTGAAGAAGGTTTTCGTTGCGAAAGTCGACAAAGGAAGACGACGGGGGCGTTCTAAGCTCAGATGGATAGACCAAGACCAATAACCTATCTTCACTTGGTGTGACCAACTATAGAAAGCGCGCGCAAAGCGTTGTCGCCTGGCGAGATTTGGTTAGGTCGTCGGTTGTAGCCCAAGTGAAGTAAAATAAAAGTTTGTACAAGTCGAAAAAATGTATGTAACACAAGAGAGCAAAAGTCGCAGAAATGCCAAATTTACCTGAAGTATGATCAGCCGGACTAGAGGGTTGTAAGAGTTAGAGCAAGCAACTTTACGGAAAACAACTTATTATCCGACGAAATGCCAGATTATTTTAGTCGGTTTAGGGGACATATAGTTTCGCATGAATTACCCGGCTCCCAATTTGTTTTTTAATGTTTCCAAACACTATGTTACATTTTGTCAAAATGGTTTAACAATATCATACAGCTCTTATAGAAAAAAATCAGTAAAAAAAACATGATTTTACCACTGTATTTTTTCTATTTAATTTATTTTGTATATTCACAATTCGCACAACCAAGAGCGAACCATAAGAATCGCTATTTTTGGCCTGGTATGCCAAATATTTTCTAAACCTTTTTTACATTTCTAGTTTAATTGCGGTAAAAGACATGCACACTTTGGCTTGGCATGCCTTACTCGTATATCAGCATACCGGATTACATCAAATTTTCCAAATACAACCCTCTACAAAACAAAGGCGTCATATTGCATGAATTCGAGTTGTTCCAAATAATCTCAAAATAAGTATACAAAAAAAAACCAACTAACTCTTCATAGCACTATTAAGTTTGTTAAAAACTGAACTGTACCACTGTCGCAATACATTTCAATACTTTTGCGGATGATGGAAATTTATACGATCGAAGCATTTATGTCTGACTTAAAAACAAAGCTTTAACAAGCTCTGAAAGAAGTGTACCACTCACTCGGCCCAACCTATGCTTGGAAATAAAAAAATACATTTTAAATACTTTTTTTTACTTAAGTTTTTAATATTAATTAAGATATATACGTATATATAACAGCAAAATATAAAAAATAAGTTAAGCGGCATTTTTAAGAGCTATTTTTCGAAATTCTTTGATTTTAAACAATTTTCAACTAATTTGTATTTAAATATATATAATTAACATTTTTTCAATTACAAATGATATCAAATGAGAAAAATATTTCAAACTTGTTTTTTTTTTAATTTACAAAAATTTTTGTTATACAAGAAATTAGTTTTGTATGATAGGCCGACCGCTTGACATATTCAAGCCCCATATATATACGTACAAGAAATGCATATACAAACTTTACATAATATATTTATATATATAATATATAAATATATATATTTTTGCGAGGTCGAGTTCCGCAAAACATTATATTATGATCATGTATATATATATAGAGCGCGTGCGTATTTTGTTTTTTTTTTTTGTGTGTGTTTGCCATATAGCAATTATACAAGGTATATATAAATATTTTAGTTTGCGCTTAAATTTATATTACATTTTGTTTAAACTGGGCTAAAAGCTATTTTTATAATTATTATATATTTGTTTGTGTATAAAGTGTGCGTCATACAGACGTGACAAAAGTGCTTTTTATATATATATATATATAAAATATTATTTAGTTTTAAGCTTAAGAACTAATAAATATTATCTTTGTTTATGTATATGCGCATTACATTTTAGCGCTTAATTTTTTTATACATATTATTTATATATATAAAGAAACGAGCCAAGTAAATACTTAAGGTAGTAAATTAAAAGAAACAAATTTTTTAATTCAATTTTCATTTTTTTTTTCAATAATTCACAGAAATTGTTTCATATACGTTTTTATAGTGAGTCTATGCGCTTGCTATATCTTTTTTTTTTAATATAAAAAAATAGTTTTTTTTTAGCTTGTATATATATCATGTAGCTTTTTTTTAGTTATTTTATTTTATTTAAATTTTTTTTTTGTTTTTGTGCATCAGTCTTGATTTTTTTTAACTTCATTTTTAGCTGAGTTTTTCAGTTTTAGTTTTTTGACAATTTTTAAAGTATATTAAATTTAAAGCTTAGTTATGTAAACTAATAAAAAAAAAACTACAATATATAAGATAAACGTAAAAAATATTTGTTTACATATAGTGTGTGTATGTGTGTGTGTGTGTGCTTGGGTATAAAATAATTACATTTTAAAGATATATAATATAATAATTTTCATTTTAATTTAATTTTTTACTTCATACAACGCACTAGACATACGTCTTGTGCAAAAAAAAAATAAAATAAAAATATTATTATATAAAATAATAAGTATACCCAATTTATATATATATATATATAAAGAAAAAAACATTTTTATCATTTAAGTTGGATACTAACTGTCTTAGTAACATTTTCAGGACCTTATACCAGCATTCCTTAAACAAATACACTCACATTACGTGTATGCGGACATGCATGCATATGTAGTACATATTTACTATGTAGCTTCCAAGCATCTATCTGAGGTACGTGTACATAAGCGTAAAAGCGCGAATTATTCTTAAAGATTCGCCTATCTCAATAACATCTCTAACTATGATTTCCCCCTGCCCCAAACCCCACAAACCCGCCCCCCGTAAGCTTTCAAATTTAAAACAATTTAGAATTTGATATCCTGCAAGTCGCTCTGGCATTGTGCCTGCATTTTACATGTTTGCGTCAAATCCGGCAGCGCTGCCATGATTTTTTGTTGTTGCTGTTGTTGTTGTTGCTTAACTGCGGCTGCAGCTGCTGCAGCAGCAGCTGCAGCCGCATGTGAGATAGCATTTGTGGTTCCATGACCACCAGCGCCGACCTTATGGACTTGACTATGATGCGGGGTCTGCAATTGCTGGCTATGTGATTGCTGCTGCTGCTGCTGCTGATGATGGTGCTGATGGTTGACCTCTATGTGATAGTAACCAATTGCTGGTTGCTGATGTTGCACCGGCAAGTAAGGCTGCAGATTACGGCTGTGCTCGGCAAATATGGTTTCCATCTGCATCATGCACTCCTGCAGCTGATCCTAAAAGCAAGAAGAGAAAATTGTCTTAATAAATATTTAAAGCTAGGATAAAGCAAAGGCAGACTATATGACAGAAGTCATCGCAAAAAGAGCCACATTCAGACACTATATGGATTGCTGTGTGCTATACGCTGAGATGGCAACATCTCATCTTCAATTGAGATAGCAACACTTCAGGTTTATGCGAGAGTTAGGTGAATTATTCTCAGGTGCATGTGTAATTTGTTGCGTAAAATACGTATTCTTTAGTCGTAATTGACTTCTTCACAACTGCACTATTAGATTCCAAAATTCGACAACATCTCAATTTATGAATTCTTCTATGCTTTAACGGTTGCAATAGAATATTCAAAGAACTTTCGCTAAACAACAAGCTCTTTTAGTCTATTGCAATAAAAAACAAAGTTTTAGAGGAACACTAAAAACATTGGAAATAAAGTCAGACTCTTTAGTCAGATCGTATGTTTATTTCAGAAAAGCTAGTCTATTGCTGTACTGAGAGTGAAAGAATCTACTAAGATGCATCTGGTGAAACACGAATCAGATATGATAAATTGCTATTATCTTAACCATTTAACTCGTTTGTGAAAGAGATGAATGAAAACAGCGGCTTTTGTGTCACATGAAATGCAATTGCAGACGATGGCTCTAGTGGGAAACCGAAAAAGATTTCGAACAAGCCAAGTGTTCATCAGCTGACTTATTGAAATGGATTTGAATATACTCTGTATAGGTTTTAAGGCTATTTAAATGGCATCTACCAAAATAAATGTGATAAGCCCCAAGAGATATAAGACAAGACAAAAAGCCTAAACGTTCGCTGCGCTCATTTTATAAGGAATACAAAAGTAAATGTAGACTTTTAGTGCTATTAAAATGGATTTTGCTAAGATAAAGCCAGCACTACTGCTCTTTTAGGATGAAAATACATGCAGCCCATTGTGCTGATAAATTCGAGTCTTACAGTTTGAGGCAAGTAGAATATATATTCACAATTTTTGTGATGTAGACAAATGTAGTGGAATAGGATTTGATGCTGCTATAGAGAAGTGTAGCTAATTAAGCAGAAAAGATTGCCGACGTATAAGAATAGCATTGGTAGCATTTGAGGCTGAGCATTGTTGATACATGAATGAAGACTTCAGATAAGTCCTATTCTTTCACTCTTTTAAAATAAAAAGTTTAAATTTTAAGTCCATTGAATAAAAGCGAACTATATGCATTTAATGAGAAGCATAAGCAGCACTACAATTGAGTACCGCAGCTAATTCACATTCTATCGTTAGATCGGCGGTAAATGGCGCATTAGAGAATTGCAGTTTGCCTCTATGATTCCGTCACAGAATGAGTGACGTCAATCTATGATCAATATGTAATTAGCAAGTGCAGCATAGCAGCATTCAGAATTTCCCTCTATTTTCGTCAACTGCTTACCTGAGCCACGCTAGTCAAATCGGTTAGTAATCCCAACAGAAAGTTCAGACTGTGGCCCGTTCGAACATGCCAATTGAGTCCACTCATCGCAGCGGCAATGCTTGAGGCAGCTATGGTACTAGCCGTATATTTGGCAAAATGATGCTCTATAAACGTAAAAGATAATATTTATGATGTGCTTGTAAGTTCTTTTTAAAACATATTTGACTTACCTTTGGCAGCCAGTGATATAAAAGCTTGGGCATGTTGACGCACTTTATCAACATTCAATTCAAATTTGTTGCTTCTAATAGGCAGGCGTGTGATCAATAATTCCAAAAATGTTAGGGGCGTTGACGAAGATAACTCCCAGCCCAGGCGTCTCAAGACATTTAGCTCCCAGCTCTGTAAATAAAAGCGAAACATCATTTTAGCCTTAAGTATGGTTAATGAAAACTCTAAGCAGTTATTTTTGAAAGTTTTTTTTTTTTAATTGGATAACTTTTACTCCATATAAGTAATAAACTTCATCAAAACGCAAACGTAGTTGCATTTGGCAGATTTTTCTACAGACTTGAGCATTCTCGATATGGCATTCATTTGCCACATTAAAAAGATAAAAAGCACTTCATAAATTGTAAATTTTCCATATAACACATAAGCAGCACAACAGCCGTCGTCGTCAGACAAATGTTGGGCCAATATTTGCAGACTTTACTTTTACTCTCTGCTCTATATTTACGCACTTATTTCGGAGATCAGAAACAAAAACAGATGCAGAATTGTACTGCGCAGCAGAAGAGGCGAAGTGAAAGAACGCGAAACGCAGACACGACATACAAAAAAATTATGTATTCCATTAGCTTTGGTACACTGGGTCTTGGTCTGAGACTGGGTCTGCGTACTGGTTGGTATTAGCTCTGGGTCTCAATTTGCTGCGTTTAAATGTCTGCGAAAACGAGAAGAAAAAAAAAAAAAATAAAATACCGCCCAAACACACACAAGAACTGAAACTCGCATGATCTTTAATAATTCATAACGCGTACAGCATAAACATCAACAGTAAAAGTAGTAAAAATAACAACTACGTGCTGATCATTCAGTTTAAGAATTAACCGAGTGTGAGTTCTGCAAGGGTCTGGACTCATGAACAGAACAACAGAAAAGAGAAACCAACGGAAATGAGCAGTCGAAATGGCTTTGATTAAATTAATCAATTTGTACAAGCAACTTTGAGTTTTACAATAATAAAAAATGCGGCATAGCCTTAAGCACAAGGATCTAATTCGAATGGCAGAGACTTTATAACCAGCATATTTTTATGGCTAGACAATGTCAATAAAGCATACGAGATGATCATATTGATGACGTCAATATAGCAGTTGATGACGTTTAGTCTATAGATGATGATGTTAGTTCACAAGATGATGGCATACAGTCAGCAGATGATGACGTTAATCTTCATGTTGAAGTTGTGCATAATGACGATGATGACGTTGACGGCAACATGATAACAGCTTTAATGTTGCATTCATTCGCCCTTCTGCAGTAACAATTGACGCCGCAAGCGCCGCGGCAACTTTATGAATGAGTTTTCTGCATTTCTGTTCTCATGCCGCAATGATGATGATGTTGTTGTTGTGGTGGTGGTGGTGGTGGTTGTTGTATTGGCAATAATACACACGTACACTTTGGTCCCCGGCATTGGTTCTGCCAGACGTTGCAAAAATATCTGCATCATGTCTGACTAGAGGCTTCTCGCCTCTGACATATGTTACATTTATATCCCCATCCCAACGAAATTCTTGAAAACTTTTTAGTTAGAAGCCTAGAGTCTTTATAGCTTAAAGTTATTATAAGAAATTATATAAGCAATATCGTAATCTGCAAAAGATCTATATGCTTGTATTGCATACGAAACAAGTAATTTGCTAAAATCTTAATTCGATGAGAAGTTTTTTTTATAATATTTAAGTTATTTAAATTCTTTACTGTGAGCACTACTCAAGCCATTATTTTAACTTGTAACTTGGTGGAGAAGGATATTATTTAGCAGTTATGCAAAAAAAATTCATTTTTCGCCAATTAAAAAAGGAAAAAAATCAAACTAAAGTTGCGTGGGAAACCCCCAAGCAAAACTCCAAGTTTGCTAATAATTAATAATGGGAAATTGTCCGTTCAATAAAATCACATTTATTAATAAGTCATTAATTGTTATAGTGCTATAAGCACGTTTTCGTTCGCCAGATACTCTTCCACGATTTACTATGCCTTAAGTGCCTAATGGTACAACACTGCAAGCATCATATTCCAGTGCGATTAAAGTTAAGTTATTCAAATCATAACTCATTATTTGTGTCTACGACATGAAATCATATTCATTCTGAATCCACGCATACTCAGTTTGAACTTTCCTCATGCAACTAATTCACAACTCAACTCAACCGATATTTCATTTGCTTATTCTTCATAATCCTATATATAGATGTCCAGGCTGCTGAACACATGATCCACACAAATGCAGCACATATGCACTTTGTATTTATTATAAGCTTTTATACGATACTCTTATATATAAAATTTCTTTCATTTTTTGTTTTGTTTTGCTGTTGTTTTTTTTTCGGACAGTCTTGTGAATTTCTTTCGAACTCTACCGCCAATTGAGTTGACCAGCTATGCCGAACACTGCCAAAGCAATGCATCGTTGCAGGTCCAACGAGGAGTCCAATGCCGGCCGGTTCTTTGTTTTGGGCAAACAACAACAGCAACAACAACAAGATCGACCTAATGCCACAGACATCGCTGCAGCTTCAGCGAATATCCATTGAGAAGCCAAATACCTCGTCCTACTCGTTGTTTTTATTGTTGTCGTTTGCCATTTTTTGCAGTCGATATAAGCGCATCTTTTCATACACTACTTTGCCTCTTTTTAAAAAAAATTATATGATCTTCAGAATTCTTTTTTGGATTTAATGTTTTTTGAAAGACAAAGTAGTTCGTATAGTTTTAACATAATAAGACAAGAGAGATGCCGCTCGTATAACATCATTATTATTGCAACATCTACCGATGTCGACAGTTCTTTCCAGGCAGCTCTGTTTGGTCTTGATTTGCTTACAACCCCATGAGAAACGCTTTTGCTAAAACTGCATAACTTGTACCCAAGCCAACACAGACGTTGAGCTACAATTTTATCATCGCAAAGCCCAAACGAAGCACAAGAATTTTTTCCCAAAGTATTATAATTGTGAATCTTTAGAAAAAATAGCCAAAAAGTTAAAAAAAAACTTATTAAGTAAATCTCTTCAGAGTCTTAATTATTTCGTTAACTAAAAATATATATATAAACTTACATTTCTTGCCTATTCCGTCGACCTACAGTTAATGGCCGAATTCGAACGACCGGGTCTTTGATTAATAGAGATTTACCCAATGATTAGCAAAAACTTCTCAAACTTTGTCGTAGTCTTTAGGCAATATAATTATCAACACAAATAGCTCAGACTTCTCCAGCTGCATCTTATATAGTCTATGACCAGCGCACGATCGTAACGCTTCCTGACAAAAGCGCGTACAGAGGCAACTAAAAACCATAAGCTACCAAAAATCAGGGTATCCAACCCGCCTGATGGACCAACAAAAGGCGTTTAAAATGAGCTGCTTAATAGCGCCATTTAACAAACCCTTCATATAGTGTATAAGCCACACACACATCTCCTGCAAATGTATTAGTAAAAAAAAAGCAACAAAAAAAACCGAAAGCAAAAAATAATGAAAGAGCCCAGAAATGAGTTCCTGGAATTCGATCATCATTGGTCCAGCAACGACGTCGGCGGCAAAAGCAACAAAAACATGAACTACAACGACAACGCGTCGACGCAATTCGATTTATTCAGTCGCTGCAGCATCGTGTTAACCTGCTCCAAGTGCAACATCCACAGCAACGGGGCACAGCAATAAGGCAAAGTGCAAAAAATCTATATATAAAGGCTCCATGAATAAGAGCATGTAGCTGAAAGGAGGCAACCGAGGAGAACAAGGAGGACAACCACAACAACAACAACGACGACGTCGTCGACGACGACGATTGGCGGAACACCAAAGAGATCCCGACGGCGACGAAGACAACAACTTCGCATAAATGAATGACGCACAGAGCAACAATTTAACGATGAAAAGTTGAAAACGACGTCGTTGCTTATCTTTCCAAGGCTCAAGTGGTGTGCCTTAAGAAATTATATACAGACATATATATATATAGTAATATATATATATATATATATATATATATATACATATGTATGTAGAGGTCTGGGAACCGAGTGTGGCAGCGTCGTGGACACACATCCTCAATATGCATGTGCGCTGTCACTGACACTGACTGGTGGCACTGAGCAGTGGCGTCTGCTGCAACGCGTTGCGCGTTTAAGTTTACACGAGTTATGTCCTTAGGACCGTGAAAATACTAATACGAATCCGCTTTGTAGTAACTGAAGATTGTGTATTTGGTACTTAAACTATCGCTTAAAGTTAATAAATAACTGACCGATAAGTACACCGACTGGTTCAAGTCGTAATATTTAAATTTCTAGTTGTTTAATATAAAGGGTGAGCCATCTTGTTTTTGATATTTGAATAAACACTTTTTTGGCTTGTGAAAATGATGAGAGATAATTTAACAAAAGCTATTTGAAGAAAGTTGGGAAACGGCGGATGTTACGAAAAAATTTACGAAAAAATGAACATTTCTAACAAAGTTGGAACTGTCACATCTGAGAGATATAAAATCCTCCTGTTCTTGTAGAGCAGTCAATGCAACTTGTGCACTTTTTGGTTTGATTTTTTGACAATTGTAGCATTAGCTTCAGATAATTTAAAAAAAAGGCAGACAAATTTAGAAAAACACAAAAAAAGATGACTTTACGTAGCTGCGATTTGACCAAAATTTTCGGCGAGAGTTTAATGTTAAATGTTACGAAATCTTTCATTATACTAAGAGAATCGAAATGAGATCGCTGATAGAAGACATACGAAAGTTTACTCAAAACTTGATGAAAACGGCTTAGCCTTGGTTATCATTTGGTCAGCATTTATGTGTTTAAGTACAAAAATTATACCAGATCACTTTGGAACTGCTTTAAATTTTGTCTGGTCACTTAGCAGACTTGTTGTACTTTCAAGGTGCTTGGAACACACTAGAAGAAAAATACTTTCTAATTAAAGCTTTTTCTTCGTTTGAACCGAGAATTTGCAATCCCAATTGTGCATTCTTTAAATAAAAATTTTGAAAGGCAAAATACGTAAAAAATAACAAGTCAATGGTAAAATTACTTCAATTAAGCAAAAACATGTAGTACTTAAAATTAATTATATTGACAAACTACTTAGGATTTGCGTTCAGAAATCATCTTTGGATTTAGTAGTATTAAGCACAAAATACATACTTATTTTTCGCAGTGTGGCACGCATCTTTTTACTAACTTTCGGCATCCTAATAGAGCAATTGGCAAGAAGCCTTTCAACATAATTCTTATTCCACATACTTATGCTGCTTGGAATCGTCACAGATATCTTACAGATCGAAAAAAAACTAACCTACGAGAATGCCACTGCCTAGTCATCTCTAGTCAAACAAAAACACGAAATTTAGCACTCAACGCCGATTCATCTATAACAAGACCATTTTCCGTTGTAATCTGTTGGGCTTCACGATCTTCAAAGTTCAAAATTTCCATTTACTACTTGCATATTATGTACTGATGAGACCTCTCTTGACAGCGGGACAGCGGCACCGATTGCCACCGCAATGAGCCGCATTAGGTAATTAAGCGACTCTGCTCGATTCAATGTCGTCGTGTGTATTATAGTTCGGCTGTAGTAAGTAGTTACGATACAATACGATACGATGCGTTACTACTATCCATACAGACCTTCACGTTTAGCCATCTTTGGCAACTGGGAATTTGGCAACTGAGCGCAAACCCGACCGACCGTTCGGACCAGCAAACAAGCAAATGAAATGCTTAATAACTTTTTTTGCCTTGATGCTGCCGCTCCGCTGTCGCAGCCTCCAATAACCGATCCGCAAATGCCTTGAACAACGCGTCTACAAAAGGGAGTTCGTTTTGCAGTGCGTACCTTCTCTTTGCTCTTGCGTTGTCTGGGTCTGCGTCTCCTCGAGCTTGTGTGTGTATCTGCCTACGGGTTACAAAAATTCCTGGTATTTAAGGGATTTTTTTTTCCTTTATTTTCGTTTTTTTTTTTTCATTTTTCTGCTCAACACGGGCAACACGGCGCATGAAACTCATTGATTGAAACCGCTGGGCGCTGGCACAACGAACCTTATTTTGTTTTTTGGGTTTTTTTTTTCGTACGTTAGGTGGTTCCTTATATGGACAAAATATTTTATTTTTGTAAAACCGCATACGCACAGATTTTATGATTTTTTATGAAAGAAATATTATTTAAGCTTTAATGCGCTCGGAAGATATTTCCATCTGAAGTTGTTGATCATACAAGGCAGCAGCGATTTATATTTTTATACTTTTATAATTTTTTTTTTTTAAATCGCCAAGTTCTACATTCTATATAAAAATAGCAGCAGTGTCGTCTCTTTTTGAACTTGAACTTTTAGGGTTTTCTCTTTTATTTCGATCGCTATAGTATAGGCGGCAACTGCTATTAAAAACAAATTTAATTTTCTCATTCTGCTTTGAGCTTTTTTGCACCGAAGTTCAAAAATACTACATATTTTGAATATCGCCATAAGCGTAACATACGAAAATAAGATAAAGTTTATACCTAATATTACGGGTAAGAGCTATAATGGGCATTTACCACTTTCAGTAGATTTAAATCTGAAACTACTATGAAGCCAGCCATCTGTTCATCGTAAAAATTTCGCAAGAAAAAGGTTTTTTCCCATATACCGTGTTAAGGTCATAACTGTTTCGACAAAAGATTCAGAGATAATAAAATTTATTTGAGTTTTCATGCTCAGCGATCTCTCATAATGCAATATACATATAAATTTATAAAATTGCGCATATATCGGGACTGTTAAAAAATTAAAACAGTATTTGAAAAAATTATGCAAATTATCGACGACGGTACAACAGGATCGGTTATCCAAACACGTCCGTTAATCTCGTATGCTTCATCACGATAGCGCTTATCAATGGTCAACATAGCAGCAACACTGCTTGGTAGAAATGCTGGTAGAAATCCTCCAACGTGGTTTGAGACTTGACCTAAACGCATGGCTTCAACCAACTCAAACATGTACTGCACACGATTCCCATAATCACGCTGTAGCCAAATTATAGCGACACCTCCTTCAGAATGCATAGCCAGATTTGATTGAATCAATAACACGCAAACGTCCTTGTAGTTCATTTCCAGATATTGCTTCGTGATCAGTGTGTAGTAAGAACACTTGGAGATACCCCCTATCATAGTTTCTATTATTGCTTTAACTTGATACATCTGTGCATAAGGACAACAATTGAAGGCGCGCATTTCATTAAATGCTTCCACGATGGTCAAAACATGCAGAATGCATGTGTACATTTTGTGTGCTCCCACGCCTAAAGCCACCACCATCACGTCAATTAGCTCTGAGCGATTTTTAATCCGAACCGAGAGACCACATAGTGAATCGTAAAGTATTTGAAATGCATTAGCTGTGAAATGCTTATTAGTGGGCAGCACTATTATACGGCACTCAGGAATTGTGTTCTTTTGAAAGGCGCTCCAATTTGCAACTAAAAGTTGCATATTACAATTGAAAGACACATCGTCCACGAAAACCTTGAGCGTACCGAATCTCTCGGATGCCAGCTTTTGCTGTATTTCTTGCTTTAACGGCAGTTTCTTATCGGAACTGTAAATGGCTTCATTTTTCAATAGTTTTGACCAGGAACTCGACATCTCCAATGTTTTAGTGTATGTATCTTCTAACTAAATGTATCGTCTAGCTAATATTAATAATTTTTATTTATTTTTTTTTTGTGCTAAACGTTGTTCTACTTAATGACACTAATTTCAAAGGCAGTATTGTTCAATAAACCGACACGTTTTAGCAACAAATTGTCGAGTAACAAAAATTGAATAGTCGGCTTACACTGCTTACTTAAAAACGGAATGCATGAGAATTATGCAGAACATATGAAACCTCATTCGATAAACCGATAAGTCAACAGCGACACATATTAGAGGAACGCATGGGATTTGGCACAACAGCTGATTGTCGATTTGCGCTGCATACAAAATTATGGAATTGTTGAAAGCATTTGGAACATGAAGCAATGGCAGCAATAATTTTTAGGCACAAATTTTACGAACTCAAGTCAAAATAATATTTTAGAAAGCAATTAATATGAACAAGGATAACAAGCGGTGAAAATAATGTGATTGCTGTTACGTTCTTGCACTTCTTGTTCAAGACCCTGTACTAAAGTCCCAAGGGCAGCGGTACTTCCCACTTATTCCGCACTTTGAAAGAGTTTTTTGTTCTATTCATAAAGCGTGCAATATTTGAGGAGCTATAGGAGTGTATTAATTTATAATAGTTCACAACGGCTACAGGACGCTTCTAAACAGAATCAGGCATGAGGATCTCTCTCCATCCGTTCTATTCTAATAAATACAAGAATGAAATTTCTTTGAAATTAAAGTTATCGTAATTCATTTTCAAAGCGAATTGCAGCCGCTTTCAGTACAGAACTCAAGCTTATCAACTAGCAACGGCAACTTCTTGCTGAAAACAACATTATCATCTCAATTCGAAAAAAAAAATCACTAAAATTCTGCAATTACATTCCAGGGATTCTCAAAAGAGACAAATTCCTAGACGCAGCTAATTCGTTATAATGCAATTCCACTCTTGCAGCGCCGGCATGTATATAATTATACGAAATCTCTCTTCGCATTCCTTAATTCCAGAATACTCTTTACACATATTCAGAATTCTAAATTATTCAACTCATTTTTTTGGATTTTATAGGCTCGTCGCGGTTTCTTTCTTTCTTTTTTTTTATTTAGCCGCAAGAACAACGCTGATTATAACAATGATTATAATCACAGGCGTCATGATCATCGTCGTCGTTAACTTCATCATCATGATTGCGTTATGGTCTTGAGCCGTCCTGCCAGCTTTTATACATTGAGGCTACCTTGGACGACGCCAGAGAGCATAGCTAAAGGCTCAAACAGGCATTTTGCGTCACTTTGCTTTTGACTTATTTGTTGGGAAGAGTTAGGTCTTTGCCTACCTGAATACCTGAGACGCATAGTGGATTGGCCACGTTGTTGAAGTTCTCTGCAACGTTCCAGACTCGCTTCAATTTTTATGTGCGCATAAAAAAGCGTCTGCTCGATGGGAGTCGCGTGTAATCAACACTACTCAATCCCCATGCGTGGGGGGCACCGGCAGGCAATGGGACAACTCTGGCGCATGCGCCACCATCCCCGCTGCCGCTGCAACGTGGTTGTCAAGACATTATAAGCAGCGCACTAGGCGCGCGATGAATGAATGATAAGCAGCAACAGGCGGCAAGAAGCATTGCAGCAGGGACTCACATTTCCCATTGATCCCATGGACTACAGCGCAACAACGCAGAACAACGCGAGCAACGACGACGACGACGACGAACAAAACGACCTAACGACAGACACATGGACGCCGGCAGCAAAAAGGATTGCAAGGTCATTGAGTATAGTTTATTTTAAAAGTCGTTTGTCGTGTCTAGGCTTGGGGTGGTGACGGAGGAGCAGGTATTCCATGTATATATGGTCAGGGCATAACACGCATTCCATGCTGTCTACGACAATGGACAAGTACTTGTGGGTGTGCGTGAGTGAGTGCAAGTGTAGCCGTGTGTGCGTGTGAGAACGAGGGTTAGTCATTGCCTTTGGAGCGAGATAAACTAGAAGCTGCCTTAAAGTGGTTCGAACTTTTTTTGGGATCCGATTGTAAAATATCAGTAGATTCGGTGAGATTTTGCGAATTTATGTTCTTTACGTTGAGGCCTTATAAGGACAACGTTGCCCCATCATACGCAAATCACAAGATCTTAGTTTCTCAACTCCCGAAGCATATTCGGCAACCTTTAGAACAGCAGAATGTGCATTCTTTACTACGACTTTGGATGCTCTTCTTAGGCGATCTCAATTCCATATTGAGCCGACTATAAATCCAGTCAAGCTAGCCTACAAGCCGCTCCTTTGGAGTTAAAATAAAAGTGAAGTCTTCTGCTACACACAAGTCCCATACACACACACACACACACTCACTCATTCACACACCAACTGCCATGGTCTGTCTGTGTCACAACTGGCAAAAAAACAAAAAAAATCAACTACTACAAAAAGCATCGTTTAAAATTTCTGATTTAGCAGATTTTTCTCTTTAGGTTTCTTCAGCGGCGGCGGCAGCGGCGGCGGCGGCGAATTTCTGAGAATTGCTAAGGAATGTGACCGCGTATGCGACGTCGAGAATGATATCAGTCGAGGATAAGAAGGATACGGCGGCGCAGACGAAGCAGAAGGCCAAGACGTTGAGAACTCTGTAAGAGAACTCCAGTTTCAGACTCTTCTGCTAGCATTGCGTTTTTCTTAATATTTTTCTTCTTATTTTTTTTTTTTTTTGTGTATTTTGTGTTTTTGCTTATTTTTAATTCTTGTTTTATTTTCGTACTCTGAACAATTTTTCGTTATGTTATTATTGCGCCAAAAAGCGCGTCTCATTGTTGGGTTTCTGTTTGTCTTACGTTGGTATGTACCAGATCAAGTACTGGGACCAGCACAGAACCGAACAGAACCGCTTGTCTGAGCATGCCCTTAATGTCATTCCTAAATGAGTTCGATATGGTGCTTGTCGGTGGTACAGCGAAAAAAAAAAACGGAATGCATTTATGGTGTAGAAAGATTATTAGGTGCGTTTTTTTTACTAAATACTGGATAGTTTGCATTTAAGTTTAGAAGATCTATTGCAAATACAACAGTATTTTTAAAAATATATTTTTTGTGGTACATGCATTGCAAAGATACATGCGAGAATAACATTTTATTTGCTGGCGCTTTTGGGCTGCACAGAATCACTGGTGCTCTTAAAATAAGGAATTTAGGTCTTTCCTAAATTCACAAAAAATTAGCCAAAATATGGAACTAAATATTTCCAAAGATACAACGAAGAAATCGACACTACAAAAGTTGTGTTCAGAGCCAGACAGTTAGAATCAAGTGAACAAGATATTGTTGCACTATTTCGTATAACTGTCATACAAAACTGAAACCAATTTTCGCACTTCTCTAGCATAACTTGTAAATCGCTGCAGTTCTTCAATTTATATTTTATAATGTCTACAAATTTGCGAAAATAAACTATAATTCTAAAACTATTCAAATAATTCATGTCGTCATTGTACTTACAAGCAGATCCTTCTTTAGTATGCTGTTGTCCGTATAGACGACTAATAAGTCGGCGGATAAAGCACGGCAACTGGGTTCTCTCAGCTTGGAGGCAAGCAGCAAACAGGAAGCGGCCAAGATCTGTAAATGTGTCTTCAGCACCGATTGGGTTGATAGATAACGATCCATATAGTTGAGCGCCAGCAAAACAACTTCCTCCTGACAGTTTTCCTCGGCACATACCTGCAAAATAGAAAAATACATAAAGCATATAATTTTTTACGATTTTAGAAAAATTTCCAAGTTACCATGAAACAATCGAAACACGACAACAACTCACGAGTCTATTCCAGTTACCACCTAAAGGGAGTGCCCCCATTAACCGGATCAGCACTGTTCGTGCCCAACTGGCTTGTGCTAATTGACGGCCTGCAGTATCTCTCCTCCTAATGCCTCTCAATTCTTTTCTGCCTATTTATTTTATATATTCTTATTTATTCTGTTCTTCTTTTTATGCTTAAAACCCATCCAACAATCAGCACATAAATCAGTGAAATATTTTCAAGCTTAGCAACTTTATGAATGAAACTTATTTGTGCGAATTGAATGAATGGACCCAAATAATACGATACTATGAAGAATGTATATCAAGAACATGATGGACGGCAATGGAGGCGATGACAGGGCCAGCAGGGCCAGAAGGCGACATTATTTTTGAACGCTTCTGATGTGGTTCATTTGTACAATTTGAAGGCTTAACGAATATATGCAAACATCATCATGATACGCTTTGAACAGTGCGGGACAAGCGTGACAATTTTATATAAAGGCATTACGAATACAACCGGAAGTTATGGACAATGTTTTTAGTGTTCTTTGCGAGACAGCAAGTACATGAATACAAAAAAAAAAAAAATATGATTACTTTTTATTATGTGTGTATGGATTTTTAAAAGGTTTTCTTGACCTTCTACTTGTGATGTAATTTCAAAGAATTCAACAGCCCAAAAACACTCTTAAGCACTCTTAAAAGGATGTGCATGTTATAGAAACTAAAAACTTAAAATAGATTGATAGTTGGACACATAATAAGCAAAAAAAAATACTTAAATTAAGGAAAATATTCTTAGAAGTAGGAAATTTATCAAACATAGCTTTAACTTAATAACTTTTCATAAAGTTCAGCAGCAATTTGAAACTAATAAAATACTGCCTGCATTTGCTATCTAGAAAGTTGGATTTTATACTCATAGAAATACTCAGTAAATCTTCTCACATTACTCAGCTGTATTTATGGATGAAATATATGTTTTCCATACTAGCAACTTCTAAGGGCCTGAATACAGAGAATTGCACAAGTAACGAATTTCGTATATAATCATCAATCTTCAAGTCAAGGTAAGGAAAAAACCTGGTTCATCTTTCAGAAGTTTTCATAGCATCAAGTGACCTTGGCGTCATATTTAGAAGTTGTCAAAATTATTTTTTTGCAAAAACTAGGGGAATCATTGGCAGAGCTAATGTCTTGTAGAGCTTCTTATGTCATAAATAACTTGCGCATAATTTTTTAAACTTTTCAATATTAAATCTTTGATCTTACCAAAGATGACTTTGAACATTTTTTTCAATAAAGAAACTGCTTTTTGTAAGTGTTTTCTCTAAAATTTCTTAAGGTTCTTACAAGCTTTACTTGACACATTTTTATGAGTAAAAAAAAAAATAGTTATTAAAAAAAAAGTAAACCTTTACGCCATTTCAACCCTTCCAAAATTAACTCACTTTCGTCCCCTAAGCAGCCATGTGAAAGCCCTACATTGGTGCTCTCATACGCTGAGAACTTTGATTTTGGTGTCGTAAAATGCAACCTGATATCATTTTACCCATACAAAAGATCAGTCGACCAGTCAACCAAGCGGCGCCTGCACTAATAGAGCTGCTTCGTTGCCACAAGTGTTTATTTTTTTTTGTGTATAGCTTTGGGAGACACACTTTATTGACAAAGTCAAGAGCTACAGGTATATTAGCTTTGTGAAATTATATTTTAAAGTGATAAGAAAGTAAAGATGTCATCTATAGGCTAAGTATTAATGTTTAGACAAACCTAGCAAAAAACTTGTGATAAGAAGAATCGTTCTAGCCAAAGACGTCGTACTGTCTCGTGTCTAGACTTTGAGACTTAAAGATTTCTTGACTTATATTATAATTTCGAAAAGTTTGATTCATAAAGCAAACTTTGGAAAGTGTTCTAGTAAGAGGTATGGCAATTTTACAAGGACAGATCCGTATTAACGAAGTTACAAGCGAGATTTGTAGGCAGTCCTACAATGACTTTTTGCGAATTTTTGAAATTACTGAAAATATAGAACTTTCAGTTACTTTAAAAAAATGTATCTCAAACAAATTTTAAGTGTTAATCTTATAGATTATAGCTGAAAAAACGAAAATACATTGCAATCTTAAGTTGTAGCTTTGTTAGAAAGTACCTACGATTTCCGTGAAGTACCTACGATCAAGTGAACTTTAATTATTTGAAAATTTAATTTAAGATTAAGACAATGAAAAAAATTTTTTTTTATTCTCAACTTATGCGCAAACTAGTTTGTTTTGAAGTTTTATTATTCCAAAGAAAGGTTGTAAGTCGTCTAACATTTTGTGAGTACTTGCTTTAAGAACGTCAAACGGGGACGAAAGGTACTTCGACAAGACTCTAAACGTTTTGTTTACTTAAGACCTTCTAGTTCGTGGTTAGAAAATAACCATGACAACTTTATATACAATCAAAAATAAAATAAATAAAAAAAAATGGTATACGTGTGGTATATGTGTGTAAGTAGTGCATGCAAGTCCACTGAAAATCATATTAAGTGAGAATCTACAACAAGCAGAGCGTGGGGAAAATGTACGGCAATATAATCAGAAGTAGCTTATCAGTAGACACGTTTGAGGGCGCCCAGAGGGGATCTGCAAGCTGCAAGAATCGTACATAATATAAAAAAAACACACACACATACATATAAAATATACTATATACATACACATTGCTGGAGCTGAGTAATAAGCAACAATGTTACCAACGAAGTGAACCCTACCGAATGCATTACCAACCAAGTGAACCCTACCGAATGCATTACAAATGCGCTTACATGTGTATCAAAGTGTATACATTGCCAGACACACTAATGAGCATACAAATAAATGCATTTCGGAGCGAGGTTCCAAAGAACCTTAACACAATCAGTACCATTCTTGAAGCAGTAAACTTTTGACGTAAACTTAAATTCGAAAAATTAATACATAATCATAATCATGATTATTAGAAACTATGTAATCTCATAACTGACGTAAGAGGTCATTTAAAAAGAACTAGTCAGATTATATTGCAGATTATATTGCAGTGTATGCAATTGGTTACTGGGTCTCTCTCTAAAGAAGAACGATGATGTGAGAGTTAACTCCAAATTGTCCAATTTCCATACACAAATGCCAAAAAACTTAAGCAGAGATATGGTCCAGAAGTGCATAAATGCTTCCGGAAAAGGCTTTATGAGCGTTTGGAAAAAGACACATTTCTCTTTAGATAGCAAATAGACAAAGAAATTGCTCACTAAATCCACAGCTGTATCAACGAGAAGTGGGGGGAATTCAAAAATCAATTAAGGCCATTGACGGGGAGTGATTGTAATAGAACAGCTCCTAAAGAAAGTTTTTAGATCATAAGCTCACGTAAATGCTGCCCAAAGTGCTATATTTTGTTTACGGTAAAAAGTACTAAATTAAACAAATAATATATTGCAAATTACCAATATAAGATATATACCTAAGATCCGATATACTTTTGCTGTTACGAAAACGTGAAACAATGGACAGTAAAAAAATCACTTTAAGAAACTGCATCAAAAACGGTTCTACGGCAAACTGTGCTGCCGACTAGGGACGATATCAAGCAACTTCAATTCCGACAAAAAGAATTGAAAGTTTTTCAAAATTAAAACTTATAAAACAGAAACGAAGACGAAGGATATGTCAAACAAGATTTACGAAGCTTAAAAAAAAATTGAATTTTCTGAAATGATATTTCTGATATGATATATCTGCTGTATTTCGAAATACATAAAAGAATACTTAATGTTGAAAAGGTGTCCATACGTAACGACAAGCTGCCATTAATCAATAACTAAAGTAATAATAAAAGTATTCAAAATTATCACTGACTTCATGTAGCTCTGTTAGTTTTGTTCAACGTTTGAAAATTGTTAATTTTTTTTGAAGATTTCCCTTAAGATCGAATGCACTTATTATCTGGCCACTTGAGACATTCTGCATTTTATCATCTGTTTAAAAAGAAAAAATTATTCTTCTTTTTCAAGTAGCAAAAAAACGTTACGTTTTCTGAAACAAAAAGAAATGTACAAAAAATGCATATAAAAAATGTAAATATTTGGCTCTTTAATCGACACATTGAAACACATTCCAAATCAAGCACAATAAAAAGAGCCCTTTTTTCTGAAGTTGTATCTAGCGCACAGCTAGGTAGGATTTACCTATAACTGCTTAAACCGCATATGACTAAATTATTTTTTAAGATATTTTTTGAAAAGTTTTATTGTTTTTATAAAAATTTATTTACAAACCAAGTAACTATTGTGAAAGTACGCTTTATATTTTGGCTTGGTATATATAGTGGAAACACAAAATATGAAGATATTAAAGGAATATAAAAACCTTGTGGAATTAAAATTAAAGTATTATCCTCGCACTAAAATTTATAATAGATATTAAGGGTGAAGAACCGAAAAGTAAGGTATAATCCTAAGTAGCTCGAATGAACTAGGATTTGTTATAAATATTGATAGTTTCCCCTTTTATTTACGAACAAAGTATAATAATTCCTTATTTTTTCAAGGTTGTAAGAAATTCGCTTCAAGTTTGTACCAAGTGAAATAAACTTCAGATTAGAAAAAACAGCGTATTACATATTAAAAATTAAGATATTAGATGTAGATTTGTATCGTGGGTAGCGAACGAAATTATCTACTTTGTTGTATTTATTATAAAATTTCAAAATTATTACAAAACTCAATACATCGTTGCATGGTAAAACTTCTTCTAGCTGCCATGTTTTTATAACGACTCCGGAAAATCGCTTGACCAACACATTTCTGACTTCTTTCAAGTTAAATTTTTGCAATCCATTCCTTGGCAGTATTTATCAAAGTTCACAAGTTCTGTTGCCAAAATATTGAAAGTTCTTGCCAAATCTACCAGAGACAGCGACACCTTGCCATAGGAAACGCTTTCCTAACACATGCCTACCTCACTTAAGATCAACGTGCTGATAAGAATTATAAAAAAGAAAAAAAAAAAAACTATCAACTTTTGCCAGTTGGATGACAAAAGTTTTTTAAAAATAGATTCGAGCTAGTAGTAACAAAATACATATATATTGTACACTCGCGTTAGGGCTAGTTATACATACATACATATATGTACATACTTATATACAACTATCGCTTTTATGCCCATATACATATATTAAACATATACTACACACAATGCTATCAAAACTGCTGCCTATAGTTCCCGAAAAGAGAGAGAAAAAGGGGATAAAAAATAAAGAAACATTAACTACTACCACAATTGAGGTATTATGGTCACAAGAGGGGCAAGTTGGTAATAATTATATAGTATGATGTTATTTCTATGTATAATATGAGGGGCATTGACCTAGTCAAACGTTTTATGAGCAAGAGGAGAGCTGAGGTTGTTTCTGACCGACTGACAATTAGTCTGAAACGTCTGGCACTTGGAACGGGCTAAGCCCCATGACAGCCGGCAACTACAACAACTACGCCCGGAGCAAGTGTAAAAGTGAACGCACGTGTAACTCTTCTACATATATGTATTAGGTGTATGGGTGTGTGTGTGTGTGTGTGTGTGTATGAGTGTGTTTGTGTTAATGTATCGGCCACGGTTGGCATTGCTCAAAGAACAAACAAAAACAAAAACAACAAAAGCATTCAGCGAAACAATGAAGCTGTTTAAATTTAAAAAAAAAGAAGAAGAAAAGAACGAAACGAAACAAAACGAACCAAACGAAACGAAAAAGAATTCAAAATTAATACATACAATTCATATAGCATATATCATATGTATATATATATACGTATATATATATATATATATATATATATATATGTATATACCTGTCTACACATGTATGCGTGAAATATTATTGTTGTTTGTCTGTCTATAAAAGCAACAGCAAGCAAATAAAACGAAAAGCTTAGAACGATGAGCACAAAGTATACAACAAAAACAAAAGCAAAAAAAAAAACCATACAATAAATAGCAACAAAAAAATTCGCAATATTAACTTGAATGTTTATCAGCAAAATGCAACGACTACAATATACACTGTCAATTTTCCTATTGTTGGGTATTCACTCGATGGTGCAAATGTGCACAACTGATTGTGCAATTTTGACTTTGCTTTTACTTTGCAAGACAACAAAATCGGCAATATCGAACTGAATGTTTACAAGCAAAAATGTACAATTGATTTTGCATATTTGTCTTTGCTTTTATGTAGGAAAAGAACACAATCCACAATGTTAGTTTGAATATTTACCAGCGCAATGCAACAACTATGCTGTACTCTTTCGTATTGCCCACTGTTGGGTATACACACCATGGCGCAAAAGTGCGTATTTGCCTTTGCTTTAATTTTGCAAGAAAATAAAATACTTAAATATTTTCGAGCAAAATACCATAGTCTTTGTATTCGTATACTCTGTGTTACTTTTCCTATTGTTGGGTATTCATTCAATGGCGCAAAAGTGCACAACTGATTTTGTATGATAACGTTTTTTTTCCTGCCAGTTTTGACAACAGCCGACATGTTTGTCGTAACCTTCAGTAGGTAATATATTAGAGTGCAAAACTTTTGGTATCTATAGAATTTTGTAAGTTTCAAAGCAATATTTCATTAATTACAATATTTACATTTATTTTTTTTTTTGCTTTGTAGCTCCTAAAATCTTTTGAATAAGTTATAATAATTGGTTTTCGATTAAGAACAAAATGTATTCAATGGGGAAACCCCTACTTATAACTTGTTTGCTGGCCAAAAACAAATTTCACTACATACACTCTCTCTACCTTCTTCATTATTTTATAAGCATTAAGTATCTATTCGATTTCATGCCTTTTAATGCAGATCTTGGGAGTTCTTTGCTATAATTTTTAGGTTAAATTTTTGCACCATGGCTCTTAAAATCTTGTATTTAATATTGTATATCGTCTGGTTTCCGTTTAGACCCAAATGCACTACTCACTTCACGCTTTATATTTAACCTTAATTGCAAACGTTTAACTTTTAAAGTTAAGTTCTGGAACTTACATCTGGAGGATCACATTAATTTCTGCGAACAACACACTCTAGTGTTTTAATATCAATATTATTAATATTTTGAGACGAACTGTTCGAAATTCTGTGAAAAGCTTATGAATCCATCCAGCGGTCATTACCCAAATGTCACATATTTGAGCACAAAACACATAAGCTTTGAGCCCAAAAAGGGCACAAACACCGCTTTGGTGTGAAGAGAACGTAATGCGATAAAACAAAAAGCACATACATACATACATATGTATCCACCCACAACTAATATTTTCTTTTTGATTATTATTTTTGCAAAAAACCATGACAACACTTGGAGCAAAAGAGGGGATTACCCAAGAAAGAGAGCAACTGATACAATACGCACAATAAAAAATTTATTTAGTTGTTATATACAGAGACAGTCCGCTATATAAGGTATATAATATGCTTATATATACATATATTAATGTATTTACAAAGAGAATTAAACAATAACAAGAGACGAATTTTCTCCCTTAAGCAAAAGACAAAATGCAAAGACAATCGTGCCGATTGAGGCTGGCGCGACATTTGAATTGTTGAATTTGCGTGCGCGGCTGTTTTATTTTATTTCTGTTTATTTAAGAAATTATTAAATTAAAAAATATGCATTTGATATTTTGTGTACAAAACGTATGCAAGGGAGTGGGGGTAAATCAAATGTGCGAAAGCAATAAAAATTATATACGGGCCCGCTTGTTGCTGCTGATTTTAATTCGAATAAAATTTTAAATTTGCATAAATTGCATTTTATTTTTAATTTTAATGTAATTCATTTGTATGCAATTTTTTGCTAATTTGTTTATTTTATTTCTTAAATAAAAATGTTTTCTTTTTTTTATTACTATTTTTTTATAATTCTTTAATAATCATATATAAAATGCAAAAACCAAGCAAACGCCTGTTTCAAATTTTATTTGCAACCTCAGTTCGCGTGTGACTTTGGTAGCAAAGACAATTGACGTCGCAGCTTGTGCCTTGTGCAAATATTGCCATCGAGACACACGATCGATATAGTGCTTGTGTCTGTTATTATTATATTTATTTATTATTATTTTTATATACATATGTAATAAATTTATACGAATTACATATTAATTATATTGTTATTTAGTTAATTTGTATATAGTTTAAAACTTATTGTTTAATATTATTTATATATCATTTTATTTGTTTATAAGTGTATTCAATTTATTTGCATTATGTTTCATAATTTCTTAAATAAAAAGAAATAAAGAAATAAAAAAACTCAACAATTCAAATGTCGCGCCAGCCTCAATCGACACGATTGTCTTTGCAATTTGTCTTTGCATTTTGTCTTTGCATACCAACTCTTAAATCCATTCTCGAAATTCTCGATGTTTCAGCGATCTGTTATCAAACTAAATAAATAAATCTAAATAATCTATGTGAAGTGCTCATTATATTTTGTAAGTATTGTACAAAATCATCAAAAAGTGTAGAATTCGTAACGCCTTATGCAGCTTCTCTTTTAGGGAGAGAGAGAGAGAGAGAGCCTACCTAAAATCGGCTATTAACTAATAGCTGAGAGAGAAAATTCGTCTTTTGTTATAATTTAATTCTCTTTGGTATTTACATCGAATGCTTTTTGCATGAATAATATAATTTGCAAAAAATAAAAAAACCAAAAAAATTGCGTGCATAAAATTCGCGAAAGAACGACTTGAAGATGCTCTGTTTCATTTGCAAACTATATACAACACGTTTAGTAAAAAATTAAGTGCTGCTTTCAGAAACTACTCTGATAAGATGTATGTAATTTGCAAATTTGGTTTTCATACCTTATCATCTAAAAATTTGTAGATTTTTTTTAAGGAAACTCTATACCTCGTTTAAAAAAAAAAAAACGCCCTCTTCCGTAAGGCTGCTCTAGATTCTGAAACCACAGAGAGCTAAATATTAATACAGACGCAACAGCTCATAGATCCCCTTTTCTTGGCTCTAAGCTTGCCTAACTCCTATCTTCTTTACTGAAGTTTAACATTTGAAGCAGGCCTTTTGTACAAACATCTACAACTCGAGATTTTAGAGCTCTAGTTCCTTCACTTAATGCATCCCCTTATAAGCTTTCTTAGTTTGCAACATTTACTAAGATCTAGACTGTTATACACACGTACCTGTGCGTATTTCTCATCATAGTTCTAGGGTCTAGCCATTTTAGGCATACCCTCTACTAACAAAAGTTTCAGTGTATCAACAAAAAAAAATTAATACTCTAATATATCTATGCCCAAAAGTACATATATAATAAACTTATGGAGATACTACATATTATATTATTTTGTGCGATAATTTTCGTGGGTGTTACGATATTCTGAAACGCCGCTAAATACAATTCATATGCTAGCCTGTTTGGCAAATTATCAAAATCGATTTTCTGCTAGGTTTTATGGGTTACCCCGTTCAAAGGCGGCGACCTAGTCAAATTACTTTGCAACTCAATTTGGTATACAACAATACTATGGCTATGTATTCCGTCTTATGTACTACGACCAAAGCAAGCATTATGTATTTTATTTTTTCGTATATATATATATATATATAAATATATATATTTTTTTTTGCAACCAAGACAAAAAACATAAAACGACATAAGAAACGACCGAATGACAAGTTCGTTGGTCGTTGGCATTCATGAACGTGTGTCCGTCCATAAGTCCATTCAGCCCATAGTTCGGGGTAGCCAAAAAAAAAAAAAAAAAAACCAACCAAGTTGAACTGAACATTCATCCCACAAAGTGTTGATGGGCTTTTTTTTGTCATTCCAATCAGCTGATTGTATTCAAAAGAGAACAAGATCTTTAAATACTAAAAACAAAAAATCTGACAATTGTTTGTATTATGTATATCTGTCAGCACGTTTTACGATTGGAAATTGGGGTGATTTTTTTTTTGGCAATAGTACTTGGGAAAACTAATGAATTAAGATAAGAAAAATTAAGAAATATAAACAAACGCACAATCCAACTAGCGTGTTCAATGTTTCCTTACAGAAAACATGGTTTTGCATAGTAGCTATATGAAAGATAATTCTGGAAAATTTGAGTCAAATTGCTTCACCTTCAAAATTTGAACCAGTTCTATGAAGATTCAGCACGGATTTTATCAAACTAACTTCACATGTTTCTGAACCCTACAGCGCGCATATATCCAAAGAACGACTGAGAATTAGTGGTCCACTATCTGGCAGTTATTTGAAAAAGTGCACCAATTTTAATCCATCATAACACAAATATTTAGCAATAAAATATTTTTTAAAATCACTTAGTAAATAATTTTTAGCAGTATTCGGAAAAAATCTTTAACTTAGCATCTTTAGGAAATATTTAGAAGAAAATTTGTTCAGTTGAAATTTTTCCAAAAGGTCTACCTAAATACTGCGAAATTGTAGTTGCAGATACGCAACATTGGGTTCACCAGCAGCTAAGATAAGTTTCGCGTAATTTTGCAAATTTCTTATAAAGCAACGAGCGTAGCGTGTACTGCGCGCGCCTTTTTGCGGCTTGGGACAATGTCTGCAAAGGACTCAAGAACCTGAGGCACACCATTGTTACAATGCAAAGTTATCGAACAAGCGAAATTTTGCATTGTTTCTTGTATATGCCTTGTTTTTGAGTTTACTTTTATAGAATTCATATTTTTAGATAAACCCAAGAACTAAATTGCATTCAAAAAATTAGGGGTATTCAATGTTTTGCTTTTTCGCTCTTAAGGGGTGTTTACTTCATATTTACTTACAGAAGTCAAGACAAGCATCGTCGAAGCCACGTTTTGTTGCAACTAAAACAATGTTACATATTACAACCGGACATATGCATAAAATATAAAATATTCGCAATTCCTGTACCTAGCCACATACAAAAACATGGACTGCGACTGTACGCAGGTGCGGCAACCCTCAACAAAAGTAGGAACCCGGCAACAGAGCAACAGCTTGCGCCGCCTAAGACGCGCAGCAGTAAGCGCGTCCCTGTTGAATCCAGGCAGTTCGTTTGCCTTGCGACAGGGCGGCGGTTCCTTGCTGCGCGTGTACAATTTCTTACGAAACAAACGAGTTTTCAGGACAATGCCCAAAAGGTAGGTAAGCAAGAAGTAAAGGTAAAATGGAAGTAAACAGTAGAAAATGCATAAAGCAAAGTCGAGATAAACGTTCACAAGACTCACTATATGCTGTCATCGTTATCGATTTGTCGATAAGCACAAAATTGTACAAGAATTACGCACAAATTATATTTGGTTTTTCTTTTTTTTAACTAAATGGCATAGAAATTTTATTTTAAGCACAACAACTCTAGTCAGCCTGAACATATATTACGCACGTTACAAGACCAGAACGTACTCGTCTTAATATACTCCTTGCAGCATACACTATAGTGTATAGAAAACAATATATTTAGCAATTTGTTAATAATATATTTTTTGCTTACTTAGCAAATTCCAAGAAATTCCAGCAGAAATTTCTAATATGGAAATAAGCTCGTACCCCAACTCAAAATGTGGTTCCACGAATTGTTTTCTTGCAGCAACTTGTTTCCAATAAATAAAAATAATATTAGCACATATTGCTGAGTACAACAAAATGCCTCCCCAATGTAAGCAAACATTGTGTAAGCGACAATTGTCGGGCTTTTCCACACGTACATAAACGATCAAGTATATAATATATCGTCGAGTATATATAATACTTCAAGTTTTAAGTTACACGGCAGCGTAAAACTCATTAAAATCCCTTGAGCATAACTCTAGTTCAAGCTCAAATGGCAGCAAAGTTAAGGTTAACGATCATTCGAGTTCAAGTTTATTACAAGGATTTGTGTAAACAAAAAAAATAAATAACGTATGTTAAGCTGATTTTCAAAATTTATAAACATCGAAAGTTAGATTTGTAGCAAAAGCCGCAGACGCAGCTGTTATTTTTTAAGAGTATTTCAAGCTTTGCAAGCTGCTAAGCGTACGCTTCATTTGCAACTTGTTGCCATAACGTCAGACACGGCCACGGACACGGACACGGGTACAAAACCCAAGTTCCCGGTAACAGCATCCAAGCCTTAACGACTGGCGCCAAAAATTTCGCTGATGCGTGTCTAAATGGCAGGCATTGCGCTTTATATGGCGCTTTGATCTAGAAATATGGCGCTAGCACGGCTGATGACGATCTATGATTGACACTAATGAACGGGTGCTGTAAAATCACGGGGCGGACTATGTAACTGTGCATGAGCTGGCTAGGCAAACAAAACGTGAAAACACCCCGGGATTCCAGAAGGCTGCGTCACGCTGCATGAACAGCGCATGATTAAGTTCAATGTAAATGTTGAAGCAGTTGTGCTGGAAATCACTTTAACAGATCAATTGATGAGATGAGTGCCCGGCCTAACATGCAGGCGGTGCTACTAGAATGAAATCCATATGACTTTAAGTTAGTCCTAGACTTTGAAAAGCACGTGTCTAAATTTGTCAGCTGTCGGTGCGTTAGTTTGTGACTTATAGCCTTTTGAGTGAAGCTACTTTTGTTCAGAATTTCGAGTTTTGATAAAATACTGTTTTTTGAAGGGAAAAAATATAGTGGATGCAAAAACTTGACTTGATAATGAGTTTCCGAACACTGCCCCAGCGAAGTCAACCCATCAAGGATTGGTATGCTTAGTTTAGACGCTGTACACAGTGGTCGCCCAAAATAAGTTGGTTGTTACCGAAGAAAACATCAAAAAAATCCACAAAATGATATTGAATGAACGTAAATTGAATTTGAATGAAATAGCCGGAACTCTGATACCTTATCAATTGAGCGTTTACATTATATGATTCACGAAGTTCTGGATATGAGTAAGCTCGGTGCAAAGTGGGTGCCGCACGAGCTCACTTTTGACCAAAAACAACGACAAGTTGATGCTGCGGAGCAGTATTTGAAGATATTCAAGCGTAATAAACCCGATTTTTTTTCGTCAAAATGTGACAATGGATGTAACATGGCTCCATCATTTCATCATTTCCGAAGTCCAATCGACAATCATCCGAGTGGACTGCACCCGATGAATCCGCCACAAAGCGAGCAAAAACACAACAGTTGGCTGGCAAGGTTATACCATCTGTATTTTGCGATATGCGTGGAATAACGATGATGGAAGGACCATCAACAGTGACTATAACATAGGACGAAATCGCCAAAAAACGGCCGCATTTGAAAAAAAAAGAAACTGCTGTTTCACCAAGACAACACACCGTGGCACAAGTCGGTAAAAACGATGGCAAAAATCCATGAATTGCGCGTCAAATTGCTTCTGCATCCATCGTATTCTCCAAATCTGGCTCCCAGCCAATATTTCCTGTTCTCAGATCTCAAAGTATGCGCGCTGGTTAAAAATTTTTGTCGAATCAAGAGGTGATCGCCGAAACTCAGTTTCTATTTTGAAGCAAAGGAGAAATCGTACTACAAAAATGGTATCGAAAAGTTGGCGGATCACTATATTCAGTGTTTTACCCTTGAAAAAACTATGTTGAATAAAAAAAAAACAATTTTGCGTAACTGATGAACAAAATCGCTAATGGCTCTAAGCGTATTCAAATTAATGCTTAACATAAGTTTTAATTTCACTCTAAGGATACCAAAGATCGAGATCATGTCAAAAGACTTATTTCGTATCAAATTTGAATCTAAGGGTTACAAATAAACTCAACGATTAAAATAATCTTGCTTCTTCAAAATTTACAAATTTAAAAACTCGTTTCGCTGTCATTTTACATTTAGTAACTTCAAAATTTTATAATTCCGACGTGGCGATCCAAGGCTGCTGCCTAATTCTGATCTTACGCAACAAATTACTTCGTAAGTAACGCTTAGCTCTTTAACTGCTTATGAGTAAATTTAAAGTTAAAATCATTTATTTCGATATACTATGATTAACTCTAAACCATAAAATCGCAAATGGCAGCATGTGTTGCTTAGAAACAATTTTTAACAATATTCAAAACTTGAAAAAAAAAAAACCACAACAAAATAATTCCTCACTCGCCTTCAAAGGTAATTGAAGTATTTCAAATATTCTTTTTTCGTTTTAATTGTGAAAAAATATGCGCTTAAACTGGATTTCGACTCCATTTCAATTCAGTCTACCCAAAATCGCTACACTATTGAGATTCTAACCAAAAAATTTTCAAAATCGTTTTTTAATTTATTTTTATGGAAAAGTGCTCAATATTTTACAATTATTTAAAAAAAACTACCCAGCCAATGCCTTTTGGAACAGCACAATGCAAAATTATTTGTTTATCAGTATTTTTCCAAGTATGTGCAAAATCGTTGCAAAGTCAAAACGTGGTAAATATAAATATAAAAATATAGGTGTGAAAATATTAAAATTAAATAATAAAAAATAAACAGGTAGCAAAGAAAGTAACAACTAGAACGCATTTTACGTAAGCGCAAAATCATTTTAAATTTGTGCTATCTCCGACTCACAAACGGACAACACACACACCACTCGTAAGCCCCTCTCAAGGTGTACCGTATAATTTTCCTGATGAACGTGACGTGCAAAAAAAAAAAAAAAAAATGGAATAGAATAGAATTCATTAAAAAATCAACAAAACGTTATTGCATTTCTCAAGAAAAACTCATTACATATATTTACATAAATAATAAAAACTTTGACTGAAACTTACAAGCAACATTCCGGCACACTTACACCGTGTAGCCTCTGACTCTTGTATAAAAAGCACTGGGTTTTTTTATTTTTTTGTAAGAGCTTTATGGGATCTAATTTAAGCAGAAAAAAAACATCAAAATAGTTTTTAGAAAACCATTTGCCATTTTTTGATGCATCAAACTTAGTACCAGATCAATCACTTGTATAAAGGGTGATCTTTTTAGAAAGTATTTTCTTGGCACAACTGTGCTTTCTCACCAACGTCCTCGTAAAACTATTATTATTAACTCTGGAGAGCCCGATGCCAAAGAGAATTAAACAATAACAAGAGACGAGTTTTCTTCCTTGGACTAAAGAATCATTTTAAGCTAAATACAAATTAACTAAATAACAATATAAGTAATTTGTAATTCGTAAAAATTTTTCAAAAATATAAAAATAATAAATAAAATCAAAAGCAGCAGCAACAAGCGGGCCCGTATATAATTTTTATTACTTTCGCACACTTGCTTTACCCCCCCTCCCATGCATACATTTTGTACACAAAATATCAACGCAAAGGCAGGTAGCCGGCGAAAAGCCTAGAAATGAAATTGTAAAAAAACCACCACAAATGCCAGCCGCACGAAGTCTGCAATGGTCCCACCAAAACTTGCCAATTTTCAGTTTCAAGCATTTGTACCCTTTCCTCAGATTTTTCTGCTATGAAACTTTGCCTAAACACTAGCAAATGCAAGCCAAGCAGGACAGAGTATATGTGAAGTCACCACTTCTTTTGTGCAGAAATAGGCAAATTTGCCAGTTTTCAGCCTCATCCTCAGCCTCAGCCACAGGCAAATGAAACATTGCTTGCTTGGGCGCAGACGATGCACAAGCAATGAAAGAGACAGCAGGCTATTGCTAGCCCGTTCGTTCACATTATGTGTTTGTTGTTGCTTTCTGCTTTTCGATCGCAGGCAAATTTGTAAATTTTCAGTTTTGAGCCTTTCGTCCATTTGCCCAAATATGAGGCTGCCGCGACAAAAGCAAAAGTGAATCGCAGTATTTGCCATTTTCTGCTTCTTGAATTTGAGTCGCCGTAGCGCAGTGGATGGCATGAATGCCTGCAAATGTGGAAGGACGCGCGATCGTTGCTTGATTGAACAAAATTATTTTGTTTTATTTTCTTTAAATCGTGCTGCTGATTTTAACTCGAATAGAATTTTAAATTTACATAAATTGCATTTTATTATTTTCTTTTTCGACGTTTGAGTCCCCTTGCTGTTTAAGCGATCTGTTAGCAAACTACAATGAACATTTTCTAAATAATCTGTTTGAAGAGATCATTATTTTCTGTAAGTATGGTACAAAATCATCAAAAAGTGTAGAATTCGTAACGCCTTATGCAGCTTCTCCCTCACAGAGAGAGAGAAAGCCTACCTTCTGGTAAATCAAATTATGCTTTGCACGATCCTTCTCGCGTATTTTCTCTCACTACTTTACGACTTCTATTCAATCCATAGGTTTTGTCAACTTAAATTATTTTAATTGTCTAAATCGACAATCAAAAAAACTTGAAAGTTCTTTCATACGAAATAAAAAGGATACGGTAAGGACGTTTAAGAACAACTTGGCTGAAGTAAACATAAATTACGAGCAACACAGAAATATCGAATATCGTAGAATTAAAAAAGCAAAGTAAAACGCTTATTTGCCACAATGAGGGGAAAATTCCACTTACAAATACATACAGACATACATACATAGCTGCAAGTTCAAAAGAACTCTACAAACATTATTCAAAAATATCACTCACCTCCATCATCCATTCGGCAACTATTTTGCGCATGGCCGGCGTTATTTCCACTTGCACATTTTCAAAATATGTGACTAGGATTTGCTGATGCTTCTCCTCGGCCTTGAGTGCATTCTCCAAACAACGATCTGTGCTATAGGTAGGATCCTCGATGGCTGTATTGACATATTCGATATTCATGCCGGCATTTAGTATATAAATTAGGTCTGATTGATAGCTATGTTGTTGTTGATGTGGTTGCTGTGCCAGTTGCTGTTGTTGCTGCTGCTGCTGCTGTTGTTGTTGTTGTTGCATTTGGTTTGCGCCCTGACCAGGATACTTTTTCTTGCTGCCTGCTACTTTAGTATCAGCAACAGCTGTTGTGGACATACTACCAATGCCCGATCCTGTCGATGAGCATGTGGATGAGCTCGATGATGTTGACGAAGCTGATGAAAATTCGTTATTGTTGAGCGCATCAAAATGTGACTTTGTGTTGCTATCGTTCTTATCCTGTGCATCCTGTTTGGGCTGACGCAATGATATTGTGTCCCAATCGTTGGCCAAACTCTCCAGGCAAAGCAGATCCATGTTGGCCTGCGCTGAGCTCGTTGTTGTTGGTAGTGTTGTTGTTTTTGTTGTTGCTCTTAATGTTGTTTGTGCTAACGCAACATACGAATTCTCGAGCACATACACAAGGCACAAACACGCACGCACACACACACACGCACGTACACTTGCTGCGCCGTTCTCTTTGCGCTGCTTCTCACCACTCTTGGTGTTTATTTAACTTAAATTTGGTTTGATTAAGTTCTTATTCTTTCGCGGTTGTTTTTTTTTTGTTAACCGAGTGTTCGTGTCGGCGAACAGCAGCACAAAGCAAAGACACCAAAACGACGTTCGTTTCTGCAAACAACAACAAACACAAGCTGCAGCGCACAGTGAAGATCATTAGAAAAAAAAATTTTTTTTTTTGCAAAAATAATGCTTTTTTTCTTTTGTATAAATTTTTGTGCAAAAAAATAAAAAAAAAAAAATAAATGTTTGCCGAGTGCGCGCGTGTGTGTGTGATATTTGCTTTTTTCTACGTTTTTTCTTTTTTTATTCGCTCTAATCTTGTTTGCTGTCGCACATATTTGCGAATTAAAAAGTGCAGACGCTACCACGTTATTGCATTTACTTGGAAAATTAACAAAGTTTTGGAATTTTTAATTTCAGTCCTGCTGCTGTGTGCTTTAAGAATTTACCGCGAACACCAACTTCACTTGCGATCGCTTCTCGCTACTTCTTCTACTGCATTAACGGCGTGCTGGCTGTGTGACCGTTTTCGCGTACAGCATATATGACATATAAATAAAAAATACCAAAATAGTGTGACCGCAGCAGTTATTTTTAAACTGAATTTCAACAAAATGCTGTTTTATTTGCTACAGTTATCTATTAATAAATAATTTATTCTGCTAGAATTATTTTTCATTTGAAATTTTTCTTAAAGCTAATTGTGGCTTAGTTCAGCGTAACTTTTAGTTTCATTGAAACTTTAGCGGCTGAGGCATGGGCATTCACAACTATGCGTTGCACGCTGTATGCTGCCAGATAAGCAGAAAATTGTGCAAAATATAAAATATTGAATTCATTTGTTCTACTTTCATAGAGAGCGTTTAGAAAAGTTAAATTAATTTTTTTTAAATTCATTTAATAATACAGCCAACTATTAAATAGTAAAATTAACAACTGAGTACAATTTTTGCTGCTACGACTAGGTGGCAGCGCCTGAGCTACAAACGATCTGGCACGTAAGCAGGGAATGGCAAACTTAACGCTTTTTTTTAAATCAAAACTTTTTTAATAAAAGTGTAAAATAAGCAAGGTGCAATATAAAAAATAAAGCAAATGCATCTTTGCAATTTATGTATAAAATAAAAATTGCAGCAGCCCTACTTTAAAACACTTATAAAATATTTTACGAATTTACTTGAGTGTCAGCTTGCACCAGCAATAAAACTTATTTATTTTGTGCAATTACTTACTTATTAATAGTTTTCTGCATTGATAATATTGCACCCTTAATTCATCATATTGTTTTTATTTTTACAAATGTGTTGTTTAAAAATTTGTTAATTTTAACAATCCGTGTCAACGTGATAGATCGTTTGTGGCTTAGGAGTTGCCACACCACTCTCAGTTGAAATGTACGAAAATAGTAGCATCACTGACCAGCGACAATGCTACAAAATTTAATTTAATTATTCAAGAATTTGGAATATAAAATATGTCAACTTCAATATATCAATATTTTGACAAGCACTTTGCATAAAGAAAATACTATAAAATACCAAAACTGATCGACAGAAAAGCTAAAAAATACTTTTAGTATGTAGGGCGCTGTTAACCCTCTAGCGGCGAAAAGTAAAAGTACGCATAGTGTTTGACAGGGCCCTCTAGTGACGCAAAATAAAAATACCCTTAGTACGTGACTTTTAGTACTCCGCAGCACCATCTAGTGACACAAAGTAAGAACACTTTTAGTACGCGACTTTTAGTACTCCACAGCACCATCTAGTGACACTAAGTAAGAACACTTTTAGTACTCCACAGCACCATCTAGTGGCGCAGAGTAAGAACGGTTTTAGTACGCGACTTTTAGTACTCCGCAGCACCATCTTGTGGCCCAAAGTAAGAACGCTTTTAGTACGCGACTTTTAGTACTCCACAGCACCATCTAGTGACACAAAGTAAGAACACTTTTAGTACGCGACTTTTAGCACTCCGCAGCACCATCTAGTGGCACAAAGTAAAAACACTTTTAGTACGCGACTTTTAGTACTCCGCAGCACCATCTAGTGGCACAAAGTAAGAACACTTTCAGTACGCGACTTTTAGTACTCCGCAGCACCATCTAGTGGCACAAAGTAAGTACACTTTCAGTACGCGACTTTTAGTACTCCGCAGCACCATCTAGTGGCACAAAGTACAATTACTTTTGGTACTTGACAGCTCCATCTAGTGGCGCGAAGTAAAATTACTTAGAGCGCCCTGTAGCGGTCTAAAATAAAAGTACCCTTAGTACTTGACAGCGGCAAGCGCGAATTTTTTTTTTTAATTTTACAACACTTCAACATACCGCATGTTCGATAACAATTTGTTACTAAAATACTAAACATAAGTGGCAAAAAACTATCGCAGAATTGGCACCAACCTATCGGATTTTCAAATGGATTTTTAGAAGTAGCTTAAAATATAGGTGCAAAATTGCGCCTCATGCGCCAATAAATAAATTTCTGATATTTTAAGCAACAAAATGAGCTATTGCTTAAGAAAAGTTGTTATTGTAATAATTAAGTACATTAATATATTAACCATAAACGACAGTAATTTATTTTACAGCTTAACGCGACGCTTTAACACTTTTTGTTAGTTTTATATTTTTTTAAATTAATTCTAGAGATCAAAACTGTAACATAATGGCTAAAAGTAATACTAAATCATTGGCATGAAAATTTGTTAACAAATAAATCCATCCCAGCTTTTGGTACTTAAACTAAAATACATGAAAAATTCTACAAATTACAGCGGAAATGACCATCATCCCCCATTTATTTTCAGACCAGTGTTTTCACCAGAGCACAAAGTAAGATTTTGGAAATATTTGGCTCTATTTCAATACAACAATTACATTCTGTAAAAAATATATAAAATAACATACAAGAAGTGTCGAGCTACTGTCTAAATTCTTATATGAAATTTGATGCGAAGCTTTCTTTCACACTAAACCGAAACGTAACTCCAAATACATTAACGAATACTGCAAAAAAAAAAAAACATTATCAAAAAAATGTAATTACAATAACACATCATATGCATTTCTTTATAAAAAAAACTAACTTGCGGCTTTTTCGTACTAAGGTTTGTCAACTCGATTAGATCGATTTTATTTGACAAGACTACACCAAAATGATCCATACACATTACCAAAATCAAAAAAAAAAAAAAAAGTAGCGCAAGACAAACATTACAATAAAAACCATTTTACAGCAACTAATGTAGGCAACTTTAATTACAAATGTGCCAAAGACTTTCATGTCTTAAAAAGCATAAAAACTTTAAGTCATTTGTTGATAAAAAACAAAAAATTAATTGTTCAACCAAAGTTATTAAGCTGCTGTCATTATTAGTGGGGAATATTTCTCTTTATTTACTAATTAAAAAATAAATTTAATAACATGCAAAATCAAAGAATAAATTTAAAAACAGAATTTAGCAAAATTCTAACGTTGCCACATTTGAATCGATACTTCGATAGCTAATACTACAATTTTATGCCCACTTTTAATACTGCACTTTTATATGGTCACACTAATCAAGCGCGTGTTCGAATTCTAAGTTTGATCAAACAATAATGGCAACTTTAGTTATATAGTTAATGCACAATAGCCCTTTATAAATTTAAATAAGTTTGTCCTTAAGTTTTAATTAAAATTAAAACTAGAAAATACTAGATAAAGATCGAATACAATACTGAAATTTTTGTAGATATGCACCGTCTTACATCTAAGGAAACAAGTAGTTAAAAAAATAAAAACAATATTTCACAAAAGGAGATAGTTAAGATAGAGGAATAAGATGTATTGAATACATTGCTCGTAAGAGCGGAAATTATAAAGGTTATTATTAGTTTGTGAAGAAGATCTATAAAATGGTACAATTAAAAGTCGCAAATTACGAGTTATTTTGAACGGAATGTTATGTGTTAATATTTACTAAGCGCTTCAAAATTTGGAAATGCCTTAGTTAAATATTTATATTTATATATAAAGCGTTTAAACGCAACAATTAAGCAATTTAATTTTTAAAGAACTTGGGTTTGTGCAGAGCTTTTTCAGTATTTCTGGCATTTATTTGCAGCTAAGAAACGCAAGCACTTGCACATAATGCGGTATTTTGTCGCTACGGTCACACTGCTATTGACTACGACTGCGTCGACGTTTGATGTAGTTGTTTTTTGCACGTCTTCGCGAGACTTTCGGGCGCGCTTGCAAATATTTATATTATTTTTTTTTGAGTGTGTGTGTTTGATAGTGCAAGAGAAAATTTGTTTGTGTTATGCAAATGTATGGGCAAAACCCAAAAAAATTATTAAAAAAGCCAAAGTAGCCAACAGCGAATTGTCTTATTTGGAAACACTGCAAGCTCGTCCAGCTGCCAGCAGCAGCGAATAAGTATTTTTTCTAAAGCGAACTCGACGTCACGCAAAAAAAAAGAAAAGCAAGAAAAAAAGAGCATACCAGTGCGCTGTGCTTATGTGTGCGTGTGCGCGAGCATACGTTTGTGCATATGCGTGCGTGTGTGTGTGTGTGTAACTAAATCAAAGGTGGTAAAAAGCAAAATACAAAAATACAGCAACAGCAGCAGCAACAACAACAACAAGCTGCAGAGCAATAAACTAAAGCAACAATAAAAGCAAAGACAACAGCAACAACATAAAGTGAAATGCATGTGAGCGACGCCCACAGTTGTTGGCGCTTCACTGCAATGCGACATAAGAACTGCAACAACAACAAAAGCAACAGCAGCAACAACAACTACTACAGCATTAACAGCAACAACAACAACAACACCCAGCTAAGCAGCTGTGATTTTACTGTTACGCAGCGCCAGTTGTAGCTAACTCGCTCACTCGCATACACACAACAAACAAACACAAAAAAACAAAAAGTGTTGCGTAGCTGCTTTTGCACTTTGCAGGTCAAACAAAAGCAACAACATTGCTCAATAAGAAGAACGCAGCCAAAAACGAAAGCGCAACAACAATAAATACATAAAACAAACACAAATCAGCTGCGGCGCGCACACACTCACTCACACACACACACACACACACACACAAAGGGACACACACTGGCATAGTGTTCCGCCACTGCTCACTCTCGTCACAGCGTCGATCACATTGTTACACACACATACACACAACACACACACACACACACATACAAACACGCTAGACAAGTGCATTAAATGTGTGCATCCTTGTAGCGTGCAAGAGAGTGAGTGCAAAACCCTAAGAGAGCGCATAAGAGAGCAAACGAGCTAGCGAGCGCACTTGCAAGTGTCTCGTCTATGTGTGTGCGTTTGTGTTGCTTTTTTTATTATTTTAGCAATAAATTAATTAACAAAGCAAATTAATTAAAGGCTACGCCACGGCATGTCGTCCTCTACATCATCGATTGATACGCCGCCAACCACCCCCACAGCGCCGCTGCAATTGCAGGCCATTGTGGCGCAACAGTCTGCGCCGCCGCCCACAGCAGCACCCTTTGCCAAACGCACGCACTCAGCGTCCTCGAGCGCCTCATCGGCCTCGTCCACGGCCTCGTTTGCTGCCGCGCAGCAGCAGCACCATCATCATCATCAACAACAACAACACCAACAAAAGAACACCACCACAATTGTAGCCACTACACATGCATTATTGACGCCATCGTCCTCGACCAGTTCCACTGGCGGCAACGCGTGCACACCAGCTGCTGGTGCACCCACCATTGCCGCAGTGCATCATCATTATCAGCAGCAGCAGCAGCAACAAAAACGTCAAAACGTCATGCCGCGTTCCAGTGTTGTTACAACAGCATCAACATCCTCGCTGCGTACTGGCACATCAGCTGTTTGTGCTGCTGGCGCTGCAACAGCAGCTCCTACGGCTGCCAATGCATCCTCCTCGAGCAAAACCAATGCAAGCAAAGTTGGCAGCGGCAGCGTTGTGACTCCCATGATTACGCAAAAGATGTCACGCACCATACCGTCTGATAAAGTAAGTATTCCAAACACACGAACACCCTTTGCCCTTCATGTGCAGGCGACTGCGGCGGCTGAGCTTTGCTCAGCTGCTTTCGTTTTATTGATTTTTATCTTTTGGCAAGTGTTTTTTTGTTTTTTTCGCTTTTGCTTTTCTCCTTGTTTTTGTTTTTGGTTTTATACTGCAGCAACCCCTGCATCCGCTTCCAGCACATCTGACCTTTAAGCGCGCTAGTATCTATGAGCTGTAGTACAATGTACCAAGTACATATAGTTGTTGTCATTCCAAAACTAGGTGACCTTATAATCTAACCAAGCTTATAGTCGAAATTTTACTGTGCACTTAATGAGTAGAAACTTGGCGTATCCAAAATGCGTGGAAAGCAGCTAAAGGGCCCCAATTATTTTCGATATGAAAATCTATTCAATACTTTCTCTAATTTTGAACAATATTGAAGTGGGGAACGGTGGGCATAGCCTGAACCAGGGAGCTTTTGCTCTTGGCAATGTTGTACAATCTGAAATGTAAAAGAGTTCTCAAAGCAACATGCTATACCCAGTGGATCGACGAATACTAAAACTTTTTTATTTCCCAAAAAGGAGTTTAATCATGTTACGGCCTGATCATAAAGCATATTTTGGAAATCATGGATTCTACAAAAAAAAACTCGATTCTGTTAAAAAGTGTGTCTGCCTGAACGTGAACATTTTTGGAAGGTTAAATCCAGGGATGCTTTTGAGCAGAAATGATTCATATTTATAAATTTTAGAAAGCGGGACTGGACGCAAGAGTCGTCTACCGTCATTTATAAAGTGTTTTGCAACTTTTCTTAAATGAAATTTTAATGATTGTTTTCAACTTTTAAAGTGGGGATATAGACGCGAACATTTTTAGAAGGATTAATTTAGGAATGCAGCTTTTGCACTTGGCGGTGTTGTACAAGTCGAAATGTGTAAAAAGAAGTCGAAAAAAACATGAATCCTCTGTATTAACTTGTAGAAACAAGGTCTGGACACAAGACTACAGTTGATAGGGAACCAATTGAAAATAATTTATATAAAAGATTTACTAAATTTAAAAGGGGTTTAATTAGGCTGGTGCCTGTTTTTAAAATATGTTTTCGGAATTTTCAGCCCGCTGAAACAAATTTTAAAGAGAGGGTCTAGTAATTCGAAATGAATGTTTAGAAAAGTTCTCGAAAGCACATCAATCTGTTCTAACAAACAGAATGTACAATAAAACCTGGGATACTCCATTTGAACTTCTAGCTTTTGTCCAATTTGAAATGTCTTTGTTAAGAGCTTACAATAGAACAGGATCGATATTAACATCTTTTAAAGTGGATTCAATATTCAGACTCCTATACGACTGTAACCAGATTAGATGTTGAACTTCAAAAATTTTAAAGTAGTTCTACTATTCTGTCACAATCCGTTTTTGTGAGCCCCAAATATGCATGGCGTCAGGGGTTTAGTTGAGTTCATTTTGAAAAGATGGATTATTTATTTAGATGGAAACGTATGGCATCTGTCGACGAAACGAAATGGCAAAATCACCTTTAGGAACTCTTTTTAATTGCCTTTTTCTTATATATTTTCTACTAAGAACTAAACGTACGTTTATCTTCATTATGGTCCAATTTCAGACGTTCAATTTATGACTATTTTCTTTGTTCTTTGTCATGATCGAATTTCTGAATATCAATTTGTCATCAAATTCGAGACAATTTAAGAAATGTATATTTGCAAAACAAAAAAAAAACATATATAAATAAGTTTTTAAGAAGAGGTTCTGACTCATAATAAGGCTGGGATTCAGAAAACGAAAAAATTTTGCCACTTAGTCAAATATTAGCAAAAAATGTAAGAAACGCTGAAAGAGTTGAAAGAGAATGACAATTCAGCGAATCGACGTCGTTGAACAATATAACTAAAGTAGAATCAATAGATTAAAAAATCGTTTATCAGTGACTTTGGTATGCAAACCTTGGTTAAAGTGCCACCTCGAAATGCATTTTAAAGCTTAACCTTAGTCTCTATTTAGTAGATGGCCAAGTAATTAAATAATTTTAAGGGTTGCAGCACTGATTTCGAAAACAGAAATCGTTAAGCTTATTTATAAATCGATGGGGGCACTTACATATTACAAAAACATATAGTCGAGGCCTTCAAACGCATTATAAATGAACTTGGGCAATGTTTTTTAAATTTTACATTTTATTGCTATTTTCGGGTAATGCAAGCCAAAATTGTTATAAAGAAAATGTATTTCCAAAAAACGTAGTTTTTTAATACCTTCAAGGTTATGTGGAATTACATAAAAAATATAGGGAATTCTGAATTCGAAGGCAAAATAGGCTTGTCATGTTAAGATTTTGAGATATTTCATGCTACAACTGTAATTTTGCTTCTTATTTTTGAGGGTATGTGCGTGAGATTGCTTCGGAACTTTGCTCTTCAATAACTAGACCATATTCCTAACCTTATCGAGAGAGCAACACTAAACATAGTTTTAAAAATAAGTTTATTGCATAATTGGAAGATTGAATATATAATATATTTGGCCAAAATCGAATTTATCCGCTTATATAGTAATATCGTTTTGAAAACATTCAAAATTGGCGAAATTTTAAACAGCAAAAAGTATTTCGCTAAACCATATCGGAAACCAGCTCAAAACACAACTCTAAAAATACATTTTTAATTTGGTATTTTTGTTGTTTTTGATTGCATTCTATAAATACAAAAAACAAAAAAAAAAACAAAATGAAATACCCTGATTGATTTGCGGTGTTAGAAGCTTGCCAACAACTTGTGACCTTTAAAGTCGTTCATATCATGGCCATTCGGCTCCATCCCTAAACCAAATTTGTTGGGGATTTCCATTACGTGTGGTGGTAACAATACGATGCGCGTTGATTCCAACCCCCAATTTTCGTAAGAAGGGTGCGCTGTGTGTGTGTGTGAGTGTGCTGTGTGTACCTGCCAGTGCCAGCATCTCCCAACCCGCTGGGTTCTGGCATTTGGCCTTTCCTTTGCTCTGCTTAACATTGATAGAATTGCAAGTTGCGTCGCGTCAAACATTGGGCATTTTTTTCGGGTCAAGGTTGGAACTGGTGGCGCCCATACAAAAGCGCTGACAAGGACACATACAATTATGTATGATGCCTTGTGTATGGGTTTGTTAAGGGAGGGAATGGGATGGAATGTGTTGGGTTGGTTGTATAAGCTTGTGTGTCTGTGTGTATGCGTATGTGTGTGTGTGTGTGTGACGCAGCATGCAGCCGCCAGCTTAACCTTCAAAAGCAATTGCATTGAGTTCTTGACTGACGAAAAACACTGTACGAACATACGTATACGTAATATTTTTGTTTCTATTTCATTTCGACTGATTTCATATTTCTTTTGTTTTTGTGGGATGTACATTTTAATTGAGCTGTTGGTTGCATTTGTTCTGTTTATTTTTTTTTTTTGTTTTTGGGATTCATTTGAGATATTGCAAAACAATGTCATAATATATTACAAAATAGAATGGGTTTGTAATGAAGAGCTAAAGATGTACAACTCTTGAGCTGTTTTCGTTTTAAGTGCTGCAGCATAGGCAATAAATTGCAAAGAGCAGATAAGTGTGACGCAAATAGAACTAGTTCTGTTTGTGCAGCCACTTTTGGCATTGCCAAAATATTTTTTTTCGAATACATGCAAAATAATTGTCGTGTGTGTTTCCCTAAACAAATACAAGAGAAAATGCGTTTATTGCTTTTAAGTAAAATTAAAAAGAAATGATTTTGGAAAAAAGTTCCACGTTGCTTTGTGTATAGGAACTAGTCGAATTTATGCGAAAATAGCAGCTTTTAGGAACTTTTCTAGTTGCACTTGACACCAGTCAAAATGGATTTGCCGTAAATGTTTTTTTCAAGTATTTACTATAAACAAATATAGGACAAATTGGCTTAAGCAGCAAAATGTTTGCGTGTAAAGTGAACGAACTAGTTCCACTTGTACACCAGCGCTGCTACTTTGTTCACAGTTGGAAAAGGAAGAAACTAGTTTAATTCATGATTGAAGAGCGGAAGTTAGAAGCCTTTTTTTTTTTGCATTTGCCGCTGTTCAAAATCGGTTTGCCCACAAAAATATTAAGTTCCAAATAGCTTTCTCCTCACAATCTGTCAAATATTGATTGTTCCATATTTTCAAACAAATTTGGTTTTTTTGCAAAAAGCTTAAAGAAAAAAAAAAGTAAGCATAAATGAATTTGCGAGCTAGTTACTCTGGTGTACCAACAGTGCCATTCGTTTTTTAGCAAAATCCAAAAAAGAAGTTGCATTTGCATGCAATAACTAGTGAAATTCATGTTTTTAGTGCAATAGTTTAGTTTTTTGTTTGTAAGCCGAATTCAATGGGCCTACAAAAGCAATGAATTTCATAATCCTTTTCAGCTACACACAGCAAATAATAATTTTCACGTATTTTTTGTAAACAAATTCAAATGAAATTGGCACTCATGGCGAAATGTGTGAATAGGCCAAATAAATGAACATTCATTGTACTTACTGCCTTTTAATTATGAGCGTGTACAGACAGCTTCAAAATCTACTGGCCACATTTGTATGAAATACGAAACTCACTCGCATTCATTTGAATGTACAGAATACAGACGTTGTCATGGAGATGGTACTCATCATCGTTCCAGATGCCAGGGTACAATCAAATTCATTAGACTTTGTACGCACCACATACTGCACACAGAACATAAATTTAATCTTGCACGTGCCAAGTTTTAAGTGCATTCAACGCAGACCCCCTAGCTACCGGGAAAGTCTTGCATGCAAACCAATATATTGTAGATATTGTGCTGTAGACATCTGTACACATATTCCTATTCATTATCTTGGTTCAACGCATGCGACAAGCACAGCTGTCATTCTTTAAGCAAGTGTTTTATTTTTTTTTACGGAATCTAATACACTTTAAAGGCATCGAAGACGCTTTGCCGTAATTCGACGCCAAGGTGTATTGCTTGAATAAAATATTACTCATCTGGTTTAGTATGGTTTTCTATAGAAGCTATGTCTGATATCGTTAGCAGACTTTTTTATAGCAATTATATCTCTTTCTGGTAAAATTTAAATAAATGTTTTTTGCTGCAATATTACTCACAGCGAAGCAGTGTCAGTTTCCCCCGCCACCGCCCAATGCCACTTTGATGCATTTTGAAATGACTGTACCAACTGTGATTTTAGATCTAAGATGTCAAGTATAAATTATATAGTTTTCAAAGTATTTTTAAACTCATTAAAGTCTCTAGTACAATAATTTTTTGCATTCAAAACCAAATTCGTTCTTAACTGTGACAAACCTTATCAAAGCGGTAGACCATATTATATATTATATTCAGACTTATTCTAAACAAATTAAATGCTTTGGTTCAATACTTTGTTTGCTTTTAAAGATAAGGAAATCAAAATTAGCACTAAAATATTGGGTGTATGTAAATCATATATCATCGGAAAAAGGCAATTTATGCACTAATTCGTAATATATATTTTATATTCGTATTATGCTATATAATAAATATATCACGCATATTCCTAAAAAAAAAGACGGTATTTGCGTATAATTTCTTTGCTTGCGTTTATTTTGCTAGATATCGTAAACAATTACGGGGTTTCAAAGTTTTTGAGTGATTTCTAAAACTGTCTTAAAATTCATTGAAATCGCGGTAGGTCATTGAATCAGGTAGGTAGCAGCCATAGGTTGTGTCTTTTAAAAATAACACTATTTTTGTATCTTGAAGATCAAAGTTTGTATTCGGTTGTCGATTGGACTAAAAATAGGGCCAAATTCAATAACTTTAAAGCCCGGTTGGTTGTGTATTTCGTACAGCTTACAATAGAATTGTCGAAAAACTCTGAGAAAATCTAAAATGATATGAAGCATGAATATATTAAGCCATTAGTTTGCACACAAAGATTGAAGCTTTGTATATTCTAAACCGGCCGAGATTTCCAAACAATTCCAAGAGTGAAACTTTAGTTTCTTCGCCAAGCCTAACTAGCACTGCTTGTGCGCAAATGTCACAAACTGGCTATAATCATAATGAGCCATGATTATGGAGCCAATGGCTGTAAACTACAACCATTTAGGCATTTATTGCCATTGGGGTTTATAGTTCTTTTTCTATTTTGCTTTTGCAAGTTAAACGCGTCCTGGTTCAGCTTAGAACCGGTTGTATGCAACCCTAGTTGTGTTAATATCGACAAACATTTCGCTTTTTAGCGCTATTAAATCAATGAACAGGAAATTTCAACGAGCAGGAATGCGAATATTACAAGCTACTACTACTACTGGCGGCGGCTACATTATATTCTATATACCATATAAATATATATATATGTATATATGTATGTACCAGATACTGGCTAGAAATCCTAAAAGCAGTCCATAAATTCAACAAAGTGGTCTTGCGCTCAATGGAGGTCAAGTTGTGTGTCTGCGTGTGAGAGAGTGTATCTGTGTGGTTGGTTGGGTTGTCCGGCTGGCAGCACAATACTTAAAAGCCATTTGCCGCGCTTGTGCCTGTTATAGCTCCGCCGCAGAGCACAGACCTCAAACACACACACACATAGTAGGCATCTGCCACATGGTTGTGCAGCGTGTGGGTTGCATGTGGGAGCGGGAAGAGAGCTTAAATGTAAAGTGCCATTAAAAAGCAGACACATATGAGCAGCAGCGACAGCCTTGCGACCTATTTGAAAGCACCAGCAGCAGCCTCAACAACAACATCATCATCGTCATTATCGTCATCATCATTATCATCTACGGCAATAGAACGCCTTCTGCCGGATAACTGGCTACTTTCGGCGGCCAAATGTGGCAATGTGTCTACTTTGTGCTGCTTCATCTGGGGGACTAGTTCAGTAGAAAAACTGGAAACTGGAGCATTGTGTGACAGAGGCAAAGTGCTAAAGTGTGTAAAGCGAGCGCCCCTCTGGCCAAAGAGAGAGTTATGCGAAGACATGATATATTATAGTTGGCATTTGCTGACATTTATACACGTATACGTATATACATAATATTCGCACACATAGTGATATTAATTTTACAACATTTTTAATTAAAATATGTTTTTTTTTGTTTTTTATGTAATATTAGCTCATAACCCTGACACTGACCTTAGCCTGACAAAGTGCACGTAACTTGGTATAAAACCGAACGAAATGCATTGAAGCAACATCAATGGAATGTGACTCAAATTGAATGCCTTTGTGAAAAAAAAAAAATAAAACTTGGACTAGCTTTACTTTGAAATTGATAAAAAAAACAATATAAATTACACAATGCATGACTACGAAATACTCTGTATAAAAAATAAGTAGTGTTTCATTGCTAACATTATTTTTCCTCATAGAACGATTTATTAATTTTATAAGTGCAATTAACATGAAAAAGTTGCACATCCGCTTGTGGCGTCCAAATGGCATGGGCCAACTGAAGTTTCTGGACCCACTTCCAGCATATGTCAGCGTCTTGTTTGGCGGAGTGCTTCATAACCCTGAATAACATTTGAGTGCTTAATTTGATTATGAATCGTTTTGTATTGTGTTTTGCTAAAACTGGTCATATGAGAACTGTATGATATAGTCAAGTAATTGGGTTTTTTAATTTTGAAGTCCTCCCTAAAGCAATGTCTTCTGCAGTGTTTGTCAAAGAATCTAGAACCGCGTTAAACCCCGCCTACAAGAGAGAAGACCTGCCTCAACCAGGTTACCATGCCATTCTATTGCGTCTGTGGCATAACTCTAACACCTTAAATATCTTACAAAGAGCCGTGTATACGATTGGTTACTGATTCTTTCTAGAGACCAGCGCTACTCTTGAAAGGAAAGTCGTTAATAATAAAGTCTAGGCTATGACGCAGTCCAGCAACGAAATAGCTGTCAAAAAACGCTAGGTATGGCATCCTACACCTCAGTAGCAGTAAAATTGAATTCGTAAAGGAGACACGAAGGATTTAAAAGTACCATCATCATTCAAATAATACCTACGAATTGCTATACATTCGAACACACTCTTTCTAAAATCTTAACATGCAAACAGCGATTGTTGTAGCACATACTTATATTTATCACAAACTTAATGTACTCTTGTATATGACGATATAGGGTATATGAAAAGTGCTACAAGTTGTAACTTTTTTAGTGCGATAAATGCAATAATGCCTATGATTCAGAATTTTTTGCGTAATACTAAAGCTGCCGTAGCAAAATATTACATAATTTCGTGCTGGCAAAAACAATGAACTGTGAACTTTGAGCCGATATGCTTCAAGCTTAACTCAACTTCTGCTTGGTGCTGCAAGTTGCAGATATAGTCTAAGCTCAAAAGTCCAAATCTACACAACGTTTGAAATCGAAAAAGAAACTAAGTACTTAGCGTTGATTGCGTATGGCTGTTATTTCCGGAGTAGATTTTTTAAGGTCAAGAAATTTTTTTTTAGTTGGAAAGCTCTTGAAAAAGTTACACAATTCGAAGAAAGCTCGTGAGATTCGATAGATAGATAGATGCACACTTTAATTAATTTACTATCTTAATATATGAATTACACGTTAATAACAGGCTATGTGGACCGTGTTTAATTCAGCCCACAAAGCCCACAGAATACTTTTCAGAGTGCCTATGGATACCGTCACAACAGAACTTGAATACACCCAAGTCTGTTTTTACACGGTTTTGATATAACACGGTTTGAAAATTGAATATTTTTAATTTTTTTACACGATTTTATTCCATTTAGCACGATTTGAAATTTTATGTACTTAAATTTTTTTTGTCAAATTTAATTTTTGCGAACTATGTGCATATCACAAAAAAGTATTTATGAAAGAAAAAAGTCTGAAACCATCGGTAGTATCGATAGTTTGCGAACACTAGCTTAAAGATTTAAGTGAATTCCCCTTTAGCGCGTACAAACAATTTTTACTGGTCAAAGCAAATGTGAATAGCACTAATTTAGGGGAATTCCCTTTATGTGCATACAATAAAATTTACTGGTCAGAGCAATTGAAGCGTGTTAATATTTTGTGAACTGTCAATGCAATAAGACGTGTTTGGTAAAGAAATTTTTTGCAGGCAAATTTGATTTTCCATTAAATTTATTTTTATAATTTTCCATATAAATTCAATTTCTTTGGAAACCAAGATTAAAATTTTAGATTAGCGAATGCGAATAACTGATGACAGCAATTAAATTTATGTTGTTGTATTTATGATTATCACTTAATCTATTTTATTTTATTTTTTACCTTAAAAATTGAATAATAACCTATTCTTTTCGTTCACAACATAGTTTTTTAGTTCCTGAACTTGCCATACATTTAATTTATATTACTTTTAAGATTAGAGTGCATATCTTTTTTATCATTAATTACTATGCTTGTGAAAATAAGCATTATATATTTGATTTAATAAAATAAACATGAAATCTTGTTTTTAAAAATTCGTGCTTTTCACTAATTTTAATAGGTTTTACAGATTAGGAACAAATCACCCATTTTTGTATGCGATCAATGTCTTTTTTTACACGGCTTCTTCTGGAACCAATCTACCGTGTAAAAACAGACCTAGGTGTACTTATGCTTCACGTTAATATTAGTTTTGAAACTACGCATAGGGGTCAATTGCCACTGCAGCACTGCATTCAAATGTAGAAACTAATTGATACCATTTCTTATTTTCTTCGTCTAACAAATCAATGTACTTAAGGTGTCCGCTGCTAGCACTTAGGGTGTGCATTGACAACGTTGCAGCATAATGAGTCATAGTGCAATATATTCAATTTCGTGGTAGATTTATTAATGCACGCACATAGGTCAATTGCCATCGCTGCCAACCGCATGGTACTGCCACTGGGGTCAATTGCCACCGTTGCAGCAACACAATACGTCAGTGAGATGCCTGTCTGTGCCTTTGTGTCTACTTACTGTCTGTTTTGTGTGCAGTAACACAATCTTTGCGAAAATGTATAATTGCAATTTTTCGATGCAACGAAACATGCTGCAAGCTCAAATTACAACTCTGGCCATATTTTGCGAATAATTTTGCTTTTGGCCCAACTACTAATTTGGCCAATTTTAATGCATCAAAATGAACATAAGTTGGTTGTTATGAGCAAAAATGAAAATGTTTACTTTGATATAAAGTTTGTTTTAACAAAAATAGTAACATTTTCATGCTTATGCTTGGGTGGGGTCACTTTCGTTGAAAAAACCGCTTCAACTCATATACTATTGACCATAAAAGCCAAACCATATTAGCAAAGAGCTTTGCCTAAACTAGAACTTGATGGTTAACCCATTTTCCAAAAAAAAAAAAACTATTGTAAACCATATTTGTTGCTCGTTTTAAAAGTTGATGTGACAGAAATTGCTTTCAAGCGAACTTGAACCAAACAGAGCGTACTTTGTGCAAAAGTATAAAACTAAACGAATTGTTTGAAGCATACAGAGCTCTCTGCAATTTCCGGCTATATCTCAAATGGCTCTAATCTTAAATTCAATGGGGAAAACCCTAGAAGTACTTTAAAAGACCATTATATGCCCGTAACTTAGCTATTGTAATAAAATTTTTTTTGCCAATCAATGAAAATAAAAAAGTGAATTGATAAGCTGCTGCCATAAAAAAAAACAGCAACTTTTTTAAACAAATATTATCAGCGCACGTCATAAAATACTAAATGTTTATAATATAAAAAAAAATACCAAAATAAAATCCATACTGCTTATTATGGAACATCCTAAGCGCCTAAAGCGGAAGCTATTCAAGCTCTTCAAATCCGAATTAAATCTAGTCTATTCATTACGTCAACTTTTAGGCTTTTTTTTGTCTTCTCTAAAATACTATCCATATACACACATTAAACCCATCCATAAAGCAGACTTATGCAGATTAATATTTTACATTCACTTAAAAAAAATACGATACGATAAATCTGCATATCAAAAACGTGGGACGTATTCGCTTAAGATGAGTAATTCCAATGATAGACAGGTTTGGTGATAGTCAAATTTTTATGCTGGCTTTAAAAACAATATTATTGTGTGAAGCTGAAAGTGGTTATAGTTTTGAATTTTGGTTGATCACTACCAAAACGGGACTTATTGAGGTCTATTTAAGCATTTTTCAAAGCACAAATAAAAACTCGAAAGGTAAAGGTAAATAAAATTATAAATCAAATTGAAACAATGCATACTTGTAAAAATTTGAAAGAGTTAAACTATGTTAGCAGTTTCTAGTTAAAAGTTATAAAAAAAATAACAAATTAAAAGAATAAGCAGCTAAATAGAATGTCTGAAAATTCTAGACTCTTTAAATTCTAAAAACAATTGTACTAGTGCCTTTTTGTTTTCGAAATATGCGAATACTTCTTAGCTATCTTCATAATGTCATGTTATCAAGACTTTCATAAGCTAAATCTATATCAGAAGTTCCCTATTAAAGGTAGCAAAAGAAAAAAGAATTGTTAAGCTTTTACAACTGCTAAAAATGTGTAAGGTTCTACATTCTCTATCTTCTTATAACGTTTGATTCTCTGCGTACGATTAAAAGATTAAAATCTTTTGTAAATATGTAACTTATGCTTAGTAATTTAGCATATAACCTTGAAAGAATCGAAAGACTCTGTAGTTTTTATTAAAAGAAATGCATCGTTCTTTGGATTTGTTATAAGTGAATAATAGTTTTCGGATTACTTTTATTTTGTGATTATCTCCAATAAACCGAATATTTCCTCAGATTATATACTTTTATGTTTTCAGCTTTTTAAAAGACAGTACCTCTGCATCAAATACGTTGTTTAAGTTAAGAAAACTTGCTTGTGCATTATGAAAGATTTCTTTGATCGTAAACTTTCGTACAAACATCTGCACTCATAAGCTCATCAAAACTATATCTTATAGTTCATTATATTTTCGGAAATGTTTCTTCAATTAAGATTTATGCATGTTTGTTTAAATCAAATGCAATATTGTTTATAGCTGTTTGTTGCCAAAGATTCCCACCGCAATATACAATTTCTATTATAATTCTTGTGCAAAATCTGGAGAAACTAAGATTTCACCACGCTTCTGGAACATTGCCTCTCTCTTTATTATAATAAGTCTTCGCTGATTATTATTGTTGATATTTCCTGTTTCCAATATTTCATATTTCAAATAGGGAAATGCGAACATTTACTGTAATTGTTGAATGCAGTTTAATAAACTTTTATATATGGGCGAGTGTGTGTCTGGGAGTGTGTGTGCAACATCTGCAACGAAACAAAAGCAACAAAATGCATGTACAGGTAGACATTACGAGAGTAGGTTGAAGTGTTTTGTAAGCAGCTTGGTCGAAAGAATATGAAAAAATTTATTTTGAGTATTTGATTCGTTTGAGTATGCTTTCATTTTTCTAAAAATTTAAACCATTTTTCTGCAACAAATTCAAATATAAACGAAAACACTGCAAAAGCAGCGGTCTTGGAATGGAACATATTTTGTGGTCTCTAGAAGCATTCAGTTCGAAAACATTTTTTTACTATACTAATGTTGGGGAATTGCCAAAGCTGTTTTGCTGGACAGTTTCAAAAGCATTTGTTGGGATTTTTACCTAACGTGGAGAACAATTCAGGCAAAGCCCCAAAAATTGTAATGCACTAAGAGCTCTGTCTTACAACAAAAACAAACGTATAATTTTTTAAACATCTTATGAAATAACGTAATAATTCGTTAGATATCAAAGATTTTTACTAGAATAATATATAAAATGAATTTCAATTTTTAATTCAAAATCTTGAATAAGTCAACAGTTAAAAGTCAAATCGAAATCAGCAATTTTCACTCCATAAAGAAAATCACTTTTACGACTGATCGGTTGGTCTGAGAATACAATTAGAAATGTCGTTTAAATTAGTAAACTCAAAAGTATAACGTAGAAAATTTGAATGCTTCTCTCAAACCTTTGCTAACACCTTTTTGCTTCTGCTACTACTGAGATGTGGGTATGAGATCCCATATCTTAGCATTTTTCCGTATATCTTGGATAAGCTTTGTATTGCGCATTTTTTTTAACTCCAGTCCGACAAACAATTTCCACATAGCAATCTGCCAAATTCTTATTTAACTTAGGTGATCTGCGCTTAATCCTGATTATAATAATAACCGCTATATTATACCGCTGATTATAATATATACCGCTTTCGGATTCGCCTATAGGCCTCCTAAGCTGTGTGTATGATATCTCAGCATTCTTCGACAGTTCTGCCGGAACGAGTCATCGCAGAGTCACAAAAAGTGCACAATTGAGCCATAACAAAAAACTGTTTATTTTTTAGGAAGAGATTTTAAAAGAATAAAACTAGAGCGCATAGACAATATTATGTGCTTTGAATCTTTCAGTTTACAAAATCAGTACGCCCAAATACTTGGCTGCGAAATATTTATATGCAAACTTAAAAAAATATCTGACAAATTTTGTGCAAAAGTAATTTCTAATCGTTTCGCTCGTTTCGAACTCACTTAATATACCTATCCGGCACAACTGTTGTACCAACTTTCCATATGAGCGCAATATAATTGGTGAAAAACATTAAACTCTTTGGAAAACGCCTTTTTTCTACGAAGGCTATAGTTACTTTTGCCATACAAGTAGTGCGAAATAATTTGGAAATTATTTTTCGGTCACCTCTCGCAAGAGACACAACAAACACAGCGCCAAGTGATCAAAGCAATCATCGAAAGAGCCACAGTGGCAAAAGCAGAAGACAAAAAACCAGCAAAACCAGTTTAAAAACTTATTGTTGGTATTGTTGCTTTTGTTGCTTGACTGTTGTGGTCTTTTGGCCAATACAAAAATGAATGTAAGTGCACATGTACAATAACAAAAAAAAAAAACATCGATCGAAAGTATAGTAAGTAAAAAATCGAAAGAAAAAGTGCCGAAAAAAACCAATATTTTACATTATTTTGAAGGAATCATTATCAAACTTAAGCCCACGTTTTTGTAATCCTAAACATCTTTGCTGTTTCGAAAGTGCGCTTAAGCAAATACTATTCGAAAGTTAAAACGCTCTAAAGATTTAAATGATATAGAAAGTTGATTGTTTGCATCCTTTGATAAAGCCACAAACAAGAAACTGGTTACAACTGCAAAACAGCTATAGAAGTTCAAGCAAAGCAATTAATATTATGTTCAAAACTGACATAGGTTCAACAACTTAATTAATAATAATAACATACATATATTATTATATATGCTTAAGCATAAATTTGTTGATTTTGGTAAAATTGAAAGCAAATTCACACGCTAACATTTTGCATGTGAGCAGAGGCAACATGTAGTCTCAGAGGCTGACGCAAAGAAGTTGCCAAAAAACTGGTTCAACTTTTGTATGGCAGCCATATGAAAAAGCCGAACGATTTTGTTTATGTTTTACACAAAATATTAGCGTTTAATGAAAATACAATTGACATTAATTTAAAGACAAGCGCTGCACTAATTCCTATAGCGGGCATACAAAAAGGAAGCCGACTAGTAGCTTGTAATTTCCTTTTAATTTAGCAAAAAATATTTTAAACTTTAAAAAACATTTTCAAATTTACTTTGAATGCAGCTGCAAAAACCTAGACCTATACAACACTTGTTAAAATAATAATTAAAACATCAAAATAGAGGCGTTGTTGTTTGAAAACTTGTAATGACTTGTTATGATGACGATATTGTTGACGCGGAGGTCAAAATCATAAAACCTCATAAAAACCCGTGGTTTCAGTGTTGTTGTTTGTACATTTGTAATTTGCACCATCTGTTTGGTAAATTCCGGTTTTATGAAAGAATGCAAGTATTTGTATTAAATTCAAGCTTTCAAATATTATTTTCTATGTTTTCAAAAGATGTCTTTGAATTTAGAAATAACAAAGAGATGCACTCAAGGACACAGTTCATTTACAAATGGCAAGTTTTTGTTTAATTTGAACTTGAGTGCTTTCAAATTATTATATTAAAGACATGTTCACACCAACCATTCGCTATAGTACGATTTTATGAAAAAGTCTAAAATATAAACATATTTTCACATAATGAACTATAAAAAATAAAATATAAAAACTGCATATGCTTTGAAGTAAGTTAAAGGCAAGCGATAAGATTTTAAATAAAAGCTGGCTGCAAAACTTTCAAATCACTAAAAATTTACGATTTAATAATATAATAATGATCAGACATTTATGGTTTATCGCTTATATGATGTAGAATGTTACCTTCACAGCTCACCAGATGAAACTGTTTTACAAAGTGTTCTGCGAAAAACAGACATTGATGTTAATAATAGAAATTAACTATACAAAAAGTATTCAATAAATAAACAACTGTTTTGAATATATAAAACAATACCAAATGTGTACGCCTACGAACTCAATCGCTTTGACGGTAAGGCTTTTTGTTATCATAATAATGGTATTTTGCCATTGTATGTCTTAATGCAAATCGAAATATTGCTTATCTTTTCAAAATACTGTTTTTCAGTAAGTTTGTATCTAAGTTTATTCAAATATAACAGCTGTGATTCGTTAGGTATACCGTATGACAAAGTATTGCTAAAATAAAAGCAATAATCTTGAAAAATTATAGTGTTCCTCTAAATCGGGAATTTGATTTTTTTAAATAAATTTATTTGTTGAAATTGCTCTAACTACTCGTGTCTTCAAGTGCAAAATTTGACGTACCTCTACTGCCTGCATTGAATCCTATCTAATTAGGCAGAAATATTGTGGCCACCTCTTTTCCACACTAATCCTAATCAATTTTCTAATTTCTTGTTTTTCTCCATTAGAGCAACAGCTTATACTTATTTGACGTAAACAATTGCCGCTGCCGCCGCTGCTGCTGCTGCCTGCGTGGAAAATTGAAAATAGCCTCTTGAAAGTGTATTACAAGAGCATAATAATAAGTATTAAGGGGGATTGGCCTTCACTTGATGTTGTTGTGCTCTCGATTCGCCTTACTTGCCTCGACTTTGCTTTATGGGCGATTTGCATTGCTTTCGTTGGCGTTTTTGTGCAACGTCATTCGTTGCATAGACAAATGAGTGTGGCACATAGTATAGAGGAGGTATATGCAATGGGTCGAAATATGCGAAGCGCATAATGTTTTGCAATCGATAACTGTGTGTTTTTGGGGAATCATTGCAATAAGTAGAAAATTTAGTAGGAAATTATGAGATTATTTAATTGCATAAATCAATCAATTAGTGTCGTCTTGTCTGAAATCCTACAAAAACGTGAAATTGCATTAAATTTTGTTTAAATGTAAATAAAAAACAAATTTATTGAGGCTCAAACAGCTGTAAATAATACTTACATTTTAGCTGCTTAAACTTTTTATTGCATATTAAGTTGAAGCGTCGTTTCATTCAAGCAAATACCAATAAGATTGAATTGTAAATGCGGCATCTAAATTAGTAGATTCCTAACAAAAAATCGCATTACCTTTTTATTTTTAATTGCTCTAATTAAAAAAAATTCAATTTTTCCTTTTTTTTAGTTTATTTTAAACATCTACAATTTCAGAAAAAAAAAATTATGCATTACAACATAAATTTAATTTCAAAGTTTCAAGCATTTAAATAATAATTACAAAAAATTACTATTTAAAATATGTACCAAAACATACGTTTATTATTATTGTTGTGGCAGCCCTGCAGTAGATGTTAGCTTCTAATCCTCTCCGCTTGGAAGATTGCTTTCACTCATTATTAAGGCATTTTTTAAAAAATTTATTCTCTGTACAAATTGTGATGTTTTTTATTTTAAAGAGAATCTTTTTGTCAAAATAAAAAAAAAAAAAATTATTTGAAATCTTAAACATTTGAATTAAGCATAGAACATTTTTATTTAATTCATATATACATATAAAGTTAAAAATTAATTGTTCTTTTGGTAAGGGATTTTGTTTTTAATTTCAATTAACATTTGAAAAGCATTTTTTCTACTTTTTTTTTAACTTTTTGTAAAGGAGTTTTTTTGTAAATTTTTTAATAACTTTTTGTATAGGATTTTGTTAAAAAGTTTTATTAATGTTATATTTCTATTTTTTTTTTTCAATCATTAAAAATAACTAGTTTTGGAAAAACATACATTTTTTCAACAAATATATATATGTATTTACAAATATTTCGCTTTTTACAAATATATCTAGAAAGGCGTTGGGTAACAAAACTATTTTTAAAATAATTTTTATCATCCAAAAAAACAATTCTTATTCATTTATTCCTTAAATTCAATTTAAAGAATTATTTTTAATTTCATGTTATCTTATAATAAATTATTAAGAACTTAGCCTATTTACAAATAGTTTCCAGCTTTCCCTATTGTTGGCTAAAAACCTTAACCCGTGAAACAATTTGCACGTTGAGCACTGTCCGTCTCGAAGTAGTCTTTGAACGTCAATGGGTTTGCATTCGAAAGCTGCACGTGCTATATTTTTAATTGTTTCCCTAGGATGTGTCCGATCCATCTATATTTTTTTTTATCGATTTGTCACTTTTGATGCCCCGTTGAATGGTAGTCTGCCATAACCTGAACCAGAAAACTTAAAAAAAATAGGCTTTCAATTTTTGTTCAAAGAGCCTTTTCAACCTAAAATATTTTTTATTTTTTTTTTTAATTATTAAAATGTTTGCTATTTTAAAAATGTTAATCAAAATTTTTTATGCCAATAAATACTTAAAAAAAATTGTATATTTATTTTTAAAGTATTTATTTTTTCTTTGAAAATCGGTTTTTTTCTAAACAATTGCATAATAATATTCTTAATTTTGGTTCAAACGATTTATTTTGAAACAAAAAAATTTTAATTAATATTTATTTGTACATTTAAGTATTTGGCTTTTTAATAAGCAAAATTTTTAATGAATAAAATTATTTTTTCTATAAGTTTTGTAATAAAATAAAATTTTCAACAATTAATTAAAAATTGTTCATTTTTGTGCAAAGATTTTTTTAAAAATAGTTTTTTTTTTGCAAAATGTGGCTGACTATTTCAAAGTATTCATTTTATTATAAATCAATAAGCTTGCAAAACATGAAAAATTGTACTTATTGCAAAAAAAAGTCAAATATTTTACAACGTGGAAAAATTCGTTCCCGCTTCACTTATTTCGACCCATTCACTATATATATGTACGTATAGTGTGTATACACGTTGAACGGCCTGCTGCATACTATTAGATATTGTGCAATAGATTTGATATACATATATTTAAGAATAAGGTCAAGCGAAAAAGATATTCACCCACTCACTGAGTTGGCAAATATATAAAAATAGAAAGATAAAAAAAAAAAAATTAAAATATTTTTTCGTGCCTCTGCAGCAAATAGAAGTCAGCTTATTTAAGCGGAAATTTTATTCGAGTGGAACAATAGAGTAAGGGCAGCATATTGGAATATATACATACATACATGCAAATATATATATATTTTTTATTAAGATTAAAACTACAAGTACTGGATGAGTTGTTTATCTTGAAGCACATAAATTATGGTAGCTCGCAAAGCAGCTGTGCTTGCAGCGTAATAGCTGCAGCTTATTTCCATATGGAAATAGACTTAAAAAAAATAAATAAATAAATAAATACAATGAAAAAACAATATCAAGGTCGGAAAAACATGTTTACCAACTAATAGTCGTTGTATGCGTATGCTCCATTTCTTAGAAAAATGACCTTAACACTTTGGGGAAAACAATATGGCGGCTTTTATGCAAATTGCACTTGAAAGCGCAATATGTGCGGAATATCATTATTATTAAATTATACTTTCAACTGAAGCAGAATGTAACATATGTTCTATTGTTCTATCATTACAGATTAACTTACGTTTAATACTCGTTAGTGGCAAAACAAAAGAATTCCTATTTAATCCATCAGATTCAGCTGGTGACATCGCACAAACAGTATTCGATAATTGGCCAGATGGTAAGTTTAATTAAAATTGAAATTTAATTTGAATTATTAGACGCATTTCATTGAGATGGCATGCTGCCGAAAATGCCTGAAAATGTTGCAATGCTTAAATTAATTATATTTCGTATTAATTGGTTTGATTGAATTTGCAGAAAATTAATTTAATTAGTTGCTTTCATGCGTGCAAACGCCTAGATATTGCAATTTGAAATAAATTCAATTATATTAAATGATATATATCCTTTTGCGGGCTCTTTTGAATACAAATGCGTTGGTAACGAGAATGCAGAACAAGTGAACAAGCTTTGTGTGGGCAAAACATCGATATATCGAAGTTAAAATCGTGAAATTAAATGATATTAAAGAAGCAAAATACTTGACGCTTGTTTGAAGGTCCTGTGCTGCAAAAGTGTAATGATGTATCGATATATAGATATTTATTATGCTTTGTGTGGGCAAAACATCGATATATCGAAGTTGAAATCATGAAATTAAAGAATAAGAGTACTAGACGCTTGTTTGAAGGTCCTGTGCTGCAAATTGCATCGTTGTACCATTATATAGATGTAAATATATAATGGTTTGTGTTAGCAAAACATCGATATATCAAAGTTCGAATCATGTAAAATAAACAATAATAAAAAAGCAAAATACAAGACGCTTGAATGAAGCCCAAATTTCGCAACAATGATGTTATATCGATAAATCGATATATATAATGCTTTTTGCTGGAGAAGCATCGATTTATCAAAGTTCAAATTATGGTAACGATAATAAAAAATCAAAATTCAAGACACTTGCATGAAGGCCCAGTGCGGCAAGAATGTCGATGCATCGATATATCGAAATTTAAGTTACAACAATACGCACTTTCAGTTAGACTTATAGAAATGGAAATGCCGTATGCTCCAAAGCGGAAAGCATAGCGATGTATGGAGTTTAAAATTATAACAAAACAGAAAAAAATTAAGAAAGAATTATGTGTCAAAATTACATTTCTGCCACCACGAAAATCATTTTATTTTTAGATTTTCTGAAAATTGACAATTCAACGGATTAATATTTCTCAGCATTAAGAAACTCATATTGGCTTTGAGTTATGCTGGGAGAATGTCAATGTTTCAATATTAAAAAGTTTTAAATATGCTTATTTATATTATAAAAGAAACAATGAGGAAAAATAAGAAATAATTGAGAGATAAATATACAACGATGTTTCCAGTTTTATGTCGTAATTACCAAGACAAAAAGAGCAAAGAAAGATTACAATTTTTAAACAATTATATTAGCAAAAGAGTTAAAGCACCATCTATAAATCAATAATAAAAAATGATATGGAATGGGTCAATCTTGCTTATAGATTTGATACAGATGACTTAGAAGGTACCATACAAAGTTTAATTATATCTAGAAAATTGTAAACTAATGAGAGAAAAAGCGAGTTATTCTTGAAGAAACGGTTCAATTAACTTTATTTAAAAGTTTAAAAATCAATTATGCCAAATAACAGTTTGTACATAAATAGTACCATATGGCATATCTATCAGATTTAGGAATCAGTGGAATAGATAAATCATGATCATTCGCTCCAAAGGCAGAGCATGGGGATACCCTTATTAATAGCTGTTCAATGGGAATTTGGACCTACAGTTTTTATCCAAATCCGTCTTGTCTTTAATTAATAGAGACCTGTTAGACAAATGGACCAGTGCTGCTGGGTGGAATCGAACCACCGACATTTCAATTTAGAGGCAATTGCGCTGCCACCGAAGCCCATGGCCGAATAGATAGATCCCGATTCTAATCTGGCAGTGCTAAGAGGAAAAATAGCCTTTGTGCAGACTCATCTGATAAATGCGGTACAAGAGAACTCCAAACGCATAGGCATTATTGCTAAGCTAGGCAGACAAGATAAATTTATATAAATTAAGTAGTAGTAAGGTTCGTGAAAGACCACAAACACTACTTTAGCTTTATTTACAATATTGCAGATATATTAATCCCTTACTTTCCTTTTTTGCAATGTCAAGATTTGTACTTAATATATATATATCACTTCGTGCATAATAATTAAATAAAATTACTAATTGTGCACCCCTAGCGTTTTTAAATCTCAGTAATTGAAAGTACAAATTCCAATCCTTCACTATTCATTTCAAGCGAAAGCAGTGCCATTTCGTAAATTTCAAGGCATTTTTATTAAATATCTGCATTTTGTTGAAATTACATTTGGCTTCTTAAAAATCGAATAATTCAAAGCAACAATACCAGACACTAGATACACAACCCTTTATAAATAAATAAATAAATTATCCATACTCCTACAAGCTTAAGGTTTCAACATAGGACTTCCGCCTGTCCCTATCTCTAGCAATTGTTTGAAGCTTGTTTAACGATTTGCCAGTTTCTTTCTGAACCGTTCTTTTTCAAGTTGTTTGGGTTCGACCGCGTCATCTCGTGCCCTGAGGGTTCCACTCCAGCGCTGCATGCGGTATATCATTATAGGCTTTTTGCAATGTATGTCCTAGCCAGCTATATTTTCTTTTAAGTATTTCGTCATAAATGGTCTAACTAAATGGTGTAACTACAGTGCCATTTTCATATATCATTCTACTTTTTTAAACTTACATATTGGAAGGAAAGAATTCCAATACTAGATGTTTTTCTCAAGCAACTAAGGTCCCATTCCCAAATAACATGAAAACTATCCCCTCTAGTACTTTTAAGCAATTTGAGTCCTATTTGCTCAATTTCAAAGTCTATACTATATATATCAAAATTAAATAAAATTTCCGAATAACATCAAAATTTTAAAACTCTAATAACTGAAGGTATAAATTCCAGACAACACTGATCTACCATCTTTTACAATTTCTTGTTTCATCAAAATTTTATGTTAATCTCTAAGGGTATTCTGTAGTTTATCAGCGCATAGACTTCGTAGAATTCTAGACGGAAATCAAGTAAAGCAGCTACTGTTTTTTTGAACACAGTTCTGGTTAAAAAAAGCTTTTATATTTCGCGAATTTAATGAATATTTTTTTCTGTTTTTATCTTGCAGATTGGGAACATGAAGCTGTCTCAAAGGCCGAAATCTTGCGTTTAATTTATCAGGGCCGTTTTCTACATTGCAATGTTACTTTAGGTGCACTGGGACTTCCATTGGGCAAAACGACTGTTATGCATTTAGTGCCACGTGATAATTTGCCAGAACCCAATTCTCAAGGTAACTAACCCACATAAATATATAAAGAATACATAAAAATAACTACTACCTACTTTTTGTTTACAAAAAAAAAAAATTATAAACCATTTTTCTTTTTATTTTCTCACCCTCAACCCGATACAGATCAAAGACAGAAAAGTAAAGGTGGCTCTGGGCGTTGCTGTTCAACGACTTGCTGTATTTTGTAACTAATTTAGCTACTAAAACTAAGTTTTATTTAAACAAACAAACAAAAAAAAAAAACAAAAGGCACAGAATGAAATAAAACTGGAACAAGCAACTAAGGAAATAAATGGATTTAAATAGTTTGAGCAGACAGCATTGTACGGTGAATGAGTAGCAAAAATAATTCAAATAAATAAAATAAAAGAAAATGTCTAAAATACAAAACATAAATAACAGAAATATATATTTTATATATATGCAACAAAGTAGTAAAACGGTTTGTGCATGCAGCAGAGAGAGAGGGAACGCGAGAGTGCAATTGCAGAAGCAGTAAATAAATAAATTTAAAGAAAATATAATTAAAACTCTGAGTTGTTAGAATGCATAGTACTACTATATATATACTCTCTCTTTAATATCAATGATTGTAATCCCCGAACACAGAATATTTTGAGCAATGCAAATTGTAAAATTTTGATAAGAAAAATAAGAAACATTTCATGATAAAATGATAAAAGCAACAAAAAATCAAATCAAAAAAAAAAAATGAAACAAAAAACAATGCAAGAAAAGTAAAAGAAAATTGTAGAACAAATTCGTTAAGGTTTTCGTTAAAAAATAATGTCATTCTTAGTAAAAAAAAAGAACACGCAGCAAGCAAAGATATAAGTAAAAAGAACTGACTAACTGTTTGGATAAGGAAACTGCTATTTATGCAACGTTGGTCACACTGGGCAAAAGATTTGTATTCTTCGATAAAAGGCAAGCAATAAATTTTGTTGGCTTGGTTTGAATTTTAACCCAAATTCGCAAAGATTATGTTGTTGAAAGCAGATAATGAACTAAAGCTGAATAAACTAAAGCCAAGAAAAAACACTGGCGTTTCTATTTCAACCAAAAAAAAAGAAGACTGCGTTTTCAGGTCACATTTCAAGCAACCTTTTTTCAAAACTAAGTCTTGACGCTAACTTGTCTGAATTTTATGGCTATTTTGTGACTTTATTTTTGGACTTTTGCAATTCTACAACGAATTAATATTATATCATTATAGCAGTCTGCCGCAATAATATAATAAAAGCTTTGGTTGAAAAGTAATTTCAGTTGCTTGTGATAAATCGTTTTCGATTGTTTCTTTTTATATATATATATTTTTAAAGTTTATAAATTACGATTTTAGTAATATTTACATGTTTTGAGCGCAACTACTACTAAAAGCGCTATGTTTTTAAAATACTCACCAAATTCGTATTTTTATTTTTTTGTCTTTTAATGTTGTCCAAATTTTATGATTTTTGTTGAAAAATTTTAGATTGTTTAATTGCAATACTGTTTCTAAGAGTTAACCAACAAAATCAAAAGTGTAATTCTCTGCAAACAGATTTGTTGGAGAAAAAGACTTGCTTACCCACCAGCTATGGTCTTGAAGCTACAATGCACAGATATTGTTTTCTAGTTTTAAGAATTTTTCTTATAGTTCCCAAAAGTTTGAAATTACCCAGACTTTCCAGAGAAAACTAACCTGTAAGTTCTAAGAATTTATTTAGCTAAATTGTGACTTTTGAAGACATTTGCTTTTGGAAGCGTAAAGTTATTAAGTATAAAAAACTGGTTCTAAGAATTTAGCAACAATTTATAGTAGTTCTGCTAAGAGCAGCAAACTGATTTACAAATTATGGCTTTTGCTTATAAATTGTCTTGCAGTAAACTAAACTATTTTCGAGGACTAATTGGACTGTTTCAGAACCGTAAAGAGAGATTAGGCAAATCCCTAGTTCCACAATTTCACAATAATACCTAGATTGCAAGGTAGCTCGAACAAGTCAAAAGAATTTCATTTAAGTTTTAGGGCAGCAGTTCCAAATTCCAAATCCTTTGCCCAGTCTGAACAGTGCGAAAGTTTTATGAAAAGTTTCATCTTAAGGTTGGTTGTCAGATAAACAAATTGTTGAGGTAAAAAATAAAATTTGGTGCAATAGACAAGTTTAAAAGCAAAATATATTAAACTTGTTGTTTTTAGTTTTAGTAAAAGTTTGCTGACAAAAGCCTTTAAGCGAGAGGGAGAGCGCAAAAGAGTTACAAAAAAAAAAAAAATTAAAAAATAAAAAACAGAGTTTATGAAAAATTAAAAACTTGCAATAAATAGGAAATACTTTCTTTATACAAGCAGTATTTTGAAAACCAATAATTGCAAGCTTTAATATAGCAAATCCGTTTACAAAGCACCGATATATGCCCAACATCTTATTTATTTAATTAAATGTCCAAGCAACTAATTAAAAAAATAAACATATATATATTATATATAAATAAATATATTAGTGTGCTTTTACAGACTAAAGCGACAAATATGCAAATGTGTTTTGGTAAAACGTCTATGCTCGAAGCCAATAAATACAAATAAGTAGATTATAAATTTTAATCGTTTGTATTTTTTATGCATCGAATATATGTATGTAAAACAACTCACAGTGCAGCAAAATAAGAAAAAAAATACTATGAAAAATATATATATATTTAAAAACTAAGAACTGTATATAAAAAAAAGAATTGAAAAGCTGTAGTTATTCTAAAAATAATGCACGAGAAAGTTACTGTCTTTGGCTCATTGGAGTTCTTGAAAGTGCCTTGGTGCCTCTGCAGTATATAAAAAAGTATTCGATAAATCGATAAACGCGAGCTCAGAGCGCTTGAGAATATTAAAGCAAGCTTTGGAACTCATAAAGTTTGATTTATTTCATGTTTTTTCGTTTGTCATTTTAAATTTTTGCAAAATTACACACTATGCTATAAATATTGTACGAAATCATTATAAATATGAATATAAATTATTAAATCACAAACTTAAGCGCTGTTTCATGCAATATCTAAAGCAAATTATATTACTTTTTTTGAAATACGTTTTCTTGTTTATATTTCTTGCTTTTTATATAATTTTTTGAACATAAGAAGATAATCTTAAATTCTGCAGTGCAGCTTTCCATTTCAGACTGCTTCATAGGCATGTCACTTAAAAAAGTTAATTATTTATTAAAAAATTCTGTTTTTTTTTCAAATTTAATAAAATTTATATCAAGTATTTCCGTTATCATTTTTACAATATAATATCTATCTAAGGATCACTCTGTTCTACGTGAGGTACGCTCCCCTAACCTAACTTAATATCTTATTTGGGGATTGCATTTCATGAAACAGATTTTATTAATATTTTTTTTATAAAATATTTTGAACGTATTTAAATGCTGCAATGCCATTACCCATTTACACTCAACAAAAAGAGCTTTGCATTGTAAAATAAAATTTAAAAATTCAAATCATATTAAACTCAGAAACAAAGTGCGGAATCGCTGCAAAGTAAACTAAAGCATGTGCAGGATAACTAAGAATGTGCGTCTGTTCCTAGAGAACTCACTCTGAGATGATAGAAGCTGCACTTGTTTTAAATATTTCCCAGAATTTTTAAAGACGTTTTTTACAATTTTGTTTTGAAGATTTTAGCTTGCTTAAAATAAATTTTGTAATAAAATTCAACAGTTTGACTGAAATTACTTTAGTATTGTTTTGTCTACCTATAAGCTAACAAGTTATATACTAGAATTAACTCTCTCTTTTTTTTTTTTGTTCAAGTCGTACAGCTTTTATAACACAAACACAGTTGTATTAAAAAAATTTTTACTCAAGTATTAGAAAAATAAAAATAAACACTTTCAAAGAAAACTGTAGCAACGATGAGCCAAAGATCTCAGTTTTTTCTACAGTGTATATCTATTAATAGATTTTTTTTTTTTTGCAATATAGCAAAAGTTCTTATAAAAAAATATATGTAAATGTTTAATTTAAATATTAAATACAATAAAATAAAACATGTAAATGCGTTTAGTTTATATTTAGTAGAGTGCAGTGGGCAGCAGTGCGAAACGCTAATCAACAAAATACCAGAAAACTAACATAATGTGTGCGCCTTTGTTTGCAAGTGTTTGTGAACAAAATACCAGAATAATACCATAGTGTGTGCGCTTTTTTGTTTGCAAGCGTTTGGCGCTGCTGCATATTACACTTAAGCGGGTATATTTTATTAGTAAAATTTAGTTTTAAAATAAAAAAACTAAAAATGTGTACCTATAACAAAAACAAAAAAAAACACCTATAAACAAGAAAAACAACAAAAATAATGACAAAAGTTCATGGTTTTCATTTATGTTTTTAAGGACTTGTCTATAACACCGGGGTTTGTATTATTCTTAAGTAACTCTGCACATGTGTATTAATTATAATTTTAAATTGTATAAAAAAAATGAATTATATGTGATTTTATTAGTATATAAAATAAATACTAGCTAATCGACACAATACAAGCATATATATATATATATATATATATATATATATATATATATATATATATATATATATATATATATATTTAGTATAAACTAAACACTTCTGCAATTGCTATAAATACGTTATACCTAAAGAATGTCTGTATATAGAAGGAAATACTACTGTATGTTATGTGTACGAGTGCATTAGGTGTTATCATCGTTTAAGAATATGCTATATGAATATATACATATATATATATATATAAATACCAAAAAATATTTATATATATACAGTGCACAATGCAAAAGATAAAGCCACTACTTGATACAATAAATATTACTATATATAGCATCATATTATCGTTTATAATTTGTTTTACGAAAGAGTTCATTTACTTGCGCTCTTTATATTGCTCATATCAACGCAAATATTTTGTTTTTAAACTTTATTTGGGCTGGTATTTTTTTTGTTGGATAATATTTTGGGCTCCATTAAAGCAAACAAAAGGTTTAAATTTGGTGATTTATATTTAGAATTATCAGCGATTTCTTTGTTTTTTTACTATATTTATTCTCAGCACGTTGTGATTTTTAAAAACTTCAAAAAACACATAAATGTTAGCAGTATTTTCTAAAAATAAATAGCAAAATTTACAGTTTTTAAACTAAGTATATTTTAAATAAACTAAAATCTTTCAAATTACAGATTTATTAACTTTAACAATGTTTTAACAAAATGGTTTCTGCATAATAAATTATATAAAAGCTGAAATGTGTCTGTTTTTATTTATTAACTTTTGACATAAAAATGTTTAATAACGTTACAAAAGAAACTAATTTTCAGTTTTTAAAAACAAAATGTTACAATTTTTATATTGCATTTATGCTTCAAAAAAATTTTAAAGTTTTTAAACTTAAAATTAGCTAATTTCCCGTAAAATATAAAGTTATGCGTTTAGTGATTTTTTTTAATTAACAATTACTTTTTTAACTAAGACGATATTTTGTAAATAAAATATGCAACATTAGAAACAATATTTAAAAAAAATTTTGCTTTTTTGTTTATTACAACTTTTTTATTTATTAGAAAAATTTTTGTTCATACATTTTTTTCTTTTAAATTAAATTATTTAGGTTTTTACAATTTTTATTGAAATAAATTAAATAAAATACATATAAAATTTACAATTTGTCTATGCAGCTGTTTTATTAATTATTATTCAAAAATTTTGCAACATTCTTAAATATCGGCTAAGAACTGTAAGTTTTCAACTAATTAAAAAAGTTATTTATTTTTTATCTTTAAGTAAGTTCAGTACTTTTCAACTTAATTGATATATATCAATTATTTATAAATCAATTATATAAAAGCTAAAAATTTGAAGTTATTCATTTTTTACTTTAAAATTTGTAGCCAATTTAGAATTTTCTCTTTCGTTTGCAATATCAAATTTTTCGTTTACAAAATAACTATAACTATTGTTCCTTCGTGAAAATATTATATAACAAAAATTTTAATCTAAAAAATTTTTATATTATGATATATCAAAAAAAAGTCTAAAATATTTCTAATATAATTTTAATTTAAAATTTTTTTTTTTAAATTTAACGCATATTGAAACAATAAATCAAAAAATTGTTCAAGCTTAATTCAGGTTCAAAAACTAATAGCTGAACTTGCAAAAAAATACATTGTAAATCTGCATATAATTTGAGGAAATCTAATTTGAAAAAAATTGTTAAATTTTGCTAAAAAGTAAATTTTTTTGCTACCTAACTAGATTAAAAATATATGTAGATTTTATGTAACTTTGTTTAAGGAAAAGTTGTAAATTTTAAAGCAAAAAATTTATGAATTCTACAGTATAGTCGCAAATAATTTTAATAGCTTACCTATATATATACCATAGATTGTTGCTAAAGTGGACAGTCCTACTCTTTTCTTTGATTTATGGATTTATGAGAATCCACTCTGTTTATATCCGACTTAAATTCATCCTTTATTGGGTCCCGGTTTCTTCAAAGTTTATTATTTTATTTTCCTCTGTGTGTTTTACGAGGCTTAAGATTTCTTGTGCATTGAAGAACCATTTTCTTAACTTGAATCCATGCTTAAATAATTCAAAATTCGAAAATAATTTTTATATTATTATCGTTTACATAATTTTAAAAATTCGCAACAAATTTTTGTATCATTATCGACTGTACTTTAGAATTCATAAATTTTTTACTTTCAAATTTGTAAGTTGCTTTGACTCAAACTATATTTTTAATAAAAATGTCGTCAAAGAATTTTCAAAATTATTATTTTTTGCTCATATTTTTTTTTATTTAAATTGTTTTTCTTAAGAGCAAATAATTATATTTTTAAAAATATATACATTTTTTTTGACTAATCGTTGTAATTTATAAGCTTATGTTATTAAATTAATTTTATAAAAATATGAAAGCAATGGCTCTTAATATTATGCAACATTTTCAGTTTTTTATTTTTTTAAATTAATGTTAATATTAAATTAGTTAATAATGAAGAAATAATAGTATAGAAAAAAATACTTTGTTTCGACAGAATCGAATTTTATAGTATTAAAAATGCAATAATCAATCGCTCAAAAATTTGATTTAATTTCAAAGCCCAAAACAAAATTGTACTATTTTATTAAACAATTTTTAAGTAAAACAATAATAATAAAAATTTAGGTAAAAAAAAAGTTATGTTTTTTGTAATTTTTATTTTTGTGCTGTGTGTGCGATAAACATTGTATTCTTAGTGTGGCCAGCTCTTAAACATACCGAGCTATTGAAAACTGTTTAAAATATCTTTTAGCTAATATTTAAAAAACAAAACAAAAAATCGAAAGAATTAATGAAAATAAATTGACAACCTATATATATATACATATACATATAATGAGTAATTGTCAAAATTAAAATATGAGTTAGTGTAATGTGTAATAATCTAATCGTATAATACCAAGAGTTATAGTATATATTATATATACGCATATGAATATGTGAATTATATTCGTTGGGTAATGCAAAAGAAAGGACCCAGAAATATATATATATATAATATATATATATATTTAGCAAATAAAGTTAAATAAAAACAATGGAGCATGACACTTAAAATTGTGAAAAATATAAATCATTTATCTATAAGTATGCTAATGTTTTTTTGGCTTAATTGTTAAATGTTTTAAAGCAATTAACAAAAGGTCACCTTAAATGCTTAAAAAAAATATATATATATTATATACTGCTAAGTAAATTAAATTGTAGGTTCTTTTGTTTGAAGGTTTGTTTCGTAGCAAGAAATAAAGAAATAAATTATTAAGTATTATAAAATATATGCAATTGTGATTCATTCTTCTAAACAATAATGCTAGATTCTTTCGTTCGAGTTATACAAACAAAAAAATAAAAATAGAGATATTATTACAATGTCGTAAGTGTAAGTGAGTGCATAAAATGTTACTGATAATGGGCACATTGATTTGGTAATATGGATTAACTCTGGAGTAACAATGAATTGTTGTATGTATTGACGAGTGAAGCGCACAGGGAGTAGGCCCCCTGTATCTATATATAAAACATATTTATTTTTAACAACAATTCGCTATGGCAGACTCAAATCGAAAACTTCAGAATTATCGTTAAACGGCAATGACTGAATTGCGATATATTTTCTAAATAGACACCCAATTTCTTGTAATAGGTATAGAGCTTGGAAAACGTTTTGAATTTTTTAATTAAACAATAAATAATTAAGGCTTTTTAAATATAAATCGAAAAGATTTTTTTTTGAGCTTCTCAATGCAGTTTTAGTTATGCTAGAACGAAACTTTCAAATGTCATTTATCGGTACAAAACTGATTTATTTAAAGAGAATCAATGCGTTTAAAAACAAAAACCTAAAAATGCCTGTTTTTTCATAAATCAATAAATAATTAAGGTTCCTTCTTTAAATATAAATCGAAAAGCTTTTTTTTTTTTAGCTTCTCAATGCAGTTTTAGTTATTCCAGAGCGAAACAGCTTCAAGAAACTTTCAAATGTCATTTATCGGTACAAAACTGATTTATTTAAAGAGAATCAATGCGTTTAAAAATAAAAACTTAAATATGCCTCTTTTTTTTTTTGTAAAATCATTTTAAATACCTCAATATTTGCGCAAGTTTTAAAAAGAATATTAATAACATGAGTTATTATGATTATGACCAAAACGATTTTTGTTCAAAAACTAATTTAGTTGTTAGGAAAAGCCTCATGGTAACTCAACTACATAAAACAGTAATTTCAGCTGCAGCTTTAAGACATTTTCGATCGTCTTATAAGCCTAGAGATAACTGATAGATCATTTTTTTTATTTTATTGCTAAGAAATGATTTATGAATTTTATTTTATAAAGAGTTCAGGTTTCTAGGCTTCTTTACTTTCCAAAAAAAAAGTAATTTGCACAAAATATTTTACGTAAAACTTTAACATATTTTATACAATTTATTTGCAGTTTTTTTTTTGGTTTGATTTTGCATAATAATGATTTTATATTGTTTTGATATTGAGTATATATATGGGGTATTTCAAGCTATAAATGTAGACAAATAATTCGTTGTTTATGAAGATATTATTAAGGAAAGTTGGCAGCATGATTAGATTGACTAGAGAAAGGCCCGAGTTTTCGGTAAAAAAAAAAAAATTTCTAATATTCTACGGGTTGCAAGTTTATGTTAGGTTTTTTATATTAGCATTATACAATACAGCTCACATATTGCGAAAAATTTAGATATAGACATAGAATTTTTTTAGAAACTTATTAAAATTATGAAATTTTAAAGAATGACGGCATAGTTTTGAAGCTTCTTTAAAATAAGTTAAGCGATTTCAAAAGAACTGACATTAATTGAACTGAGTTTAAAACACGAAATCTTAAATCGCTCTTTATAGGGTTTAAGTAATTGCTTTGTTGAAAACTGCATAAATGATTTGTTTTTTTTTTCTAAAGAAAGCATATACTTGCCACATTTCGTTGCTTTCTTAATGACACATTTACTGATAATACCATGTTCTCGTTTTTTGTATTGGATGTAAGCATAAATTGTGTACTATAAGCGACGTTGATAAAGACACATTTCCGTTCAGATAGCGCATATATCAGCAATATGTTGACATATTCAAATATACTAAATTCAAAACTTAAAACTTATTTTATAGTTAAGGAATTACGGGCCATATTCCAAGCAGAAAGCAAAATTCCAATATGCTTTCTACTATAGCATTATACGCCTTTTTAATGCAAGAGTTAAGGAACTTCAAAACGCTTGGAAATCTCCACTCCTTGCTTGGTTGTTTTGAATTAGCAATAAATAGTAAATATTATTGATTAAAAATTTATACGGTTCGTTTTTTGGATACAAAATAAAAGTTGTTTTTACGACATAAAAGTAAAAAAGTACTCACTCTCTGTGAAAGCAAATGTATTTTACTTACTGGTAATTTTTACTTAAAATCTCTGAAAAATGCGTCATGTCTGTGCACGATCATGAAGTTATTTTTCGATTGTGGTAACTCCATTCCGCTCAGCCAACCTGTACAAAAAAAATATTCAAGGGTTTTAACGAGACAACTCCGAAATAAAAAAATAAAGCGGCTACATGACCAACGCCTAATTTGGCTCCGTAGAACTATTGTATTTTGCAAAGATAAAGTTGATTCGGACAGGAACTTTATAAAAATTATATGTAACATTTGGATTAACTGATTAAGTTGAATCATCAGTTGAGTACACATACATCATTTCCAAAGCTATATTGAAGCCAACGTCTAGTGTGTTGGATGAGTTTGTCACATGACAGCCATGCACTTACTAGAATCCAGAATTTTTTAACAGCTGCAAAAGGGTTTCGGTGCCGATCCTGCAGAGCTGTGTAAATCTCGAGCGGGAACGTTCAAAGCGGCGCTGGTAACTAAGTAAGTAAAATCTAAATGGCAATAAACGTGATTCCTTAATACTTATTTGAAATTAAGTCTAAATTGAAAACACTCAAGGTTCTCACGCTTTTGATGTGCATTTATCTTATAAATATTTTAATATTTATGCCTTTAAACGATAGAAACAAATTAAATCAATATTTAAAATCCTTAAAACGCTGCAGTCACTAATAGCAAGGTATTTAGCATTTAATTGGAAATACTGCAAGTCGTTTGTAGACTTACTTGCAGCAACATCGAAGTCGGTACACACTTTCAGTTTCAAGAAAAAAGATTCCATCCATCAAAATTTATACGATTTTTTAGCAAAAGGCTGAAGAGAGCGCCCCCTTTCAACATACTTGCAGACTCTGTGATGGCAACGGAGTTGTTGCTCCATTTTCTGCAGCGAGAGCTTAGGGATAATCTATAGGATCCAAAATGTTGGATGAACTATAGAGCGTTTGAGTTGGTACGCAGAGCGTTGAGTCGCGGGACCGACTCACATAACGCTAGAGCAACTAAGGTCCACTCATTGATCGCCTGGCTGTAAACTTTATCATCAGCGCACACGAAGTACATTTCGATAAATTAACTATTTTGTACTTAAAACTAGCAAATCCGAATAAAACTTGGTTGCGAGACCGATATTCGTAAAATGTAGCATGCCAATCTCCTTCAAGTACTTCTGTTTTAAAGAAATTAAACTATAGAAGTTTAGGTACAGTTTTGATTAATTTAAATAAATAAAAAATTTGTATGCAAAGAATGCCCCTTAAGATTGCGTGCTTCGGTTAAGGTACAAAAAAACTATTTAATTTAGAGCGGCTTATTTCTGTTAATGTTTGTCTCAGGGCAATCCAGAACAGAAGCAGAATATTGTCATGCGCCAAAAGTGCGTACTTCGTTTTGTCAAAATAGAAGGGAAACTTATTTTTCTCTATTCGTTTGCCAAACTTTTTCAAGCGTTAAAATGTCAGCAAGCAACAGTAATAATTTTAGGTTTATGCGCATGACTATCCCACAAAGCTTAAATCATATGCGCAGTGACTTGCTTTCTTATCAACGAACATATCAAAATTAAACCAAATAAAAAAGTATATAGCTTAAGGGTAGAAGCGTCATCTAAGCTAGGGCTTGGTACGGGGTAAGCACTCCAGCAGAGTCGGTCATAAAAAACAATTAAAATATATATATTTGCTCTAAAGATGGAATATGGAGATATCTCTATTAATGGCTGTTACTATGTACTTAGGCAAATAGCTTCTGTTTGCTAGCTAAGCCAGTGCTAGGCAAATGTACCAATGATCCTCGGGCTAGGAAGCAGTTTCGCCAGCACTACGCTACCGAGATTCTTCATAGCTGCAGTTATCTTATAAATAAGTTGTCTACAATTGGCAATACCAAGTAGATATCTATATCTTTTCTTCATACAACTATTTGAAGGCGCACGCAAACCACAGCTAGCTGCAAAGAGCTGATGGTGGCGGCTGTAGCCAATTTTGTCAAAACTAAGGCAAAGTAAGCAATAATGCATTTCGCTGTGAATTCCAAAATCAGCCACTGCCTGTTCAAAAACACTTTGCGGGTTTGCACTTGGACAATAAACTTAATAGGAATTTTCAAAATGTAGATGGGCAAAACGAACTTGGCTATAACATGCTCAGTGCCTAAAAATGCTGAGCAACTCAAACCGCACCACAAATTAATGTCTTAGTAGTAGATAAATAAATAAAATTACCAGCATCTTCGACTTTAAAAAATTGAGATATATTAGAGTTTCTTTAATGTTGTAATTTTGTAAAATGTTTCCAGCAACTGCAGAAATTAATCAGCGAAACTGCGCAAATTTAAAACCATTTGCGCCCAAAATCTCAAGGGAATTTATATTGCCAACTATATGTAAAATATCCGACAAATAATGAATATAATTAATATTTTTATGCTTAACTTACTGTATTGTCTTTTTTTCGTTTATCAAACACTAACGACTGCAGTATTTCATACAAATATTCAATTTCTGACGACCTCTAACCGCCTTCGCACATATTTTGTTAATCTAGCTTTTCCTTTAAGAAAACGTCAACTTTGCCCATTTCGCTTATTTTAATTTGTGAAATCCATACGTATCTATTCGATAATATTAGCGTCAATAAATATTGTTTCGATATTATTATATGGCATTGTGAGCCAACCCAACACTAAAACAGTAATTTGGTACTACACAACACTTACATCAGTAGGGCAATACTTCAAAGTTCTTTGCAAACTAAGAGGAAAGATGGCACGTCGAGTGTATTTTAGCCCTGCTCAAGAATTGTATGAAAATGCCATCATTGAAATGTATTACTATTGGCATTTGAAGGAGCTTAAAGCTATTGCCAATTTGATTGAGACCAAAAAAGTAAGCATAGATAATTATATATGAAACATAATTTTTATACGTTTGCATGTTTTAGAAATTGATGGAAACTCAAAAGGAATACATCCAGGCACTTATCGCAGAGCGAAATGAGCTAAATCAGCAAAACGAGCAAAACGAGCAAGATAACTAAACAAAAAAAGGCGGTTCAACTGGCATAACTTGTGATCTACAATGAAACAATAAAGGACATCAAAAATTTATTTTCAAAGTGTAATTTTTTTTTAAAAGGAACATAGCCTCAGCTTTTTTACGCTTTATGAGGCTGATGCAGGCTGAGGCCATGTTTTTACAGCCATTTTTTTCTAGTTTCATGTGCATTTCGTGTTTTCTGCTTCTTGCGCCATCAATAGGGTTGCCTTTGGTGTGCGCTCTCAGGGTTGCTTTTGTGTCAAGTAAAAGAGGTGTGGCCTATTCACTATAGTTCTGCCAATTAAAGACATTTTATTTACATTTCTTTTACCTGTCCCAAGCTGTGATTACTCTGCTGCTCATAAGCTAGTTGGATTTTTGAATGCTGTTTGGCTGCGTTCATTTCGGCGAATTCTAGTCACTGCGCATGTGCTTTGAATTCTGTTTTGTTGCCAT